>WHNR01000035.1:600000-953518 GCA_009859135.1 Formica selysi
GACTCGTGCGTGTCCGGCGACGCCCGGACGGATTAGGGTGCTCGAGAAGCGATCGTCGCCTCCCATAGTGCGCTCTCACTCTCTCTCTGTGACATCCGTCGCGCTCGGTGACTCGTGCGTGTCCGGCGACGCCCGGACGGATTCGGGTGCTCGGCAAACGATCGTCGCCTCCCGTAGTGCACTCTCACTCTCTCTCTCTGACATCCGTCTCGCTCGGTTACTCGTGCGTGTTCGGCGACGCCCGGACGGATTCGGGCGCTCGACAACGGATCCTCGCTACGTATACGGCGTTCTCTCTCGCTCCTTTGACAGTCTTCGGCCATTTTGTGAATATACGACGACCGGTCACCGGTCTCTATAATCGTTAGCGCCTTCTCTCTCACTCGGACATTGTGAGCTCGTGCGCGGTATACGGACTTCTCTCTCGCATTTTCGGATATTCTCATCGTCTGCCGGACCTTCTCTTTCTCTCTTGTGGGTCACTTCGAGTGGTATTCTCAGCGGTAACGGCGAGTTCATCCATCATCATGTCCAACCTCGAAGCGAAAATCTCTCTGCAAATGAATCGGCACACGTACATCAAGTCGGTAGCTCTCGAGTGTAAGGAACCGACGTTCCCCACTCTTCAACTTCAAATGCTCAAGGTGAAATTCGACCTCATCGATAACAACTGGCAAAAGTTCGAAGCCACTCACGAACGGATGGCGGAATTCAAAGCGGAGCTCCTCCTGGATCACGATTATTTCAAGAAAAGGGTGTATGATCAATGTCTTCTATATTATGCCGACGCCAAAGCCGCATTACTCACGCAGATTGAAGAGAAGGAACGGACTCACCCTCTGTCGGGCTCACAGCTAGCCAACCTCTCAATTGGCGGGCAGACATCAGCGCGACGTCATCTTCCGGAGATCACTCTTCCACAATTCTCCGGTGACTTCTCAGCGTGGAGGCTCTTTCATGATCTCTTCTCCTCCTTGGTTGGACGGAATGCGGAGATATCAAACGTGGAGAAAATGCACTACCTCCGGACTAGTCTCTTGGGCGAAGCCGCTCAGCTAATCTCCAATTTGCCGGTTTCGGAGGACGCGTTCGCGTCAGCCTGGGACCTTCTCGTTAATCGGTATGAAAATAAGCGACTTCTCATTTCGGCTCAGGTGGATCGATTATTCCGCACCAAGACCATCTCACAGCGGTCGGCCAAGGAGCTCAACTCTCTTCTCAACACCACAACGGAAGCGCTCAATGCCTTGGAGTCTCTCGGAGCTCCTGTTCAACACTGGGATCATCTCTTGGTCCACATCATCGTCCAGCGACTCGACCCAAGCACTCGAGAGGCCTGGGAAGTCAAGCTTGGCTCCACCACGGACCCCCCTTCATACAAGGATATTCGCACATTCCTCACTGGGCGCGCCCGAGCCATGGAGAGTATGGAGTTCGGAACATCGAGCTCCTCTCCAGCACCAAGACCAGCTCCTTCGCCACTACGACAGACCATCAAGACATCGGCGGCCACCGCTCATGTGGCCATCTCACCCCCCTCTGGGACCTCGGAAACTTCCGAATGTGCACTGTGCTCTGGCTCTCATTACATTGTCTCTTGCCCTCGTTTCAGAGATATGTCTGCTCATCTACGGCGAAACATTGTAATCGACAAGCGCCTCTGCTTTAATTGCTTGGGCAGGCATAACGCAGTCACCTGTCAGAATTCGAAGAGGTGCAGGGAATGCGGCAACAAGCATCATACCATGATCCACATGGATAGCCAACCGCCCCCACGGTCAACGATGCAAGATAAGGCTACACCATCAACCACGGCTACGCAGACGTCGGCGCCGGCCTCACCATTCAAAAACTGAAACGGAACATCGGCGAGACTGTCTTGACCTATGAAGAACTTACAACTCTTCTGGTCTTGACCAGAGGAACTTACAACTCTTCTGGTACAAATCGAGGCAGTTCTCGCTCCAACCACGATTTCGGAGAGCCAAGGTCGCCTCTCTCAAATGGCTCACAATTCCTCGGCTGGAACTTCGGCGGCGACTTACTCTCTCGTCTCATCAGCTATGTTCAACGAACACTAGAACTCGCGGAGATACCAATCTACTTGTGGACGGACTCTTCGGTATCGCTCACCTGGATAAACAGTCATCCCTCTCGTTGGAAAGACTTCGTTCGTAATCGAGTGGCGGCAATTCAAGAACGCGTACCTCAAGGTCATTGGCGGTTTATTCCCGGCAAGGAGAACCCAGCCGACTGTGCTTCTCGCGGCCTCTCTTCCGCTCAACTCTCTCGGCATCATCTTTGGTGGAACGGTCCCTCATGGTTAGCACAGCCTCCTCAACATTGGCCAAGCATGGCTTCTCAGCCGGATTCGGCGGCGACTCTAGAGGAACGGCCCGGTCTTCTTCTCACCTCCTCAACGGCAAAGCAACACCACCTCTGGGAACTCCTCTATCGTTACTCATCACTCATACGGCTTCTTCGGATCACTGCTCTCTGTCAACGGTGTTGCGCGATCCTCAAAGGTATACCACAGTCCTCTCTGGCCACCCCACTCACACCTGCAGACCTCGAAAGTTCACGACTATATTGGATCCGGTCTGTCCAATTGGCTTACTTCTCATCTGAACTGACAATAATCTCAAGCGGAGCACACTTGTCAAGGTCTCATCCTCTCGCCAAGTTTACGGCCTTCATCGATCATTCGGGCATCCTCAGAGTCGGAGGCCGACTCAGACAGTCTCAATTGGACCCTGAATGCAAGCACCCAGCCATCTTGCCACGGGATTCATATCTGTCTCAACTCATTATATCGGACGCTCATCTCAGGACTCTTCACGGCGGAACTCAGGTAACCTTGACATATCTTCGCCAGGCTTACTGGATCGTTGGTGGCCGAGCCCCAGTAAGATCTCACATTCTCCGCTGCGTTCGGTGTGCTCGACAACGGGGCGTAAGGGCACAGCAACTCATGGGTCAACTGCCATCATCTCGCATTTCGCCATCTCGTCCTTTCCTCAACACAGGGGTTGATTACGCCGGCCCTCTCACTCTCAAAACTTGGCGAGGACGAGGGGCTAAGTGTCACAAAGGTTGGTTAGCCATCTTTGTTTGCTTCTCAACGTCGGCGGTTCATCTGGAGGCAGTGACAGACTACTCTATAGAGGGGTTCATCGCAGCATATCGGCGGTTAACGGGACGGCGAGGTATCTGCCAAACTCTATTTAGCGACTGTGGAACCAATTTTCTCGGGGCAGATACATCTCTTAGGCGGTTATTCAACGCCGGATCAAAGGAATTCTCGGAACTCGCTCAGCTATTGACTCATGACGGCACCACTTGGGTCTTTAATCCCCCGGCAGCCCCCCACTTCGGCGGTAAATGGGAGGCCGCAGTCAAATCGGTCAAGCATCACCTACGACGGACTATAGGCGAGACTGCCCTAACCTATGAAGAACTTACAACTCTTCTGGTCCAAATCGAGGCAGTTCTCAACTCTAGACCATTGTGCCCTCTGTCAGATGACCCGGAAGACCTGGCAGCCCTCACTCCCGGGCATTTCACCATCGGAGCAACACCAACAACAATTCCGGAGCCATCTCTCACCTCAGTGCCTCTCACAAGGCTGTCTCGGTGGCAGCTCATTCAGCAGCAACTCCAACACTTCTGGTCGCGTTGGTCAGCTGAATGCCTTCAGCGTCAGCTGGCAATATCAAAATGGCATCATCCCTCCACGCAAATCAAGGTCGGCTCTCTCGTACTTCTCACGGATGAGAGATTCCCTCCATCAAAATGGCCTCTTGCTCGGGTCACACAACTTCATCTTGGTTCGGACGGTCTATGCAGAGTGGTCACCCTCAAGACGGCTACCACAGAACTCAAGCGGCCTATCACCAAGTTAGCAGTGCTTCCGATGACACCAGATCAACCCTCACTCACAAGACAATCAACTACTGATCCGGCCTCACCATCATCAAGATCATAATTCTTCAACGCTGTTGTAGAAGGCGGGCGGAATGTTCAGGAAATATCGCTCCCTTTTTTTCAATACTTGCACCGGCATCTCACTCACTCTAGTCCTTCTCTCTTGCATTCTCTCTCTCTTCCTTTTTCCTCATGTTCGTGGCCGTGACCCAATCCCGTAGCCTATCCTATCAATTTAACCAATCAAAAGCACGCTCTCGGGACCTTATCCGCGCTCCTGCGTCGATATCGACCCTTCCGGAAATCCTCGATCATTCCGTGAGTACACGTTGCAAGGACAAGTGTCGTAGTACGCATCGGCCTACATCGCATATTACTTAGCGGTTCTTTATCAAGATCGAATCTATTATTCTTCGGTTCGGCTCTATGCGAGAGTTTTTATCAGTAATCCTCTGTTAATCCGTTTCGGACCGTCTCATTTTGTGATTGTGGACGATTATCATCTGTAGCAAGGACACATAACAGTGCGGTTCGTTAGTTCAAATAAAACGGTCGTTCTCTGGGCGGAATCTCTCATCGCTCGCGGAATATCTCACTAAACTCTGTGATATCTATTCGGTTTAGCCAAGACAAATTATAAAACTCATTGTGAAGTGCGGCTCATATCATTCTGTGTTTGAGTAACATTGATTGTTCGGCCCGACACCCCCCGAAACCAGACATTCCTCGGGTATTTATTAAACAATAGGTAAGACAGCAAAATTTGCAAAGTTAAACATTGTGATTAATAAATTTATAACATTTGCTATATTTATTCTTGGCATTTTAACACAAATTGTTGTGTTGTCACCAGCACAAGAGGTTCGTCTCCCATGAGGAGTCAATTTAAAAAATCATCTCTTGGGTTTATTTTATATATAAAACTTTAATTTATATAGAACTCACAATCGGAATAAATTTCAGTTAACTTCAATCGTACAATAATTGTTTAAATAACGTCAGACGATGAGTGAAATGCGGAAACGTACGGCTTTTATATTCAAATGAAAATAACATTTCGATAAATATTATGGCGTGATGTTTAAGATCAAATTTCATTAGCAGATTGATATTAAAGTGAAAAATAGTTTACGCAATGTAATTATATACCCAAACAGCATATGTGTCAGAAAGATCTCTTTAAGATATCTTTTTAAAGATAACTTTTTGAATAATAAAGAAAGATATCTACCAGATAAATATATTAAAATGTCTATTATCAAGAGGTCTAAAAGACATCTTATTTGAGAAGTTTCTTACATAAAATATCTAAAAGATATCTTTTGTAGGAAGTTAATAAATTTCTTCAAATCAATATCAAAATGTCATCTTGAAAATGATAGCGAACTTGTAATACAGATGCGTATGCGCACTGCAGTAATGTAACAAATAAAATATATAGGGTAGATGTCCCAATTACTGCCACCTTAAGCTTATAGCCTCACTTCATTTAACCGTTTTGGGTGTTGCTGAAGCTAAAAAATGCCTCACTTTGAATCATAATGTTACTTAGTATCTCTATTATTATAAAAAAAATTATTATGCGTTACATATAAATACTCAAATTAATAATAAATAAAAATCTATAGAAATTTGCGATGTCCCGACTGTCATTAAAAAAAAATGTTGTCCGTATGACTGACACCTGATAATTGCTAGTCCCTTTGACTGTGACTAGATCATTGCCAATTTCGCTGCGCCCGAAAAAGGTTAAAGTAATCTGTCAGTGAGTGTCAGTTATGCGTACTTGTGACGTGTTTCTTGCCCCGAATACTGACAGCAGTCCGACGGACAAACCAGAAAATATTGTCCCTATTGCTGTCAGCGTTAATTATAATAATTTAACATAAAATATCACTTTTTCACATATTATTTCATTTAAATGATTCTTATATATAGCTCATTAATTCATTTCACATAATCAATGTAAGTTATATAATAAAATTATTGCTCTTTCTTTAGTACGACTTTTGCATCGCCTTTTATTTACGTAGTCGCACTTTTGATACTCAAACTTAATGTTCAGTTTTTAACATTAATTTTTAAATACTAAGTAAAAACAAATACGTGTCATTTTTTTGTTTTTATATAAATTTAAGTATTAATTTAATAATAAAATTCTTTTTGAACATATTTGTCTACAAATTTATTTTTTATCAAGTAAAATTTATAAAACGGCAGTTATAGGGACACTGGCAGTAATTGGGACATCTACCCTATATCCAGTAGTAAAAGAGCGCTGCTTCTAACCTCAAAATTAAAGATAATATATACGAACAACGTGTGTAAGCATCTATTATTTCAATTATTAATCAATTTTAAGGTCAGTTATTTACAAAAGTAAGTTGAGTTAAGTATCATTTCCTACACAGCATGCATGTAAAAAAGACAAAGAAGATATCCCGAAGACATCTTTAGGCAATAGGATATCTTCGGGATATTCTCTGAACGTCTTTTGAATATGCATTGTTCGGGAGTCGACCTCGACGAGATCGCCCGAATCTTTAGAAACGCTCAGAGATGAGCGAGAAGCTGTGTGTAACGCGAATCCGTAGATCCGCTGGAGGACAAGGAGATTTTAGAAGATACTCGAGTGCAGATTGTTTTAAATATTCGTTTTATTTAAAATGATAGGAGCGTGCGACGGCACGTATTCCGCGACTCCGACGGAAATCTTCAAAATGTCCTGTTAATGACTGCCTTTGACGTGGTTCGGAAATCTTGCAGAGCTTCTTGTTAGAGGCTCTCGCGAGAACGGATATCTTGCACGCGGACGCCGGATTTTCGGAATGCTGTCCGGTAAGCTATTGATAATTCTCGGTCGGCGCCGACGAATGTTGTCCCGTTGTCCGAGTACATAGATTGCGGTAGACCGCGATGAGCGCAAAAGCGAGAATATGCGTTTAAAAAAGCGGGCGTGGAATAATCTAACTCTAAATGTATAGCTTTCGTTGCTAAACAGATAAAGAGTGCAATGTAAGCTTTGCGCGACGTAACACCTCGTCCTGCTGAGACGCGAATTTGCACAGGTCCCGCGTAATCGAGGCCGCAATGAGAAAAACAGCGAGTGCCCGCCGACACTCGTCGTTCGGGAAGATTTGTGTAGGAATTGCGGCTCGTTCGCGAACGCACGTGACACATTTATGAATGACAGATTTGACTATATTGCGCGCGCGAATTATCCAGTAATCGCGGCCTAAATAGAGTATTTAGCGTGAGTTGCGGTCCGGCATGCAACGCTCGTAAATGAGCGTGATGCACGATCAAGGTGACGAGAGGATGAGAGGAGAGAAGAATCGGATGCCGAACCGGCATTGGCAGCGGGGCTTTGTTAAGCCGTCCACCCACGCGCAGAATTCCGTCCCGATCAAGGAACGGTCAAAGAGAGAGAATTGAGCTTCTCGACGAGAGACTCTGATTTTTTGATAAAGAATTTATTTCCGACGGAAATACGGTGCTTTGAATTGTCTTGATCCAGAACGTTTTAGCGAGGTTGCAATTTGATGCAGAAAGCGAAACATTTTGTGAGACCGGAAACTTAGATGACATAGGCGAAAACGACGATGAGCTTATGTCACGACAAGAGTGATTCCGGCGACAATTATGTACGAATTTAATGATATACGCGGTGACGCGAATTAATTTTGGCCACGATGAAAATTTTGATGCTAGATCCCATGTGTCGCGAGGTTCATTGCATTGCAGTGAGGTAATTTTTTCTTTGAGAGAGGCTTCCGTTGGAAAGTGCGAAGCGTCACACGGTCATTTATCGTGATCGAAGAGCAGTCATGGAGAGCCATGCCACCATAGCTCGCGATTGTTAATTTCATCGCCGAATATTCCGCGCGAAGCGCAATCCGCGGGGTTGTCTGCCGTTGACACATTCCGCCATTCGACGTCGGGAAGACGAGTCTGAATGTCATTAACGCGATTGGCGACAAAAGCCTTCCATCGCGAAGGAGGTTGACTTACCCACGCGAGCACGATCGTGGAATCTGTCCAGCAATAACACGGAATATCCTTGTAATTGTTCGATCCGCGAACGAACTCGACAAGTCGTGCGAGTAATAATGCTGCGGATAATTCGAGTCGTGGTATGATTAGGAATTTTAATGGCGCGACCTTCGATTTACCGACAAGCAAAGTTGTCGTAATTTGACCTGATGACGAAATGATTTTGATATAAACGCATGCGGCATACGCATGTGTAGATGCGTCCGCAAATCCGTGGATTTCGGCGTGACTTGTATCCGATCCGCAACCGATCCAGCATATTATTCGCAAATTACTGAGATGTGAGAGCCGAGAATAGATTTCTCTCCATTTTGCGATGTGTGGCTTGGAGATAGCGTCATCCAGAACCGATTTTTATTCGCCAGAGTTGCTGCATAAAGATTTTTGCTGTAATCGTGACCGGAGTGACCCACCCGAGCGGATCATAGAATTTTGCGATCGCGGACAAGATCGTACGCTTGGTTTCCGGGGCGTTATCAGCCAGCGACACGCGAAACTCGAAAATATCGTTTGCCAGATTCCACCCGATTCCGAGGATTTTGATTTGTTCGTCGTCAGCTAGAGGTTTTTTCGTGGCTAAACCGTGATCTGCTATTTCGATGTCCTCGAGAAGAGAGGGCGAATTACTGGCCCATTTCCGTAATACGAATCCGCCGCGCTTTAATATCGAATTTAATTGCTCGTGCTTGCCGAATTCGAATTGTATCGTCAGCTCCGAAAAGTAAATATTATCGCTCAGGATAGGAACCGCGAGTGGAAAGTATTGACCTTCGTCTGTGACTAATTGTTTTAACACCCGAAGTGCCAGAAACGGGGCACATGACATTCCATACGTAACAGTTAATAGTTGATAATCGATGAGCGGTTCCGAGAGCGATGATTTCCACAAGATCCGTTGATAGTCAATATCACGCGCATCGATACATTTTCGCTATATCGGACGAATATACGTATTTATATCTACGCCATTGTAGGATGACTGACATTAGATCGGTTTGTAATTTCGGCCCGGCGTTTAAATGATCATTTAAAGACGTGCCGTTAGAAGTAACGCTTGATGCGTTGAAAACAACGCAAAGACGCGTAGTAGAGTTACTTTCCCGGATAACCCCGTGACGCGGGAGATAAACATGTTGTTCGATTTGACTTTGAGCTGTCGGCGCGGGCCGCATATGCCCAAGCCGCTTATAATCGGACATGAATTCGCGATATTCTTTCGCGACTTCCGGTTTGTCGCGAACTCTGCGGAGTGATGAATTTAGCAATTTTTCCGCGCGAAGCCTTGAATTTCCGATTTCGATCGGAAGACCCTTCTTGAACAGTAGCCGCACGATATACCGTCAGAATCGCGAGAATGAGTTGAGCGAAAATGCTCTTCACATTGCTTTTCTTGCGATGTGAGATGAGTTTGTCGTGGGAGTTCTTCGACCTCCCAGAAACGACGGAGTTCCTCTTCGAATGAGGGAGAGCCGACAATATGATGAGTCGAAACGCGATTGTAAACGCAGTTTCCGGAAAGAATTGTCGGCGAAGAGGGATCATTAGCCGGTGATGACGTAATAGGTCCCGAAATTATCCATCCGAGGATGGAATTCTGAGCGATGGGTTGTCCGACGCTTCCTTTGCGAACACCATCGAGAATGATGTCGTTATAGAGATCTGCTCCGATGATGAGATTGATAGGATCGGAACTCATCGGATCCGCGTCTGCTCGCGGTAAATCAGAGAGATAAGAAAGTGACGGGAGATCCGCGTTTCCTTTCGGAGTATAAGAGGTTAACGACTTTAGAATGAGTGCGGTAATCGAAAGCGACGGAACGAGGGATTCTCGATGAGAAATGAAAATATGTGTCGCGTGTTGAAATGTCCCCGCGTTAATCCCGCCGACGGCGGAAACGGAGATTGGCATACGAATGCGTTTGACGCGCAAGATTTGCGCTAAACTCTCAGAGATGAAAGTCATTTCCCAGCCCTGATTGAGGAGAACTCGGACTACAGCAGTACGACCGGACGGACAGCGAACCGTTACCCAGGCCGTCGCTAATAAGACGGGTGATCGGTTTCGCGTTACGCGAGAGGCGAGCAACGAATTCACTTTCGGAGTCGAAGCTGAGGCTTGAGGCGCCGAGCAATTAAGCTGTGCAGATTTTGATGCACTGGAGTCAAAATCCGAGTCAACGTGTAGCATCGAATGATGCCTTTTGTGGCAAATCCGACACGAATATTTACTTTTGCATTCTTGAGCTGAATGCTTCGAGCTTAAACAATTAAAACAACGTTTTTGTTGCTTTACTATATCGCGACGTTGACTCGCATTTTTGACCACGAACGCAGGACATACATTAATAAAGTGTCGAGCTGGACACAATGGACACTGCGATTGTGCGCTAGTGGATGCGATAGTGGCATGAGCTCGCGATATTGCAACTGGTTTTACACGTTTTACATTTTTAGAGACGGACGCGGGAGCGGATGCCGCTAACGTACGAGTGCGAGACTGAAGAAATCGGATTAACGTATCGTAAGACGGCGGGGCATCTGTATTGCTGATGCTTACATTCCAACCCTTGCGCGTTACCGGATCTAATTTTTGTACAATGACGTAAACTAGAACATCTTTCCAGAGTTCTTCCGGTATTCGACCAAGGGTTTTCAATGATGCTACCGCAATATTAACTTTATCGCATAACGTCTGCATCTCGGTAGCAGATTCGCGCGTGATAGACAATAAATTGAGCAAAGTCGATAGATGTTTGTTTATCGACCGCAGTTTGTCTTCGTACCGCGAAGTCAAGGCTTTCCACGCTATTTCAAAATTAGCGGCCGTTATAGAAATATTCGCGATACATTCTAGCGCGCTACCTTTCAGACACGATGATAAAAAATGCATGCGCGCAAAGTCAGTTAACTCGGTATTGTTTCGAATTAGCGTAGTAAATCGATCGCGAAATTGTTCCCACTCGTCGTGATTACCGTCGAACGGGGGTAATTTTATGGGCGGAAGATGCGATAACGAAAACGCGGACGTTTCCGCGTGCAGCCTCGTCGAGGAAAATGATTGGTTTGGACTCACGACCGGCTCCAACTCCTCCAAGATCTCCGCCATGTGATCCAGAGCGTTTTCATAGGCTGCGAAAGTAGACAAAGGACGACCGGGTTGCTTCCGGGGATCTTCTGCGACAACTCTGTATGTCCGTTGGAGAATTGACTCCAGATTTCCTTGAGCGTTGAGATCCTTTGACGCACCTTAGCCGGAGTTAGATTGCTCCTGCCGATTTTTTTGAAATTATCGAGAGCGCGTTCAATCGAACGCTGCAGCTGCTGCTGATGTACGAAGTACTCCGACATCGTGGATGTATCAGAATATCACTCACTCGTGAACTTATCCTCCACATACGCTTCTATCCGGCTCGAAGGACCAATATGTTCGGGAGTCGACCTCGACGAGATCGCCCGAATCTTTCAGATACGCTCAGAGTTGAGCGAGAAGCAATGTGTAGCGCGAATCCGTAGATTCGCTGGAGGAATAGGAGTTGAAAGATTACGTGAGCGTAGTTTTAAGAACGTTTATTAGAAAACATCGGGAGCGAGCCACGACACGTGTCCCGCGACTAAGATCGGAAATCTTCTGAATGTCATTCGATGACCTGCCCTTCTCCGCGTTTCGGAAATCTTGAAGGGCTTCTTGCTAGAAGCCCTTGCGAGAACGGAAATCTTGCGCGCGGATGCCGGATGGTTTTTAGCGCGAGGCAGAGGACATACGCGATGCGGTGAACGATCGGCGGCTCTCGAACTCCCCACTTACAATTTAACAATCTTCACTAACAAACGAAACGATTTAACGATTTAACCATAAAGAACTGATCGCCACGATAATATGATGCAATCGTGAGCGAGACACTTCGATTTGAAATTGAATAGAACGCGAATTTGACAATAAGTAGCGCGACACGACACGAGCGAGAATACCACAAGAGATTATACTACACGAGAAATTATGATCGATTGCTATCGATCAGCTCGAATCGTCGTCAGCGGCAGGCTGACTAACGCCCGGTAAGACTTGCGATTGACCGATTTCCATAATAGGATATTTTCGGCATCGAACGTTCGAGAATCTAGGTGTTTGTCACAGTTTTTCTTTGTTATGATCACTCGATCACGTGCCGATTGGCTGATCGCGACGATGTTTATTCTCGTTCGTGTTTTGATTTCGGCTCTTACCGTTCAGATTTGTCGGTTGAATTTATCGTTTAAATTTATCGACTAAATTCAACGTTTCAATCTTGAACAATATACATAATTTAATTCATTTAGCCGATGATGCTTTAAAATTTGGTCATCTCGATTCATTCAGTTTTTTTTTCATTTGAGAGTTACTTATATAATATTTAAAAAAAAACTAAAAAAAGCAGAAAAACCTTTACAACAGCTACACAATCGAATTGTAGAACATGTTGCATGTAATTTTGAAAAAAGAGATTCATTTTTCGAAAAACCTAAAGTGATATGTAAAAATCATAAAATATCCAATGAACTTGGTATTACTTCATATAATAATATACATTACAATAAATTTACACTATCAATAATGAATAGAGCGGACCGATTTTGTTATTTGCAAGATGACACTATTGTACGCATTAGAAATATTTGTTTAAATTACGAAAATCCTATTTTAATTGGAGAATCATTGATGAATCCTGTAGGATTTCCAAATTATCCTATTGATTCAAAGGAGTTTGATATTGTAATCGGGAATCAATGGTCTCAATAGACAATTTTTGATGCAAATGATGTTACCAGAAAAGCTGTATGTATTCCATACGAGAAATCTTATCGTTTCTTGCCTTTGCTACATTCATCTAGTTGAAAAGATTTTATTATTTCCAATTCACAATACAGAAAATAATGCTCTATACTGCGTTCACGGAGAGAACGATCTCGCTTTTCGTCCGGTTCGGTCAGATCCCGCCCGACCGACCGCCCATTTTGCCCTCTCTACGCTGCCAAAATTCGAGGGGGTAACCACTAGCTAAAATGTTGTCCCATCGATTACATGGTTTCATTTAATTTCATTTGATTTCATCTGATTACAAATGATTTTATCTGATTACAAATTATGTCATCTGATTACAAATAATTTCATCTGATTACAAATAATTTTCTTCATTACATATGAAATCATTTGATAAAATAAATTATTTCATCTGATTACACAATGATGTCTTGTGATTGTATATGTAATCATCAGATTTCTAGTGATTACAAATGATTTTATTTGACTAGAAACACCATGATTGATTGCTAATTTGTTTTAAATAAAATAATTATTATATGTCGGTCTCTGTAAATTCTGTAACTCTGTAAATAATTAAGTGATATTGAACTTCATTTGATTAGAAGGTAAGAAACTTACGCAATTTGGGGCTGAAAAAAAAAAATATATATACCTATATATTTCATTTCAGTTAAGATTGCAATGTTCGATTAAGTAGAAAAGGTGTTTCCTTGTTTCTCACTTTTCCCACTAGTCTAACCATGGTCTTAACGAAAAGTAATTTTGTATTTATACCTAATGTTTATTGTTCTAAATTTGCGCACAAAGGTGTATCAACATTTCAATTCACTGTTGCTTTAACACCAATTACTTCAATCTTATTATAAAGAATAATACGCGCGGTAAATATGCCGATGAAGGGAGGCAGTCTCGATGACCTTGACCTTGACATATGTTGTCAAGGTCATGACCCTGAACAACATTCAAAAGGTTTAAGCCGTCGCTCGTTTTTTATTAAAACGTTATTAACAAAATAAGTTTAACGATTTGAACGTAATTGTCTGACACCATGTACATAGCATAAATTTTAGTTTTAAATCAGAAATAGGTTTGGGTTAGGTTATATCTTCCTGAAGTGGAGCCCGCCCGCAGGGGGGCAGAACCCACTGCGTCCACGCATACATTTTCCCATCCACACAACAATCGTGGGGTGGACCTCGCTTCGCGTTGTAAAGTATATGCGTGGACACAGTGGGTTCCGCCCTCCCTGCGGGGGGCACCACTTCCGGAAGATATAACCTAACCCAAACCTATTTCTGATTTAAAACTAAAATTTATACTATGTACATGGTGTCAGACAATTACGTTCAAATCGTTAACAAGTCGATGCGACACGGACACAGACGCGGCCAGAGACGTAAGCGGACAATCTCTCAACACTGTATATGAGACTTGACATGATTTTATCAGATTTCATGGTGATTACATATGATTTCCAGTGATAACACTGAGATTCAAAATGATTTCTGCTGATTATATATGATTTCATATGATTTCTGGTGATTCCGCATGATTTCACCTGATTTTATGATTACATCCGATTACATCTGATTACAAAACGATTACATGGGTATTTCATAAGGATTTTATAATGATTTCGGGGACACTGTCCCACGATTACATTAAGTGGTTACCCCCTCGCTCTCACCTAATCCCCACTCCGCCCAAAGCTGCGCGGAGCGAGGTCGTTCTCTCCGTGAACGCAATATAGAATTAAGAATTTAAAGTCATACTTTTACTGATTATTTTGTCGTTATATAAACTTTATGTTATTTATAAGCGTATACAGTTCTATTTGTGTTTTAACAACTAATCAAAACGATTATTTTTTATTAATCATTCCACTTCATATGTGTAAAATTTATTACTCAAATATATGAAAGTAACAAATTGTTTTTATTCTAATTCGTCTTTGTAAGATAAAATTTTTAAACTGATAAAGATATTAAATGTAATTCTCATAAATGTAAAAAAAATATATATTAAAAATAATAATAGAAATGATAACAATTATCATGAATATATTATTTATATAAATATACTTATATATATATACTTATAAAAATGTACTTATATAAAAATATTCTATTTAATATTTGCATATAATATTCGTTAATCATTTTTGTGTATCGATCACTAAAAGTTTCAAATTGTGTTTTATTTAAATTTTACGCGCTTCAATGACATTTAGTGGTTGAATCTACTAATCAGGTACATTGCTATATGTATGTGTTTCTACGATCTATAAGCTATAACGAATTGCAATAATTTATTTCCTTAAAACGTCGGTATTAAACGTAAAGTCTACAGGTAATATACAGGGGTAATGTACAGGGTGAGTTTTTTAACTTGAAACTGTAAAATATCTCAGAAAGTAAGCTTTATCGAAAAAAATGTTTCAAACAAAAGTTGTAGGGTTCGGAGGGGGCCATATGATAAAAATATGGATTTGATCTTGAGTGACTTTTTCAAGGTGAGATCAATGTGATCGACGTTTTTTTAAATGGAACCCCCCTTTTTTATTACATATTCTTGTAGCTTATCTCGAGAGCTTTTCAAAACACTATAATAAAGTATTTTTTCATTAAGTACTTTTTGAGTTATTTTATATCTTAATCTGACATATTTTGATATAAAAGATAAAATATCTCGTAAAATATTTAGTTTTCGATAATCTTACCGTAATACTTGTATGTACAGAATAAAATAACTCGAAAAGTACTTAATGAAAAAATACTTTATTATAGTGTTTTGAAAAGCTCTCGAGATAAGCTACAAGAATATGTAATAAAAAAGGGGGGTTCCATTTAAGAAAACGTCGATCACATTGATCTCACCTTGGAAAGGTCACTCAAGGTCAAATCCATATTTCTATCATGTAGCCCCCTCCGAACCCTACAACTTTCGTTTGAAACATTTTTTTCGATAAAGCTTACTTTCCGAGATATTTTACAGTTTCAAGTTAAAAAACTCACCCTGTATATGCTGTTGTAATTACGAACGACACAAATAAAAATCAGTACAGTTATAAAAATGCGAACGGATTAATTAAAGTACGAATGAATAAAAATAGACTTTAGATTTGAGGTTATGCTTAACACACAAAAGTTTTTTCTCTTTATTATTATTATATTTATTCAGTTTTCTTCCAAATATTAAGTGCTGTTTCTTTCCAAAAGTCGTTCTAATTAATAATTCCAATTTATTTAATATTTTACTCATAGTTAGTAAAAAGTCGTTCTAATTATCTTCAACGCTGCTTGACTTTTATTTATAAATTATTTTTATTTAACATGATTAAATTGCGTATCAGCCGTTTACATAGCAGTTGTGGTGGTAAATAAAAGAAAATTTGTCCACTGATGAAATCATGTGATATTGAGAATTAATAAATTCACTCGGAATAAACCCACATTACTTTTTTAAAAGTAAAAAATGTTTAATTCTAGAAATGTATTTCGTTGTATTTTGGAAAGAGTGGAGTGCTACCATACCAAGTTGCTGATTATTTATGAAATCCAAAACTTTCAAGTGGCCACCGAAATCTAAAAATCCTACTCTTGAAAGCATTAAAGCAACATCGCCAAAAGAAAATTGGAATACGATTAATTATAGTAGATTTATAGGACCGTTTGGTAAGTTTAATATCAATATATTTCATCTTTAAATATTTCCACTGTATTTTGTATTAATATTATTTTGAAGCTACACATAATGAAGCCAGAGATATTGAAATCCAAGCTGTTGATATTTCGACTAATGATGAATTTGAAGGAATCGCAAATAAAGTAACTAACAATAAGGCACTTCCTGTGAAACGTGCGATCAATAAATCTTTATTCATCTTCATCTTCTGACGAAGAACATAAAGAGCCATGTAAACATATAAATTTGTTTTAATTTTACAAAATTTTTTAAATTTACAAATTAATAAATAAAAATTGATTTTATTTTTTAATATTTTTCTCTTTTAAATGTTTACATTTTATAAGTAATGCTCTATTTTGTCATATCTTTATAGATGTTAAAAATGAAAGACTTCCAAAATCTCAAATAACTAATGTTCCTCGAGACGAAGATGAAGAATCTGATGAAGATGCAGAAAAAATTCTAAAACCTCATAGTAAATCATTATAAATAGTAACTAACTAATTATAAATCAATAATAATGTTTGTTGCTAAATAGATCTACATTTTCTTACAGATATTCAAAAGAGTTTTCAAAAACCTCCAACCCATTATATTCCAAAGAGTAAGAATAAGGAATTCACAAGCGAAGTTGCAGCATGTAATGATAAAATTTTTAGTATGGCCGATTATTTTTATGATATTCACGTTGAAACATAAAATTTTAATTGAATTTATTTGTTTGTTTGACTTAATAAAACTTAAATATTTAAATTTTAAAAAATGCACTTAATCAATTCTTTCATAGGTGTATCAAAAAGTTTTAATGATAGCGAAGAAAACAACAACTTAAAAAAAGTTTCTGGAAGTCCACCTTTGGAATATGGAGATTTCTTTTCTCAGGATCCACTTCTAGCAATGAAACAATCTGAGCCAACAAACAATAATGTTGAATCAGATAATGAAACATACGATATATCTAAAATATTAGATGATCCAAATAATATGAATCAAATATCATCGCGACAAAATGAACTTAGTAAGTTAAAAAAAAATACGGAAATTGAAATAAATTTATAATATATTAATTTTTTTAGCATTAACAAAATAATTTTCTTCGCAGATTCATCTCAACTGGATAACGATAGAATAGTATTACCATTAAAAAATAAACCAATTATTCGTAGTGTTGTTGAAACTAGTAAGCTTCATACATTCAATAAATGTTAATTCATATAATGTGAACTACATATGACAAACTTATAAATTATACTGTTCTTTTGATAGAATTATCGTTACCTCTAACAGTTAATACATTAAAACAAATATCAGGTACTAGTCCCGATAAAAATTCTGCACATCTACAAAACAATCGACGTACGCATGAACATCATGAATTAAGTTGCGGTAAGTACAATTACAAACTTTTTGTTGATCGATTAAATTGTAATATACATGGACAGGACAAAAGAATTCGATAATGGTAAAAGAAATGAAGCTTATAGATTTGATAATTGGTATCTATCTTTTTCCTGTACTATTTATTTTTCATTTTCCTTTAGAGAGTATGTTTAAGCCAAATTGCTTGGATATTTATATCTTATTAATTTTTAATAAAAATAAAAATGTTTTGTTTTTCTATATTTTCTCAATGCTATTTCTACGATCATTAATAATACTATTTTAAATTTCTTTTTTTCTTTTTATATATGCATTGGAGAATAGTTCACTGTATATAAAATTTTATCTTTACTATGCATCACTTTAAATAATTGTTTATAACTACAAATAAGTTTTTAGAACGTAAGAATATTCAATATAAAATCAAACAGTCAATAAGGAAACTTAATTTAAGCATGCTCTTTTATTATCCATTACAGCCATCATCATATTCATTCAATTATGATGACAATGACTACGAAGGAATTCCCTCTTACAATCTTTTTCTTTATAAATACTATAGCATTGTTGTTGTATACTTTTCTGTTTGAACGTTCATTAATATAATTTTTAAAGTTGGGGAGAGAAAGAACTGAGCGCTTTATATGCACTAAAATATATATGTCTGTACTACGGTGATCGTTAAAATGGTCAAGTTCAAATTTTAATGGATCCACCCCTAGTTTGATCGAAAAAAAAATAAAAAAAATTTTGAGCCCAAATTCAACCCTCCATCTCAATTATAAGGGGTGCCTGTAGGTACAAACATTTTCTCATTTGAATAACATTGTGTTTATTGACTTTTTAGGTAATATATTTTTACAAAGCTTAATAAACGATTGAAAAATCGCAGAGCCGTCTAAATCTATTGTACCTTAATATAAGTACACGAGAAAAAAATGGTAGACCCTTCACATTCGTTTCAGAACCACAAATGGTCAAATATCGAACTGTTTCATATTTAGACAAAAATAAACGAATTGTGTAATACCAATGGAAATTGATGAATATTATGCAAAAATATCAACAAGATTCACAAAATAACGAGATTTGACTGCATCAAGTAATAGGTTTACCATAAATTTTTTCTATCAAGTTTCGTGATTTACATTTACCGCCAGTTAACCATTTGTGGTTCTGGGACGAACGTGAGGGGTCTACAATTTTTTTCTCGTGTACTTATATTAAAGTACAATAGATTTATATGGATATGCAATTTTTCAATCGTTTATTAGGCTGTAAAAAATTATTACCTGAAAAGTCAATAAACACAATGTTATTCAAATGAGAAAATGTTCGTGCCTACAAGCACCCCTTCTAATTGAGATGGAAGGTTGAATATGGGCTCCAAATTTTTTTTCTTTTTTTTTTAATCAAACGGGGGTGGATTTATTAAAATTCGGACTTGACCATTTTAACGACCACACCCTAGTCTGTACCAATAATTTAATTATTTTAATTATTTTCTTATTTCAGAAACCATAATTAATTCTCGAACAGATTCTACGATTGATAAAATATAAGCCGTTATTAAATCATGATTACAACATGCTGGCGATCGTCTTCCTGAAGAAGAAGGAACAAAAAAAAGAAATAACAACTTAAAATAATTTTTCATTAAATATTTTACTTATTCAAACATATTTTAGTAACGTGAAAACAAAAATATTTTTTTTTGGTATTATTAGTTTTTTTTGTATTATTAGTTTATATGGGATTATTTAGTTTATATATATGTATATATATATATATATATATATATATATATATATAATATATATTGTTAATTAATATCTCAATATTGTTTTTTTATAAATATTATGTAAAAACAGCAAAATAGTCCAGGTGATGTTTCATTTCAAAATAGCCATTGAAAAATGATACTGAAATTAGTTTAATATGTTTAATATGTATTTTAATTTAATATGTCTCTAATATATAAATGGCAGCTTGTTTTAAATACTAATCTGTAAAAATCGATGAAATTTAATTCTAACGCATAAAGTTATATTTAATGGCCATTAAACAAATTTCAGTGTTACTTTTAGAAAACCATTTAATGATAATTTTATTTGAGGTGACATTAATTGGGAACACCAAGGAAACACGAAACCTCTGGGAGATATTTAGCAAACTCTCCAGAGAAATTTTTTGACAATAAAGGACAGAAAACGACTGATTTTTTTCGTACTATCTCCATCCTTGTCAAAAACTCTCTTTGAAGAGCTTGCTAAATATCTCCACCAAAGGCTCTTTTAGTGTTTTGAATGTCTTAAAATAGATGTCATATTGACATCATAAACATGAACTCTTAAAGATATCTAGTTTGAGATATCTTTTTGGTATCTATTACAAGATATCTCAAAAATATTATCTTTTTGATAAATATCGGAAGAAGTCTTTTTTCCCTCTGGATACGGCGCATAAGAGCACTTTCTGATCTCATTATGTTGTCTTTCTAAAAGAATTTTTGGATGTCTAAATCTTGAATGAGAAAACATTAAGAGTTCTTTCTGTTATCATCTTGCTGTGTGGGTATATATATATAAAAGGCGCCAAGTACACGCGCTAGTTGTGAAAAACTGTTATATGTATTTATAAAAAAAATTTCCTAGAAAAATAATGATATCAAAAAATTGCGCCAAATGAATAAAAATTTATGCTATAAAATTTATTTCATTTATTATTAATAAAATAAGAACATTTTAACTAAAAAACTGTTATACAAAGAAGTTGTTTTAATTTCCTAGAAAAATAATATCAAAAAATTATGCCAACTGAATAAAAATTTGTTAAAAACGGAAGCTCGAAATATTCTCAACGATGTTTTTACTGATCGATGGATTGGTAGAAGAGGCACAATAGAAAGGCCACCGAGATCACCAGATCTAACCCCATTAGACTTCTTTTACTGGGGGTATTTGAAAACAAAGGTTGTAACGGCAGAGCCGTCACTGTAAATACCACTGTAAATAATAATGTAAATATGTTCATAATATAGATAGTTATAACCTCGCATGCCTCACTGTCTCTTCCTGCTATACCTATCCTGCTTGCGCATGCGCCACCCGTGCTATCTCGCTTGCACGTACGCTACTCGGGCTATCTCGCTTGCACGTACGCCGCTCGTGCTATCTCTCTTGCACGTACACCACACGTGCTATCTCGCTTGCACGTACGCCACACGTGCTATCTCGCTTGCACGTACGCTACTCGGGCTATCTCGCTTGCACGTACGCCGCTCGTGCTATCTCGCTTGCACGTGCGCCACACGTGCTATCTCGTTCGCACGCACGCCGCTCGCGCTATCGCGCTTGCCCCCACGGCAAACCAACTCCCACCGACGGACCGACAACGCGTAGTGGGGGCGACGGCCGGGTATATAAGCCCGGCCGGCCGAGACATCGAGACCAGATCCTGTCCCGACATCCTGCTCCTGACACCGACCTGAACACTACCGCTTGGGGCTAAGGTTTTCTTAGCTCTGCCAGGCTTTCTGGCTCTCTCGACCTTCCGGGCTGAGGTTTTCTCAGCCCTGCCGGGTTTTCCGGTTCCGTACCTTCCGGGCTGAGGTTTTCTCAGCCCTGCCGGGTTTTCCGGTTCCTCGCACCAGCCCGGGCTGAGGTTTTCTCAGCCCCGCCGGGTTTTCCGGTTTCCGTTGCAGGCGGAGCTCGACGTGACACTCGGGCCTGCCGGCAATACCCAGCCGCCTAGCCTAACCGTAATAATAAGTACCTGTATATACCGCGCCGTAATTGTAAGCCTGCTAGAAATAAGTCCGGTTAGCTATAAGTCCGCGCCTGCGAAATCCGCCGTAATCATAAGCCTGCTAGCAATAAGTCCGGTTAAGAATAAGTCCGCGAATCGCGCCGTAATTATAAATCGCTAGAAACAAGCCCGACCGGGATAACCGCGTCGCGATCGACCCGCTTGTAAATAGCGTCACCGTAGATACTAAGCTAACGCGCTTGTAAATAAAGGAATAGTTAAGTCGAATCCGCTTCACGCTGCACGCCGCTGCACGCCGACCGCTTCGCGCTTGCACTCCTCGCTGCACTCGCGTCCTAACGCCCGTTTGCCACCAAGCGCACGCCGCCTAACACCGCCCGGCCCTGCACGCTACTCTGTATATATTTCACCTGCAATAAACTATCTTTTCTACCTATACTGTGTCTACGCAAGCTTGAATCTCCCCTCCTCTCGAACCCGGACACCGACGAGCCGATCCGAGCGTCGAGCGAGGTGACCGCGTTACAAGGTCTATGAGACTAGGTCCGAAAATTTAGAAGAGCTGCGGGAAAAAATAGTGAACGTTTCAAATTCAATCACACCCAATTTTTTAACTAACGTTATCGATACGTTTTACATTCGCTTAGGACACTGCCAAGTTGTCGAAGGACATCAATTAGAACATTTGATAAAATAATTAGTGTTTTTATTCCTTCACATACACCAGTGTTCCCATCCCGGTCTTGCCTCAGTTGGCAGGACACGCTAGCGGTCTTGCCTTGGTTGGCCGGACACGCACGCACGCACGCACGCACGCACGCGCGCACGCACGCACGCGCGTGCGTGCGTGCCCGCGTGAAGCCTTATCTTTCTTCTGTTGTCACCGTGGGCTCTCGCTGTCGCAAAACCTCAATAGAAATGTTCAAATGATCATAACTCTGCGAAAAAAAATCGTAGAGACCTCGGCGACCTCGCGTTGTTTTCGTCTCGGAAAGCCCTTTCGAACGAGCCCTTACTCAACTCCACATGCCATTTAAGATTTTTTAGCTTCCCCCATCCCCCGTCCCCCGCGGGTGTAGAGGTGGGTGTTTTTGTGGTTAAATAATAGACTTTGTGATCCCATTGTATCCCTATTTTCAATCCTATATTTCAAACCGTTCAAAAATTATTTAGGTGGCCCGGAACTTTTGGTAGGCACTGTATATATATATATATATATATATATATATATATATATATATATATATATATATATTTACATATTGTAGCGCTGTTTGAAACGAATACAACGATGTATGATATAATGTAAATATTTTACATATTATACGAGTTTTACAGATAGCTTTTGGAAGCAACCACTATGCTCACAATAAAGTTCAGTTTAAATTATTTAATTTGATATATATTTGTTACGGTCTATCTTTTTTAGTTTAAAAGATAAAAAGGGATGGGCACTTTTGGTGGGACATCCTGTATATATATATATATATATATATATATATATATATATATATATATATATACATTCAATGTTGTTATTTTTTTTAAATAGATATTCCCACAAGATATTTTTGATAGAATTCCCACAAGATTTGTTTTGCTACATTAACATAAACATGTATATGTCGTAGCCAGATTATATAATCCATCGTTTTATAAAACATCTAGGCATTTTATAAAGTGCAGCGATATTCTCAAGTCATGGTTGAAAATAAAATATTTTACAATCTGACTAAGAATTTTAGTCTTTTTATAAAACGCTAACAAGCAACCCGCCACATTGTCAAACGCGACGATTTGTACATTGTTTTAGATTCTGGCTGGTTCATTTTAGTCATTTTATGAACGGCGCGTTCATAGCGACTTTACTTTATGTTACATTTGATAAAACAGTCATAATAAATGTGTTTTAAAAATTCTTTTTCACTTTCAATTTTATCTTTCTTTTTATTTGTTTTCAAACATTATTTTCAAAAATTTTATTTATGTTACTTTTAATATAAAACCTTAATTGTAATAAATATAAGTATTCATAAATGCAATAAGTAATAAATACAACAAGTGTTCATATAAGCTTTTTCTCATTTAGAAATACACATAATTACTTATTAATATTATAATATAATTATCTATTAATTTTCTATAAATGACTGTTCTACAAAGACAGTTCATAAAATGACTGAAATGAACCAGCCAGAATCTAAAACGATGTACATATCGTTGCATTTGACAATGTGGCGGGTCGCTTGTTAGCGTTTTATAAAAAGACTAAAATTTTTACTCGGATTGCAAAATATTTCATTTTCAACCATGATTTGAAAATGTGGCCGCACTTTATAAAATATCTAGATATTTTATAAACGGATTATGTAATCTGGCTATGACATATACATTCAACAAGCAATATCGAATTGCTCGAGAACGCAACAAAATGCGAGATGAAAGAAAGAAAAAGAAGGAGAGAGAAAGAGAGAAAACGGAAAAGAGCGATAAACATTATACATGAACACGCGTTCGCGTGTATAATTACCAGTTTATTGTTATTGAAAATATGATCAGTCAAACTTTCCAAATATTCCTTCAATGCTTCCATTTTCCAACAATTTATTTGTCACAAATGTATTAATTGACGATTCACTCAAATATAAGCGCTCAGTTTTGCTAATGTAAACTAATTTTCTCCAATATGACATCGAATAGAAGAAATTACTTCTCTTCCTTGCACTATTCCGCAATACTTTTATAACCGTTAATAATTTCTTATCACTTTATCACTTCTCTTCCTTATTGCATTATTCCGCGATACTTTTAATGTGCGTAAATTTGGTTGCGCGTGACTTAGCGCGAAACACTACCGTTAACCTTTTTTACTTTTCATTTACTTGTCAAACACATTTACTTGTCAAATTTCAGAGCATCGCTAGCGCAATCTTATGGTGAATGCTCCAACCGTACAACTTTTCGTACTTGCGCATTGGGAACTTGGGCGATGACGGAGACGGAGACGTTTCTTAAT
Organism: Formica selysi; assembly: GCA_009859135.1. Lineage (NCBI taxonomy): Eukaryota > Metazoa > Arthropoda > Insecta > Hymenoptera > Formicidae > Formica > Formica selysi. Next base: position 624,630 of record WHNR01000035.1, read on the forward strand.
AAAAATTTTATACATTTCGACTTTGCATCATATTATCTACGATCATGATACATGTAGAAAAAAAATAAAGACACTTTCATTATATGATTCAAACTCAAGCTATCGATTAAGCCTATTAAAAATACGATCGGTTCAGCCGTTATTGAGGTCCGATAATCTAAGGTACTCGCAACTGTCCGACTCGCATATAGATACCCGGAGTGCTTCGCGGCTTCGCGTGAACTTGGCGCGAGACACTACCGTGTCTTTTGATATATAGGGTAGGCCATTTTAATGTATCCACTGTTATCTTAAAATCTATAAGTTTAAGACGAAAATGTTTTAGACAAAAGTTGTAGGGTTCAGTGGGGGACACATGATAAAAATATGAACTTGATCTTGAGTGACCTTTTCAAGGCCAGGTCAATGTGATCGATGTTTTTTTAAATGGAAGCCCCCATTTTTTATTGCATATTCTTGTAGCTTATCTCGAGAGCTTTTCAAAACATTATAATAAAGTATTTTTTCATTAAGTACTTTTTGAGTTATTTTATATTTTAATCTGACATATTTTGATATATAAAATAAAATATCTCGTAAAATATTTAGTTTTCGATAATCTTACCGTAATACTTTTATGTACAGAGTAATGAGACAAATCAATTAGTAAAAAAAAAAATAATTGTTTTTAAGAAAAAGTATGTAATTATTTACAATGTATTTTTTTAAAACAATTATTTCTTTTTTTTTTACACTCATCGCGTCAAAATACGTAAAAATACTGAGTTTCAAAAAAATCGGTGAGTACTTTTCGGAACTACACCCATATTTAGTTTTCGATAATCTTACCGTAATACTTTTATGTACAGAATAATGAGACAAATCAATTAGTGTACAAAAAAAACAAATAATTGTTTGAAAAAATACATTGTAAATAATTACATACTTTTTCTTAAAAACAATTTTTTTTATACTTATTGGGGGTCTCTTATACTTTCTGAGATATTTAAAGTTAAAGTTTGATTTGAAACGAAAATTTGATTTGGTTTATACAACGTAATCCAAACCAAATTTTTTGTTTACATTAGTAGACACCTTGTCGATCTTGTTTACAATATATTTCAAGTTTCTATATTATCAGTGAGGTCATTTAGTCGCAATACGTTACTTACGTAGTCAACATGCGTCTTCACGAATTTCTTAGCATCGTGAATGATGATGAAAAACTAATTGATTATTTAATCATTCATTGTGTTATATGTGAAAAGATAAATTGTCCGTGATGTAATTCTTCTATTTTATTAACTCGTAATATCAATTGTTTTATTTTTCATTGTCATTCTGTGTATTATAAAAAAACATCGAAAAAGAAACGTCTCAAAACATGGTGTAATTTTAAAATAAATGCATTACATAAAACATTTTTCACGAAGTCGTCTTGATATTCAAACAGTATGTCGTTTCGTTGCTTATTTTGTAATAATCCGATCCAAATGTTTTTGGTGCAAGAGCTGGAAATATCGTCAAAAACAGCTGTAGATTGGGCAAATTTTTGTCGCGAGGTATGTTTTATAATTTCATCATATTTCATATATTAAAAACATCATTTATATCAAAATATATGTCAAAACATCAAAGCTATTTTAACATAAATTATTTTTCATTATCATTTTATAGCTTTGTGTTCAATGGGTTGACATAAGTAGTGAACAAATAGGAGGAAAAGACAAAATTGTGGAAATTGACGAAGCTAAAATTGGCAAAAGAAAATATAATAAAGGTCGCCTAATTACTGGACAATGGGTATTTGGCGGTTTTGAGCGCGATACTAAAAAACTATTTATCGAACCAGTTTCCGAACGTTCTGCTGAGACGTTATTATTGGTTATTAAAAAATGGATAAAACCAGGTACAAAAATAATATCTGATTGCTGGAAGTCATACGATTGTCTAAATAATGAGGGATATTTACATGAAAAAGTGAATCACAAATATAATTTTGTTGATCCTGATACTAATGCTCACACACAACACATTAAACGAGTATGGCGAGATACACGAAATAATATTCCTCGATTTGGAATACGTAAAAAACATTATATAAGTTACATAGCAGAATTTATGTTTAAGAGAAAATTTACATTTTGCGAGCGTATTGACTTATTTTTCGATATTATGTCTAAATTATATCCACTATCACAATAATATATTTTAAAATATATTATTATAGTTAAAAAAATATTCGTTTTAATATTTACCTTCCTTATTTTTACATTTACAAACCCATCAAAAATAGGGGGTATATTTCCGAATGACCCCGCGCGCGCGCGCACACACACACACACGCACGCGCACACGCACACGCACACACACACACACACACGGGGGGGGGGGGTGCAAGGGGGCTTTCGGCCCCCCTCCCGCATCCACCCCGCCGGTAGGCAGAGTGGACCTCGCTTTACAACTTACAAAGTATATGCTACATAGCAAGGTCCACCCTGTCTACCGGCGGGGTGGGTGCGGGAGGGGGGTCGAAGGCCCCCCTTGCACCCCCCCCGTGTGTGTGTGTGTGTGTGTGTGTGTGTGTGTGTGCGCGTGCGCGTGCTTCCTGTCATGCATATACTTTGATATATTTCATAACTTTTTTGTTAATAACTTTTTTTTTGGGCCTCCCCAACTAAAAATGGTTATTTATATTTCTTTCTAAGCATAGAAAGTCCGTAAAAAAATTTGCAGCCCATTTACAGTTGGAGCCATGATTCTGGATAATTATCAAAAGTATATGCGTGGAGGCAGTATGTTCCGCCCCCTCTGCGGGGGGGCTACACTATCAAAAAATTAGACTCATAGGTGTGCATTGAACCTCGTTTTGCGTGGAAAGTGGAAAAACCCAAGGAACTTTGTCCCTGAAAATGTAAACAGATACTTTTTTCACGTCTGCTCTACAAAAATACAACGTAAATAAACTTTATTTTTTCTTATTTTATAACAGAAAATACATTAAAACTCTGAAACTTAAAATCACATATCTATGGAACCAGAAGAGAGCGCCACAAAATTCAAAGTGTGTGTTATTTAAAAATGTATCCTCTACAATATATGTAAAAATGAAAATAATCTGTGAGGTGTAAGTTAATCCAGACATTTACCCATTTTTGTTTCAAATCAAACTTTAACATTAAATATCTCAAAAACTATAAGAGGTCGCCGATTAAGTTATAAGGAAAAGTTACTCAGGATCATGTACTTGACAACATATGTCAAGGTCAAGGTCATCGGCGAGGTGTCCGTTAATGTAAATAATTACCTAAATATTCAATTTGTGATCTAAGAAAATTTTGTTGGGATAAAGAAAAATTTTCCTTATTCTAACTCACGTTACGTAGGACTTGCAGGACTTTTACACATACTTTATTCTTGGCAGCGCATACGCACGTTAAAGAGCATCGATATTTTCTTGGCGAATGTAATATTTTGAGCATTTTTACGAAATTTTTTAGTAGTCCTGTAATTATGGCTGATTATCGGCCAAACGAAATAGTCGACATGATTCGTATTTTGGGTGAGGCTGGAAGTAATTACAGTGCAGCGGAAAGGCTGTATGCTGAAAGGTATCCTAACAGACGTCATCCGTGTAGAAAGACCATAAGAAAATTCACGGAGAGGGCACAGCAGGGCAGTTTAAAAAGGATACGACAAAAATCGGGGCCAAATGCGGCAAATTCATTGGTTGTCTTGGGTGCCGCTGTATTAAATCCCCAAATTTCCACCAGACAAATCGAGAGACAACACGGCATATCAAAATCGACAGCAAATCGTATACTTAAAATAAATAGATTCCACCCCTACCATATCCATCTAACCCAGCAATTAGAACAGAGGGATTTCGAGCGACGCTTGCAATTTTGTAACTGGGCCTTGAATCAAATTCGAAGAAACACACATTTTATCGCAGAGATGCTCCTTTCTGATAAAGCCACGTTCGGTAACAGAGGGGGCGTTAATAGACATAATACTCATTATTACTCTGATCAAAATCCTCATTGGCAAAGGAGCCAAGAATTTCAAAGACAATGGTCTATTAACGTTTGGGCAGTTATTCTTGGAAATGACATCGTAGGTTCATACTTTTTTTTAACAGAATCTAAATGCGCAAAACTATTTAGCATTTCTTCAGAATGATCTGTCCAATCTTTTGAGACATGTCAATAATGACTTGCTCAACCGAATGTGATTTCAGCAGGATGGAGCACCAACTCACAGGTCCCGAAATGTTACAAATTATTTAAATAATAGATTTAATAATAGATGGATTGGAATAGGTAGTCGGACTCATGAATGGCCACCAAGATCACCTGACTTAACCTCTCTCGATTTTTACTTTTGGGGATACGTAAAACAAAAAGTTTATGCGAAAGAGCCTACAACAGTGGAAAACATGAAAGAGCGTATTCGAGAGGCATGTACGAACATAAATGCAATGTCCTTCAAAAAGTGCGAGATGATTTTCGCCCGGGTTGGACATTTGTATCCAAGTAAATGGCGGTCTTTTCGAACACCAACAATAATTGTACATGCCCCGATCTTGCCTTGACCGGCCGGATCGTGCTTTTGATCTTGTCTTGACCGGCCGGATCGTGCTTTTGATCTTGCCTTATAACTTAAAAAGTACTTAACGAAAAAGTACTTAATTATAGGGTTTTGGAAAGCTCTCGATGTAAGCTAGAAGAATATGTAATGAAAAGTAGATAGTTCCATTTAAGAAATTGAAGATGACCTTCACGTGACCTTCAAGCAATTATTCAAGGTCAAACTAATGGCACCATCTTATGTCCTCTTTGAAACCATACAACTTTTGTCTGAAACATTTTTTTCTACAATCAAAAATAAAAAAGTTATTTGGGGTGGGACATTAAAATGGGACACCCTGTATATATAACTGCTAAAAAATTACCTTTTTTTAAAAAAAAGTGAAAAAAATGCGCCAGGTGCACGCCCACAAACGCCTTCCGCTATAAAAAAACTTATATAAAATAGTGTTATTTTAATACAAAAACACTGTTATATTTAAACTAAAAAACTGTTTTACAAAATAGTTGTTTTAATTTTCTACAAAAATAGTGATATAAAAATATTGCGCCAATTAATAAAAATTTATATTACAAAATTCGTTTATTATTATTTCTAATATTAAAAATTGCAATGTGATCAAAATAGTGGAATATATTTATGTGAAAAAAATTTTTAATTAAAAAAATTAATTTAATTATAAAATAAAAAATAATAATGATAGAGGCTCTCTGGATTAAAATCAAATATAATAGAAAAGAGCATTTAGAGCCAAGCGCGGTACATGGTGCGCAAACTGTTTATTATTAGTGATAAATTAATACTAATATAAATTTCGAACGTTTCGACCCTTTATTTGGGTCATCTTCAGCGCAAAGTTAGACTAACAAACATAAATTTAACGTCGTATGGTTATAAAATTCGTCATATAAAGTCATACATTGAATTAAAATTAAAAATTAAAAAAGAACCGGAGGTCTCTCACATCTTCATGAACGTTGATAATTCTTTCATATCGTTGTGAAGGTAACTAACTTAGCGGTTGTTATGCCGAAAATCAGAGTCCGACTTATAAAACTCATATCTATACGTAATGTACCTGTGAATCGAATAAGAAAGAAAGAAACAGATGTGAGAGAATCGCGCAAAATTACAAGCTAGAAAACAATGGTGCAACTTACAACTATAAACGGCATTCCACATGTTGTGCAAATATATGAAATAGAAGTAATTAAAACTATTGTGTAAATGTAGGAGACCGACTCACTAGCTATTGAAATGAGTAATGACATCGATCATGAACAATAAGGTGAAGAGAAGAATAAATAACATATGGCGTGACAATAATAAAGATCAAAAAATAAAAATATGATAAGAAAAACTGGGAAAACATCAGAGTGTAAAATGGTAAACAAAAATTAAAAATAAACATAAGAGATAAGTCAAATCTATAAAAATAACAAATTAATAAAAATTAAAATTAATAAAGTATAATAAATTGATAAAAAATTAATAAAAAATAATAAATTAACAAAAATTAAAATTAATGAACATATCTATAAGTTAAGACATTATGTTGAACATACAAAATTAAATTTTTGAAAGCTTATTAAGCACAGAAAAATACATATCGGGGAGAGATTCCGTGTCCGTCTGCAAATTCAAATCGTTCTTCTGCCTTTTTATATATAGAATTTCAGAAATCAATCGCCTACGTAATTGAGGTTCATTATCTAAAATTTTAACCCCATCCCAATCAAAATTATGGTTGAAATTTACTCTGTGATCAGTAATTACCGAGTGATTGCTCGTATTTCTCCTGATGTGATTCTTGTGCTCCAAAATACGCGTATTTAATTGTCGTTTAGTCTGACCTACATAAGAGGCATCACAATCATTGCAGTCAATTTTATATACGACATTTTGACGAGCTGTCAGGGGGCAGGGGTCTTTGTGTACTTTTATAAAGGAGTTCAACTTATTAAGACTCTGGTAAGACAACCTAACGTTTAAATCCTTAGTAATTCTTTTGAATTGTTCGGATATCGCAGGAACATAAGGAATCGTGAAATAAGAAACAGTTTCCCCCTCCCGTGTCGAATCCACCGAATTATCACTAATCCTGTGAATCAGAGTTTTTAGGCGTTCATGTAAAACGCGGAAAACAAAATTCAGGGGATAACCATTGTCTAACAATATTTCAATAATCAGTTTAAAATTATTCTGATGAAAGCTCGGATGTGATAACAAAAAAACCCTGTCAATCAGACCAATTATGGTGCCCCTTTTTTGGCAAAGGGGGTGGTTAGAAAGGAAATGTAAATATCTTCCGGAAAACATGGGTTTGCGATACCAATCAAAAATCAAGCGGCTCTCCTTCACGATCATAGTAATGTCCAAAAAATTCAATTTATTCTCCTCTCCGATCTCAACTGTGAACTGTAATCTTGGGTGGAAAGAGTTAAAAGTATGTAGCGTGTGGTTAAGATAGGAAGCGGGAACCGCCAGAGAAATATCATCGACATATCTAAAGTAAAACGGAGGAGTGAATTTAAGAGATTCAAGGGGAGAAAGAGGAGAACCCATAGGAATACCGAAAGTCTGCTTATAAAACACTCCATTAAACGTAAAAAAGGTAGAGTCTAAAATAAATCTGATTGCAATGAGAAATTCGGATTTCGGTATATTACAATTTCCGGAAATATGTTCCCATCTAATTGAAACACTGTGGATTGCCATCTCGATTGGAACGTTAGTAAACAATGAGACGACATCCAAAGAAATTAGTTGAAAATTGTTGTCGATGCTAATATCAGAAAATTTTTTAACCAGATCAAAACTATTAGTGTCGTGGCTGTGGGCGGTGGGAAAATTTTTGAACATAATGCGATGAAAAAAAGAAGCTAAATTGTATAACGGACTATTAACAGATGAAACAATTAGTCGGAAAGGGAAACCAGGCTTATGGACCTTAGGAAGTCCGTATGCTTTAGGCAAAATGCCGTCGCTACAATATAGTTCATGATCGATGTCATTACTCATTTCAATAGCTAGTGAGTCGGTCTCCTACATTTACACAATAGTTTTAATTACTTCTATTTCATATATTTGCACAACATGTGGAACGCCGTTTATAGTTGTAAGTTGCACCATTGTTTTCTAGTTTGTAATTTTGCGCGATTCTCTCACATCTGTTTCTTTCTTTCTTATTCGATTCACAGGTACATTACGTATAGATATGAGTTTTATAAGTCGGACTCTGATTTTCGGCATAACAACCGCTAAGTTAGTTACCTTCACAACGACATGAAAGAATTATCAACGTTCATGAAGATGTGAGAGACTTCCGGTTCTTTTTTAATTTTTAATTTTAATTCAATGTATGACTTTGTATGACGAATTTTATAACCATACGACGTTAAATTTATGTTTGTTAGTCTAACTTTGCGCTGAAGATGACCCAAATAAAGGGTCGAAACGTTCGAAATTTATATTAGTATTAATTTATCACTAATAATAAACAGTTTGCGCACCATGTACCGCGCTTGGCTCTAAATGCTCTTTTCTATTATATTTAATTATAAAATAACTTTTTAATTAGAGAAAAACTTGGCGCTGCTAAATTGAATATATGCTAATCTAATTAATGTGTTATTTATATTTTGAATTTAGCAGCGCCAAGTTTTTCTCTAATTAAAAAGTTATTTTATACTTAAATTAATTTTTTTAATTAAAAATTTTTTTCACATAAATATATTCCACTATTTTGATCACATTGCAATTTTTAATATTAGAAATAATAATAAATGAATTTTGTAATATAAATTTTTATTAATTGGCGCAATATTTTTATATCACTATTTTTGTAGAAAATTGAAACAACTATTTTGTAAAACAGTTTTTTAGTTTAAATATGACAGTGTTTTTGTATTAAAATAACACTATTTTATATAAGTTTTTTTTATAGCGAAAGGAGCTTGTGGGCGTGCACTTGGCGCCTTTTTTCACTTTTTTTAAAAAAACGTAATTTTTTAGCAGTTATATCAATTTTTTTTACTGTTATATATAATCTTATTTCTGTTTACGTGCAATCAGATTAAATGAATATATCTATTACATTTCTGAATTATAACGCTTTCATTTCTTTGATTGATACATATAATATATACATACGCTTGTGCTATACTATAAATTACCTAACTAATCTGTCTCGTAAATATATAGAATACATACATCATAACTTATATAATTTATATTATACTATAACTTATATTATAATAACTTATATTGTAACTTAAATATAAATTAAAAAGTGATAGATGTTATGTTTTTTTTTAAATATTTAAGCTCTTAATTTTATTGATATGAAAATGATAGATGTAACGTTTCTTTTTTAAAAATATTTAAGATTAGAATAAACCTTGCTAATTATATATAAAGTTATAATATGAGTTATAATATATAAATTATAATATAAGTTATGATGCATGTATTCTACATATCTACGAGACAGGCTAGTCAGATATATATATAGCACAAGCGATTAGTGTAAAAATGATGTGTATGCTACATATCTACGAGACAGATTAAACAAATCAAGTACTTTTATAAAAGTGATAAATGTTCGTTCTTTTTAACAAAAAAAATTACTATAATCAAAATTAAAATATATTACTATATGCTTGTGTTATGCTATAAATTATCTGACTAATCTGTCTTGTCTCCTGATTATATATCAAAAGCAAAAGATGTAAAAAGGAATACAGTGTATTCAAATATATTTGTCAAATGATTGTCATTATATAGTTATTTGTCATGCATCATATGCAGCTACAGATATAAGTAACATTAATAAAACATAGTCTGTAAGATTAATGTGTATAAATCTTATACATTTCTATTTATATTTTATTTTCATTTCTATTTATTTTTTTAAATAATTTATAAATTTTTATAATAAATTTATAAATACATTTATTTTTAATGAAACTAGAAAAGGAACTAGAAAAATTTTTCAAGCTATTGATAAGATTTTGACAAAGCCTGCGGCAACATGTCTATTGCAAACCAACATATTGTAACCAATCTTTGACTCGATGCTAAACACAACAAAATTATCGATAATGTCAGTTTTAATACTAAATTTTATTTGCCAAATATATATACCAAATAGCATTCTGACAGATGGAAAAATACTATGTAACAGATCTATTATATTCATTAACGATACATGCTTCATCTATTTCAAGCGATGCATTAGCATTGAAACAAGAATTAATTACAATATGTTGGTTTGCAATAAACATGTTGCTACAAGCTTTGTCAAAATCTTATCAACAGCTTGGAAAATTCTTCTAGTTCCACTAAAAAATAAATGTATATTTTTAAATTATTTAAAAAAATAAATAGAAATTTAATCTTACAGATTGCATTTCACCAATGTTATTTATACTTATCTGTAACTGTCTATGATGCATAACAAATAACTATATGACAAACTATATGACACTCCTTTGACAAATGCACTCAAATATGTATTCTTGATGTGTATGTCTATATTAACTGATGTGTATGTCTATATTTCTATATCGATAACTGCTTACAGTTATCCATAGTGGCTTTTGACAGGTATAAGTTAAATTTTCCAGAATGCAACATTATATAGCGTAGCACTCTTTCATTTATAAAAAGGTGAAGCTGCATAATTCTTCGTGATACTTGGATAGTTGAATCAGGTATAGAATACAAACACACACATATCTTATAATAAACATATTATAAAATACATACATCTCTTTCTTATCATAAATATAGAATATTTTTATATGTAATGCAATGTTATGTTTTGTTTTTACACATAGTATAAATTATTTTTGCAATATTTTATTTGCCTCTATAAATAAGATAAGAAAATATTCTATACATTTATGACAGGATGTTTATATTCTATTCTATATATGTTTACTATCAAATATGTGTGTGTGTATTTTATACCTGATCCAACTATCCGCAAGTATCACGAAGAATTTTGCAGTTTTACTTTTTTATAAATGAAAGCGTACGCTATATAACACTGCACTCTTGCATTGCAAATTTAACTTATACCTGTCAAAAGCAGGTATGGATACTTCTTCTTCTTCTTCTTCTTCTTTGCTATTTAAGTGGCCACTTCTGATCTAGGAGGAGATCAGTATATTCGGGCCAAAAACCGGTTTAAAGAGATGTATGAAATAAAGAATGAAGGAGCAGGTAAAAGATTCGGGATGTGTTAAATGCTTAGATTACAAGATCTGAAAAAGGAGTGTAATGCGTGGACAACCCCGGAGGAAGGTTTTTCCAAAATGTCCTGAATCTTGAATGGCGGAATCTTCTCGAGTTTTGTCAGCTGAGCCAAGAGCGACGTCCTTTGAGCGTGGTAGAGCGGGCAGTTCCAAAGAGTGTGATCTGCGTCTTGCATGGGATAACCGCAAGAGCAAGAAGGGTCTGCAACCAGATTGCAGCGGTGTAAACTGTAGTTTAGGGCGTAATGGTTACTTCTGAGCCTACAGCAGGAAACGATGCTTTCTCTATTAAGCTTTAACTTATGGAACCAAGGTTTGAGGGTAATTTCTTCGAATGAATTAAAATATTTAGATCCTTTGAATCTGCCTTGAGTCTTGAGCGCTTTGCTAGTGTGTTCAATGAATTTCCTTCGAGGGATGGAATAGAAGTCTGAGTGAGGGATATACTTCGTAGAAAACTGGCCTATAGAAATAGCTCTTTTTGCCTGATAGTCAGCCATTTCGTTGTCAAGAATGCCTATGTGTGCCGGGATCCAAACGATGTTATTCTCATATCCAGCCAATTTTAACTCGTAAAGTTTTTGTTTGATGGCGTAAATGACGTAGTTATACGAATGGGCTAGGTTGATAGAGAGAAGTGCTTCGGTAACGCTTTTGGAGTCGGTAAAGATAACGGATTTGGAAATGGAGTTGGATAGAATGTATTCGAGTGTGTAGAGGATAGCCAGTGCTTCTGCCGTAAAGATGGAGGAGAAAGAGTGGGTCTTGAATAAAAGTTGCAAGTGAGGAGAGGGTGAGTATATGGCGAAGCCTACATACTCATCCGAGTCGTTTTTAGAGGCGTCTGTGAAGAAAGACTTGGAAGAGGAGATTAGGTGTTTGTATATGTCGAAGAAGATGATCTGGGGGATAGGAGCGTTTTTAATTTTTTCCACTTCAATGGCGGAGGTGATAACGATAGAAGGAAGAGAAATGAGAGCGTCGTAGTCAATGGAATAGACAGCAGGGTAGTCAAATTTTGCTATATAAGACTTGTAGCGCAACAAAGTGTTGAAGGATCTAAATAAGAGGAACTTCTCCGAAGGATTTACATTAGGGGTTCTGCGGGAGTACCACAAAAGGGCAAATAGTTTGTCAATGAGCGGATGAGAGTCGAGCGCGAAAATCTTAAGAATGTGTTTAGAGGTGAGGAGTTCAAACCGGGATCTTAAAGGGCCCTCACTGGTTTCGGCAAGAATTATATTCGTAGGAGTAGTCCTTCTAAAGCCCAGACAAGCACAAAGGGCGCGATATTGGATTTTTTCAAGGTGATACATAGTTGAAAAGTTGTTGAACGGAAATGTGAGGCATCCATATTCCATGGAACCTCTTATCAGAGCTGCCAGTTCGTGGGAAATGGGAGCCCCCACCACTTACCGCGGGACTTACTAACACAGACGTAGTCGCTACGTCATAGCGTGTACGTGTAGCTTCGTGCGTGGGGGCAGGCTACGAGCTACGAACAGCACTGAGCGATCACGAAAACGTTCGCCGCTCGCACATGTTCGGCCGTCGAATTTTCCTATTCGCTTGCAATATATGCAATATATATATATTTCTATGCAATACAATAGAATAAATGCAATTAGTAGAATAAATATAATTAGAATGGAAATAGAATATTTACATTATATATAATAGAATAAATAAAATTTATCTTCCATTCTTTTATGTAAGAGAAATAACTTGATAATAAAATAATAAATATAAAAACTCAACAATAATTATATTTAAAAAAAAATAGCGGGGATTATAACTTTTGAGGTATGTTTAATACGTATTATATATAACTGACAAGCTAGATTCAATAATTACTCAGCTTTTAAGGAATATAAATTAATAGAATAATATAAATTTAGATAAACACAGTTTATATTTATAGCTGAATGTAAAAATTATTAAAAAATACAAAATAAAATAAATAAAATATAATAAAATATAGAAATATAAAATATAATAATAAAATAAAAATATAAAATATAAAATATAATAAATACAAAAATGCTTAAGAAGCAAATTGTGTATGTACAGGTATGTATTTAAATCTTAAAAGTTCTTAAGACTAGAATAACAAATAATAAATAAATTTTGAAAAGTTCTTAATATTAAACGTTTCGATCCTCGATTGGACCCTCTTCAATAAAAACAAATTGAAAGAATGAGAAAAGGTTCTTGTTAAGACTATTGTTGAAACACATTTTAACAGCCAGCGTAAATTAAAAACAAAATAAAAAGCTTTATAATCGATTATGGTATTATTATATGATAATATTATTGTTGCGTTTGTTTTTTATTGTCGCATAAGTGCAATATCAAGAAAAAAGAAATAAGCTTTTGTTGTAGGATTTTGGAAAATTGAAAGCAAATTATTTGCAGCACGAACGTTCTCAGATATTTGTTCCATCAAAAAATTTCCTAATACATCCCACATTTCTAAAATTCTTTGAGTGCATTTGTAACGTGTTAACCAACGTGTTAACCAACGTGTTTCTGAATATTTTAAAATATTCAAAGATTTATCTTTGAAGCACATCTAGAAATTTCGGAAAATAGCAGTTCTGTTTGGATTGCTGTTAATAAATTGTGGAAATGCCTTTAATAAAATGCTCACAATGTTGAGGAATTGTTTTATATAATGAACCGTGTTATCATAGGAGATTCACGTCGGAAATGTTACTTATAAAAAAAACAGAGAATTAGTTTGAACTTGCAGAGCGAATTATCGGATCATTAAATTCTTCCTATTTTCCCATTATTAAAAAGCTAAAAAAGTTTTAAATTAACCGGCACTGATAATTTGTTTTTCTCATCATGATCGTGTTTGCCTTGTTGTTCTTATTTCATTATATTTTGTTTATTTTCTCCGTCCGCGCGACAGTTTAAGGCATATCATGTAATGTCACGGTTGTGTTTTTCCGTTGAGCTTCCGATCTTTATTTTAATAGATCCTTCATCGGTAAGTCGTGATATATTAGTTTTTATTTTTATTCGATATTATTCCATCACTGTTATAATCAAATAATTTTTCTAAACGGCTCAATTAATTTTAATTGTCTTTTCTGCCGCGAATTGATACATCTCTGCGGATAATAAATTTGAATTTCTGAGGTGTCTTTGAAGAAATTAATATATTATTAATATAATTATAAGACTTTTAAATATAATAAATAAGGTAAAAAAGGCAATAAAAGCCAGGCGCAATAATTAGGGCACATTTATTATATCTCGCTTTAAATTGTAGAACGGCGTACGTTTCGATCTCTTCTTCGGATCATCTTCAGCGCAAAAAATAATAGATAGAAAACAAAACATATTTTTATATTTCTTTTGTATTAATTAATTAATTTTATTTATTAATTTTATTATATTTTATTTATTTATTTTATTATATTTTATTTATTTATTTTATTTTATTTTATTTATTTTATTTTATTTTATTTTATTTAATTTTATTTTTTTATTTTCATTTATTTATTTATTTTATTTTATTAATTTATTTTATTAATTTATTTACTTTATTTTATTTATTTATTATATATTTTTAAATTGTGACGAACATTATTAATTTAAAAATGAGCGATCAAGAACCCGCTGCTAAATGATTCAAGATGGGTAGACAGAAACGATTCCAACATCAATGGTTTGATGATAATCCTTCCTGGAAAATCTGGGTGAAGGAAATTACTGATGATCCTCACAAATTTTTCTGCTAAGCCTGTCAAACGACATTAGTTTGTGGTCTTTCAGAAATAAAAAAACATTCGAAGAGTACATATCATCTGGAAAATATGAAAAAATTAAATCCAAATTCTTGGACTAACTATTCGGAATTGGAAAGTTCCTCTGTCGAAGAAATTAATCCAGGACAATCAAAAACTCAACATGTTCCAAGAGAAGATTTCGATTTTAACGAACGAGTTAAAATCGCAGAAATAAGATTAGCGATCTTTTTCGTTGAAAAGAATTTGCCATTCTCAATTTCATCCGAATTACTTTTTCTCATGAAGGATATTGCGAAAGAACCTGATATTCTACAGGCAATGTCTTTGGGAAGAACAAAATTAACACACATTGTTACCGATGTCGTGTGCCGTCAAGAAACACATCGAATTAGTGAAGTATTGAGAGAAAACAAATTCTCAATTTACGAAGATGAAACATCTGACATAACAAACGATATATGGCTCTCATTAATGGTTCGTTATGTTGAACCAAAAACGTTACATGTCAGATTTGAATTATTACAAATGATTCATTTGAATGCGACGGATTGTTCTGCCAATAAGATCTTTCAATCGTTTGAGAACGAATTATTGAAAAAGAATATTTCTCTTCGGTTGATCGTTGGTCTTAGTTGCGATAATGCCTCTGTATTGATAGGCAAAACGTCCTCTTTTAAAACAAAATTGATAGAAAAAAGTCCGAATCTTGTAACACTTCCATGTGTATGCCACTCTTCAGCATTAGCAGCAAAAGCGGCCTGCGAAATAATTTCTCAAGATTGTGAGCATTTTATTAAAGGCATTTCCACATTTATCAACAGTAGTCCAAAAAGAACAGCTATTTTCCGAGATTTTCAGATGTGCTTCGAAGATAAATCTTTGAGCATTTTGAAGTATGCAGAAACACGTTGGTTAACGCGTCACAAGTGCATTCAGAGAATCTTGGAAATATGGGAATTTTAGGCAACTTTTTAATGGAACAGGCATCTGAGAATGTTCGTCCTGCGCATAACTTGCTGTCCATTTTTCAAAATCCTTCGACGAAAGATTATCTCTTCTTTCTTGAATTTGCACTTGATACGTTCAACAAATACAATGCAAAGTTTCAGACAAGGAAGTCCATTATTCACGAGCTGCAGCCTTCCTCAATCGAATTGCTACTTTGGTTTCTTAGAAAATTTATGAAGCCTGCTTTATTAAAAACTGGAGTGTTTGGTCATATTGTTAGGACCGTGAACTTTTCTGATCGTGCCAATCATCTTCTTTCAGAGGAAACTGATTTTGGTTTTGAATGTAAAGAATATTTACAAGAGCAAATAAATCAGAAAATTTTACCTAAAATGGACGTCGTTTATTCGAGAAAATTGTTTGCAATTTTATATAAAAGCATGTGAACAAATTCGTGATGGTCTTCCAATCGACGATAACTTTTTACATTGTGTTGCAGTTTTCGATAACAAAACTGCATTGTTTGAGTATGATCGAGAGTCAACGGTTTTTAGAGTACTGCAGGTTAATCGCAGATTAGGAAAATTAGTCGATGAAGATGAAGTGCGAAATGAATGGAAATCTTTATATGAAGTCGATCTACCTACAAAAGTTGACTGGTCTAAATTATCCTTCGATGATATGTGGAGACAAATCGGTTTGTATTTAACGGACGAAGAAAATATTCGTTTTCCAAATTTACGATCGCTTTTAAGCATTGTAAGAACTCTTCCTCACTCAAACGCTGAAGCTGAACGCGTATTTTCCATTATTCCAGATGCAAAAACAAGAAAAATAAATAATATGTCCATTGAGACATTAAATTCAATTAGCGTTATAAAATACGCTTTAAGAGCTAATGATAAAACTGCTCTATGTCACTATGGCAGTGACACATGAACATCTAACTCTCCACACGACAGAAAATTTATATAAAAAATCAATACCTGAGCGAAAAAGCAACTTAACATTGCATTCACACGACGATGAAGAAGAGATGCAACAATAATATTAACATATAATATTACCATATCAGTCGATGATTAATATAGAGCCTTTATCTTTATTTTTAATTTACGCTGGCTGTTAAAATGCGTTTCAACAATAATCTTAACAAGAACTTTTTCTCGTTCTTTCAATTTGTTTTTACTGAAGAGGGTCCAATCGAGGATCGAAACGTTTAATATTAAGAACATTTCAAAATTTATTTATTATTTGTTATTCTAGTCTTAAGAACTTTTAAGATTTAAATACGTACATGTACATACGCAATTTGCTTCTTAAGCATTTTTGTATTTATTATATTTTATATTTTATATTTTTATTTTATTATTATATTTTATATTTCTATATTTTATTATATTTTATTTATTTTATTTTGTATTTTTTAATAATTTTTACATTCAGCTATAAATATAAACTGTGTTTATCTAAATTTTTATTATTCTATTAATTTATATTCCTTAAAAGCTGAGTAATTATTGAATCTAGCTTGTCAGTTATATATAATACGTATTAAACATACCTCAAAAGTTATAATCCCCGCTATTTTTTTTTAAATATAATTATTGTTGAGTTTTTATATTTATTATTTTATTATCAAGTTATTTCTCTTACATAAAAGAATGGAAGATAAATTTTATTTATTCTATTATATATAATGTAAATATTCTATTTCCATTCTAATTATATTTATTCTACTAATTGCATTTATTCTATTGTATTGCATAGAAATATATATATATTGCATATATTGCAAGCGAATAGGAAAATTCGACGGCCGAACATGTGCGAGCGGCGAACGTTTTCGTGATCGCTCAGTGCTGTTCGTAGCTCGTAGCCTGCCCCCACGCACGAAGCTACACGTACACGCTATGACGTAGCGACTACGTCTGTAACGGGTGTACTTTTTATGAGCTCGCGGATTCGCTCGGTCGTGATCAGGGCTCGTAATAAGTATTTGAGACACACGATGTAAATAAATTTATAAAGAACTGTTAATTTATTAGGCCTCTATCGGTGCGGAATAATAATACATAACGGCCCCGCGGAGCGGGTGCGCGGCGGACAGTAATGCGTTATTGACGGGGCGCGGCTGTTATGAATTGCGCGATCTTTACAATGAGATTCGCTGTAGTATACGCGACGCGGATATAAACACGCCGGGTAGGCGGCGCGGGGCGCGTGGTCGGTTTGTTGTGACGGTGCGCGTGGTTCACAAAAACGTGTGAATCGGTTTAAATCGCCTCGTAGGATTTCTTATACGTATGCGGTACTATTAATATCGCGTATTCCCAGATGTTATGGGATGCGTGCAATATCGAGAAATCTCGAACGGGCAGCGAACTCGCTGTCCCTTGTTTCGCACGCGGAGTACGGAGTTGACCAACGGTGTTGAGAAAACTCAACGGGGTGGCGAACTCGCCAGCCCACGGTTCGAATGGTCGGATCGGTCGGAAGTTAGATCGTTTTCTCGAGAACTCTCGAGAGAAGCGATCTTGGATTTCAACGGATCGTAAAGCGGTTCGGAAGCCGAGAATGCTCGGCGGAGGCTGCGCACTCGTCAACCTCGCGTTCCGTCGTGTTTGTGATTTCTTAGGATCGGATCAGGAAAGTCTCGAGCGTACAGCTCGAGCGGATTCGGTTTCTGGTACGATTCTGGTAAATCTGGTGCCGGGATCTAAAAAGGCTGCCGTTATATACCCGAGCGATTAACGGTACCCGCGTCGTTCGCCCCCGGGTGGGGATAATGACGTATTGTTTTTCGGCAGGTAATTCGGTAATACGTCACCTCCCCTGGGCGAAACGGCGCGGCGTTTCGGCGGGTGTCGCTCGGGTGTTCACGGCAGCGCTCGGCGGTTTTCGGCTTTCCGTATATCGGCGGCCGTATAACGGCCGTACGGTTGTTTATCGCAACGGTGTATTTTACGTTTAAAAATGGGCGCTCGCCGCCTCTGCCCCTGCCCGGCCGATGTTCGCCGGGCGGCAGACTTCCGGCGGTCTACTGCCGGGTAACAATGTGTCACAATGGGGGGTGCATTGTTACATCACCCCCCGCCTACTGTGCCTGAATTTTGAGGCACTCGCTCGCTCTACTCAAGTTTTCGGCGGTAGCGCAGCTTTCCGGCGCTGTCGAACCGCAAAGTCCATCGTCCTTGCGGCATCCGGACTTTATATCGCCGGGACACGTGTACCGCAAAATGCGGGATCGGCGCTATCAGTCCAGGCTCTAATTCCACCATGATCGGAGGTGGCGGCGCAGGCCCTATCGGGACCAGGATTTCGGGGCATGGGGGGGCGGGTGGTGTTTCCCCCGTTGCTCGGTCCTTCGGTGCTGGCTCTTGGCCCGATGGCGATCTTGGTCGTTTGGCTGGCGGCCTCATCGGTCTCGGCGTCGTTCGTCGACGGATGCAGGCGGTTAGCGGCGGCGACGGTGTGGCCAACATGGCCAGCTTCCGCTGGGTCGTCCTGTCGGACCGCTGGATGGCGGTGCCGACTTTCGGCAGCCTAGGTGGTGGTGGCGAGGGGTACCTCTGCGCCGCTCCCCGAGAGCTACCCGCCGGGAGTGGTCGGCGAGGGCGAGCGAGCCTGGTATCGGTGGTATACCGAACAGATCGTCGCCCTCGTCGACCTACGGGCGGCGATAGGCCGGGGCGGATCCCAGAGGCCCGCCACGGTGGCTGGCCGCCCGCCTGGAGGGGCCTTCCCGCCTCTCCCTCCTGCCGGCGCCTCAGCGCCAGGTCAGGGGGGGACGAGGAGGGGTAGGAGGGGAGGGCCTGGTACGGGGGGAGGGGGGCACCAAGCCCCCCTCCCCCGCCCTCTGCTCCTCGCGGGCCGCCAGCGAGAGGGGGAGGACGAAGGGGGATGCCTCCCCCTGGTGACTCCCGGCCGGCGGGACCAGCGCGGGAGATCCCCCCTCCGCCCCCACACGTGCCTGGCCAGGGCGAGCCCTGGTCTAAGGTAGTGGGGCGGAGAGAGCGGACGGCTGGGGCTAAGGCCGCACGACTGGCCCAACCCCTGGCCAAGAAAGGAGTTGCCAAACAGGCGCCTCCTCCTCAGCGAGCTGAGGGGACGCGCCAGAGGCAACAGCCTAAGAGGCGTCAGGGAGGAGACGTCTCTAGGCGTAGAGTGCCCCGCTCGGCTGCGGTTACGATAACCTGCGCCGACGGGGCATATCAGGAGACGATGACCATGGCCCGGAGGGAGATTGACCTCCCCAAATTGGGGATAGACTCCCTCCGTGTCTGTGAGGCCGCCACGGGGGCCATGGTCGTGGAGCTCACCGGGTCGGGCGAAAAGAACGGACCGACGGCGACACAGAGGGCTGACGCCCTCTACGCCGACCTTTGCCGGGTGTTCGCCGGCAAGGAGGAGGTCCGACTCGCCCGACCCGTCAGGAAGGCGGAGCTGCGGCTTCGTGGCCTTGACCGGTCCCTGGTGGCCGCCGACATAGCGGCGGCTATTGCCAGGGAGGGAGGCTGTGCGGCGGAGGACATACGGGTGGGGGATATCAAATTCCCCACCCGTGGCCTGGGCACTGCCTGGACGCAGTGCCCTTTAAGGGCCGCCAATAAGGCAGCCCGGGCCATCCAGGTGGGATGGTCCCGGGCCCAGGTTGAGCTGCTGGACAAGCGCCCCCTCCAATGTTTTAGATGTTTGGAGAGGGGGCACGTCCAGCAGCACTGCAGCAGCCCCATAGACTGAAGGGGCTGCTGCTACAGATGCGGCAGACCGGGACACCTGGCGCGCGATTGCGCGGAAAAAGTCAGGTGCCCGGTCTGCGCTGGATTGGGTCGTCCGGCCGACCATAGGGTGGGTAGTGCCAAGTGCACCCCCCCTAAAAGGAGGCCGGACAGACGGCGGGAGACACTCCCGGCGGCAGGTGCCGAAAAAGTATCTCGGCCGGTTAAACTGGCCGAGATTACTGCAGCATCCTCCGACACCCGCAAGCGCGGGGCGGAGGACAATGGGGCCCCTTCAGAGGCCCCGAAAGAAAAAAGGCCTCCAAAGGCCCGGCCTGCAGCCGTCACGCCCCCCGTCTCTTTGGCGGAGGTGACGATGGCGGAGCCCGGGGGCAGTAAATAATGCCCCTGGGCATACTGCAGGCCAACCTGAATCACGCTCGCCGGGCGCAGGATCTTTTTCTGCACAGCCTGGCTGAGCGTGGTTTCGGGTTGGGGATCGCGGCGGAGCCATACCAAGTTCCGGAAGCCAGTCCATGTTGGATTGGCGACCGGACAGGCTCCGTCGCGATCACGTGGAGGAGTGACCCCACACTCCCGCCATGTGCCCCTGTTGAGGCCGGGGCGGGAGTTGTGGTGGTCAGATGGGGGCCCATGTCAGTGCTGGGGTGCTACATCTCCCCGAGCGTGGGCCTCGCCCAGTATGAAGCGTTTTTGGACGGGGTGTCGGCTTGCTTCCGCCGACAGATGCCCCGTCCGATTATCGTGGCCGGGGACTTCAACGCGAAATCAACGCGTTGGGGTTCTCGGTTCACGAACGCCAGGGGCGAGGCCCTGCAGGATTGGGCGGCGGCACTCGGCCTGTGTCTCATAAACACGGGGTCGAGGAGCACCCTAGTGCGGTGGGAGTCGGTCCTGGACCTGACATGGGCCACCTCCTCCGCCGCACGAATGATTGTAAGTTGGCGGGTGGCGGAGTGCGAGACGCTCTCGGACCACCTCTATATAGAGGTGGTCCTCAACACCACCCGCCACGGGGTGCTCGGCCGCTCCCAAGACCGGGGAGGTGCCCGGCCAAGGAGATGGGCCCTCAAAAAGTTGAGCCCGGACAGGCTGATCGCAGCCGTCCTCGCGGCGGTCTGGCCGTGTCCCGGGGGGGAGGGGGGGGATCACCGAAGAGGTGAACTGGTGTCGGGGCGCGTTGCGCGATGCGTGCGACTTCGAAATGCCCCGAGCCAGCCCCCGCCCGCGAAGGGCGGCGTACTGGTGGTGCGAGGAGACCGCCGAACTCAGGCGACTCTCCGTCGCAGCCAGACGCCGCTTCACCCGGGCTCGGCGTCGCTCTGGCGCCGAGAGGCCGGCGGAGGCGTATGAGGGGTTCCGTACCGCTAGGAATGCCCTCAGCGCCGCGATCAGGCGGGCCAAGGCCAGAGCGTGGGATGAACTCCTGCGCTCCTTGGACGCAGACCCATGGGGGCGCCCATACAGGCTTGTCATGAACAAGCTTAGATCTTGGGCGCCCCCCGTGACAGAGTCCCTGGAACCCCAGGTCCTCGAAGGTGTGTTGGAGGCCCTCTTTCCATCAGAGGGCCCCCCCTTCGACGCAGGTGGCTGCCAAGAGGCGGCCATCCCGTGGTCTGAGGGCTTGGAGGTTTCAGAGGACGAGATGGCCGGTGTGATCCGTCGGTTGAGACTCCGGGGCAATAAGGCCCCGGGCCCCGATGGGATCCCCGGCCGGGTCTGGGTCCTGGCTTTGGCCCAACTGTCCGGGCGCCTGAGGCGGCTGTTTAACAGCTGCCTCAGGGAAGGCGTGTTCCCCCCGGCATGGGTGGGGGCCAGACTGGTCCTCATCCCGAAGGGGAGCAAACCCGGCAGCGTCCCTTCTGCCTACAGGCCAATATGCCTGTTGGACGAGGCGGGAAAGCTCTTGGAGAGAGTGTTGGCGAACCGCCTCGTCCAACACCTGTCCCGAGGAGGGATGGACCTCCACCGAGACCAGTATGGATTCCGCGGGGGGCGATCGACCGTGGACGCAATCTTGCGCGTGCGGTCCCTCGCGGAGTCCATCATGAAGGAGGGCAGGGTGGTGCTTGCGGTGTCCTTGGACATCCGCAACGCGTTCAACACCCTGCCCTGGAGTATGGTGGGGGAGGCCGCTAACACCTTTGGCCTCCCCCCCTACATGGTGGAGGTCCTGAGGAGTTACTTCCGGGACAGGTGGCTGGAGTACCCTGACAACAGGGTATTCCTGCGCAGAAGGGACGTGTACTGCGGGGTTCCACAGGGGTCCGTGCTGGGCCCCACTCTGTGGAACCTCGCGTACAACAGGGTGCTGGGTATTGCTCTCCCCCCCGGCTGCAGCGTCGTCTGCTATGCGGACGACACTTTGCTGTTAGCCGGGGGAAAGAGCTGGGGGGACGCGGTTTCTGCCGCCAACGACGGGGTAGCGTGTGTTGTCCGCGCAATCCGTGGCATGGGCTTGCAGGTAGCGCCTCAAAAGACCGAGGCGCTATTTATGCATAAAAAAAGGAGGGGGAAGCATGGGGCTCCCCCCGCCGAGGCCTATGTCACGGTGGGTGACATCTCCGTCCGGGTGGGGGACCGATTAAAATACCTCGGTCTCTACCTGGACGCGGTTTGGAGTTTTGGCGGGCACTTTGAGCGCCTGGCCCCCAGGGCGGAGTCGGTGGCCATTAGCCTGAGCCGACTCTTGCCCAATCTTAGGGGCCCGGACGGCCGAGTGCGCCGCCTATATGCGAACACCGTCCGGGCGGTGGCCCTTTACGGGTCACCGGTATGGGCGGGCGCCCTGATGACCAATAGGCGCAGCAAGATGTTGCTGCGCCGAGTTTTTCGGAGGGTGGCCATCAGGGTTGTCCGCGGTTATAGGACGGTGTCGCACACGGCGGCCACATTATTGGCGGGAATGCCGCCCGTCGAGCTCTACGCTGATATGTACGCGCATGTATACGCGCGTACGCGAGAGCTCGGCGGGCTCGGTGTGGTTTTGACCCCAAAGGTCAAGGCCGCCGTGAGACTCCAAGCCAGGCGACGCGCTTTGGAGAGGTGGGACGAACACCTCTCCGACCCCCGAGATACATCGGGGAGGCGCGTCGTCGAGGCCATCCGGCCCCACTTGATCAAGTGGGTCAATCGGGCCGGTGGCGAGATGTCGTACCGTGCGACACAGGTATTCACGGGCCATGGATGCTTCGGCTCTTACCTGTATCGCATCGGTAAGGAGGACAGCGTACGCTGCCATCACTGTGACGGGGACGAGGACACGGCGCAGCACACGCTGGAGATATGTCCAGCGTGGGTGGAGGAGCGTCGTCCAAATAATAGGTGAGACTGATTTCTCGCTCTCGAGCATCGTAGCGGCCATGCTCGAGAGCGAGGAATCCTGGAGGGCGGTCTCCTCCTTCTGTGAAGCGGTAATGCTCCAGAAGGAGGAGGCCGAACGCGAGCGTGAGCGGCTCCCCGGTGGACGCCGGGGAGACCGTGGCCGAGGAAGGGCGGCCGGAGGAGCCGGGGGGAGGGGCGCGGGGAGTGCCTCAGGGCAGGATCCGCCAACCCCCCACGACCTCTGGTCGCGGTGGCGCGACAGTTGGTCGCGCCCCAAGGACCCCCCGGGGTGGGTTGATGGGGGCCGGGGCAATATTAGCCCCCGGCCACCCCGGAAATCCGCCCCAGCAGAGGGGGGGCGCGCGCAGGGGGAGGGAGCTGGGTCGCAATCGGACCCGGCCCCATCGAACTCCCCCAGCGCCAGCGCAGGGCCTCGGCGGTCTGGGGGGACGTCCGCTAATTCGTCGCGGACGTCTCACCCCGAGCCGGGCCCGGTGGTCGGAGCCCAGGTGGGGTACCTGGGCCCGGCCACGCCCTCCCCGGGATACTACCAGGAGGGCGGCGAGAGGGGCGGTGGTTCCCCTCTCGCCAAGTTAGGCTGATGTCCCTATAACAACAGGGACACTGGGGGAGACATAAACCGCTCCCCCAGCGGGCATGGCCCGTGGGCGGAGGGCCTCTCTGATGTAGTGCATATGCCAGTTTCCAGAGAGGCCCTCTGAAACGCCCGAGATAGGCCACACAGAGGGGTTTTAGTGGTTAGGCCCCGGCCGCTTGTTTAGGCCGGGGGTAGTCCCACATAACCCCGCCTCGAACCCCATCGAGGCGGGGTATGCGTAAAGGCATTTCCCCTCCGTTACAAAAAAAAAAAAAAAAAAAAAGGTGGTGGTGGCGGCCTGACGATCGGTCGTGCTTCTAGCACGTCTGTGCCATACGGCGGTTCGGGATCTCCCAGGATCTCGTTAATTGCTTTCAATATGTCTTGCTCGATGCTCATATTGAACGCTTCTGAGCTCGTGATCTTCTCTGGCTGTTCTCTTTTCCTCGGATTTCTGCTTTTTAATCCGTGGTGGAGTTGTTTTCCTCGACGTCTTCTTCGTCTTCCCCGTCATTGTTTTCGTCATTATTGTTGTTATTGTCTTCCGGATCATCTGTTTCGTTGTTATTGTCGTCGGTGTTATTGTTTTTATTTTCGCCGGGAGCGGGTTTCAGGTCTTGAATGTGTATATGGCGATACCATTTCCCGCGTTTGCTCCGGAGATCGACGATTACCGGCGAAATGAACCGACGTACTTCGAGCGGCCCGATGAACTTCGGCGCGAGTTTTGCATTAAATGCGTTTGCTCTGTTGGACAGCGGGTAGTTCCGTTTCCAAACATATTCTCCTAGCTTTGGTCGCCATTCTCGCCGTCGTAGATCGTAATAGCGTTGTTGTCTCTGGAACCCTCTGGCCAAGTTGATGCGCA
This sequence comes from Formica selysi, assembly GCA_009859135.1. Classification (NCBI taxonomy): domain Eukaryota; kingdom Metazoa; phylum Arthropoda; class Insecta; order Hymenoptera; family Formicidae; genus Formica; species Formica selysi. Next base: position 649,700 of record WHNR01000035.1, read on the forward strand.
CGACTTCTTCAGCGTCTCGTAGTTGTTGTCGGACGATGTCGGGTTCTGGGGCCTCCATAGGTGTTGGGAGGGCGGGGGCGGGTGGTACTAATTCGCGACCGTGATTTAAATATGCTGGCGTGTATCCGGTGGCGTCGTGCGTGGCGCTGTTATACGCGAATTGCAACGCAGGGAGATGTTCGTCCCATCCGCGGTGGTCACGATCGACGTATTGCGCTATCATTTTTTTATTGTTCGGTTCGTACGCTCCACCGGGTTACAATGAGGAGCGCGGACGGGTGCTGTGCGGTGTTCTATATTAAAAGCTTTAAGCCTTTCGGTTAGCGGTGCGGATTTGAATTGCGTCCCGTTATCGGAGATAATAATATCGGGACGACCGTGTCGCAGGATTACGCGCTCCGTGATCTCGCGTGTTACGGCTGGTGCCGTGGCTTTTCTTAATGGCGCGAGTTCCACCCATTTTGAAAAACGGTCTTGCATGACCAACAGCCACACGTGACCGCGACGTGAGCGTGGAAGCGGGCCTACAAGGTCGACTGTGACATGTGCCCACGGTCGTGTGACGTTGGTTGCATGCATATTTCCGGCCGGTTTCTGTTGCAACGGTTTATGTGCCAGGCATTTCTGGCACTGTCGTACGTATCTGGTGATTTCGCGAAACATTCCGGGCCAGTAGAACTTCTCGGCGATGCGAGCGATAGTTTTCGCGACCCCCCCGTGTCCGGCTGTGGGAGCATCGTGGTATTGTCGCAGGATCTCTTCCCGTTGTTCGCGGGGCACGCACAGTTTCCACTGTTCGTCGGCGGATGTCTCTTTAAAATCTAGACTGTGGAGTAGATGTCGATAGAGCCCGTTGTCCGTGCTTCGGTAGTCCGGGTGCGCGGCAGGATCGCGCCAGATTTTGTTTATCAATCGATTGTACCAGCGGCACCGTATTGCTTGCATTGCGTTTACCTCCGGTTTTCTCGAGAGCGCGTCGGCTACGCGGTTTAGCGTCCCTCTTCGGTACTTGATCTCGTAATCGAATTGCTGGAGCTCGAATAGCCAGCGGGCGAGTCGGCCAGTCGGAGTTTCTAGTTTTTGCAACCATCGTAAGGACTGATGGTCCGTGATGACGGTGAAGGCGTATCCTTCTAAATAATTTCGCATTTTCCGTATGCCCCAAACAACCGCGAGACACTCGAGCTCCGTGGCGCTATAATTTCTCTCGGCGCCGGATAGCGTGCGACTTGCGTAGGCGATGACGCGTTCACCGTCCTCGTGATATTGTGTGAGGACGGCTCCGAGACCGCTGGTACTCGCATCGGTTTGTAAGAAAAACCGGCGGTTAAACTCCGGGCATGCAAGTACGGGTGCGGTGGTTAACGCGTATTTTAGCTGTCGGAACGCGGCGGCTTCCTCTTCCCCCCACGCCCAGCGAGCGTTCTTTTTGGTTAGTTGCGTAAGGGGTGCGGCTAGCGTTGAGAAATTTTGTATGAATCGTCGATACCACGATGCCATCCCGAGGAATTGTCGAATTTGTTTTACCGATCGGGGTTCGGCCCAATTTGCGACCGCGCTGACCTTTTCGGGGTCCGTGTGAATTCCGGTACGGTCGACAACGTGCCCCAGGTATTTTAGGTTGTCGACGCAAAATCGACATTTGTCGGGGTTTAACCGTAGGCGAGCCTGACGCAGGCGACGGAATACTTCGGCGAGCAAGTCTAAATGTTCGTCGAACGTGCGGCTGATGATAATGATATCATCTAGGTATACAAAGACGTTTGGTTCGAGCGCGGGACCGATGACGGTATCGAGCAGGCGCTGGAATGTCGCTGGGGCGGAGTGCAGTCCGAAGGGCATCACCCGGAATTGCCTTAAGCCTTTTCCCGGTACTGTAAATGCCGTTATTGGTCGGCTTTCTGGTGCAAGGGGTACTTGCCAATATCCACTTTTTAAATCGAGCGTCGTGAGGTAGCGAGCGCCGCGTAATTTGTCCAGTGTGGCGGTGATTGCGGTAGCGGGTAAGCATCTTTCTCGGTAACTTCATTGACTTTCCGGAAGTCAATGCAGAACCGGTGCTTCCCGTCTTTCTTCTTGACGACCACGATCGGCGAGCTCCACGCGCTTCGGGATGGCTCGATTACTCCGGCTTTCTCCATCTCCTCAACTTCTGCATCGATGAGGGTTTGCATTGCCGGGTTGCGAGGTCGGTATCGCTGTTTGATGGGTGTTGTTCGATTCAACCGTATGTGGTGCTCGACCATTGGGGTCGGCCCCGTGACCGTCTGAAATTTCTGGAGTTCGTGGTTTAGGAAGTCCTTCAGGCGTTCTTCTTCTTCCGTTGTGCTGGTGGTCAGGCCGCTGGTTTTTCCGCAGTTCGGTTGGCGGTGTCGGGCTCGTAATTGTCGCGGCGGTGAGATCGCGAGCCCCAGGCCGCTCCACAAGTCGATACCAATGAGTGCGGCTTCTCGGAGAGTCGGCAGAATCCAGAAGTCGTGGACGTATGTACGCCCTTGTATGTCTATTACTAGTCGGGCTTTCCCGAGCGTCCGGGCGGCGGTGCCGTCGGCCATTTGTACCTGGCCGTTCTCCTCGTTGGGCTTGATGCCTAGCCTTTCCATTATCTCGCTGGTTTCGGCATTAATGAATGAGATTTCTGATCCCGAATCCAGTAGGGCTTCCACGGAATGTCCGTGGATTGTAGCTGTAATATGTGGCCGAGGTGTATACTTCACGATCGTCTGGGCGCCCGGGGTTCGGCCGTGATACTCCCGGCGCGTCTGGCGTTTTCCGGCGGCGGATGACAGGTGCTAGTAAGGACTCCGTCCTTCCCGCACTGCGAGCAGAACCGTCGGGGTGCTTGCTTGCACTGAAACCGGGTGTGCCCTCGCTGTTTGGAGTGGCCTTCACTAGGACACAGTACAATTGGACACGGTGCAAATGGACACGTTGCAAATGGACACGAAACTTTGCACACGGCTCAATTGGACACAGTGCATTTGGACACAATAATTTTGGACACAGTAGCTTTTGGACACAGAAGAAAATTAATTTGGACACCGTTCAGTAGCACACCGGTCAGTTGCACACCGTTCAGTTGCACACCGTTCAGTTGCACACATAAAAATGCACACCGTTTAGTTGGACACATAAAAATGCACACCGTTCAGTTGCACACCGCTCAGTTGCACACCGTTCAGTTGCACACCGTTCAGTTGCACACCGCTCAATTGCACACCGGTCAGTTGCACACCGCTCAGTTGCACACCGCTCAGTTGCACACCGCTCAGTTGCACACCGCTCAGTTGCACACCGCTCAGTTGCACACACACACACACACACACACACACGGGGGGGTGCAAGGGGGGCCTTCGGCCCCCCTCCCGCACCCACCCCGCCGGTAAGCAGGGTGGACCTCGCTTTACAACTACGGTGGGCAAATTAATGGTGTGCAACTGAATGGTGTGCAACTGAACGGTGTGCAACTGAACGGTGTGCAACTGAGCGGTGTGCAACTGAGCGGTGTGCAACTGAACGGTGTGCAACTGAGCGGTGTGCAACTGAACGGTGTGCATTTTTATGTGTCCAACTAAACGGTGTGCATTTTTATGTGTGCAACTGAACGGTGTGCAACTGAACGGTGTGCAACTGACCGGTGTGCAACTGACCGGTGTGCTACTGAACGGTGTCCAAATTAATTTTCTTCTGTGTCCAAAAGCTACTGTGTCCAAAATTATTGTGTCCAAATGCACTGTGTCCAATTAAGCCGTGTGCAAAGTTTCGTGTTCATTTGCAACGTGTCCATTTGTACCGTGTCCAATTGTACTGTGTCCAAGTGCACCGCTCCCGCTGTTTGCAGCGCCAACAGCACTCCTCCCGGTTATACGCGGTCGTTACGGTTGATGTCGCCGCGTTATACGGTCTCCGGCTCGGTTGCTCCTGCTCGATCCGCTCGAATTCTGCAGCGTCGTCGTATAAGTTGTTCAGGTCGTGTACGTCCCGGCGTTTGACGTACTTCTTATACTCGGGCCGCATGTTCGTGTAAATTCGCGATAGTCGTTGGTCGCGCGTAAACCCCCCGGCTCGGCGTATGAGCGTCATCATTTCGTCTGCATATGGCGCGAACTTTTCAGTCTCTCGCTGTTTTCGTTCGGCTATTTGTTGTTGGAGATCTTCGATGTATCGTGAGGGCAGATACCGCCTGCGGATGGCGTTGCAAAAGTCCCCCCACGTCCGCCAATCTTCGCGATTATTTCGCGCCCATGCGACGGCGTCGCCTCGTAGGAGCTCGGACAGCCCCTTTAGTAATTGCTCGCCGGAGTATCCGTAGTCCGCGCGGAGGTCGTCTATGCGTTCCAGGAACGCAATTGGGTCGCGACCGTCGAATGGCCGTCCCCATTTCCGCAGCTGTTCTAACATTTGCGTGATCGCGGGTTCGATTTCGCGCCTTTCGTCGCAGTCTTCGCTCGGTGGTGTGATCTCCATTCGCGGCGGCGTCCGCGTGTTCCGGGCGTCCGGGCCTTGTGTCCCGAATTCTTCCGGGTGCAAGTCGATGTAGTGGCTTGTCCGGTGGCGGATTTCGTCGAGTGTACCGGTTGTGTCGATGCCATACTGGGTGGCTACCGATATCAGGCGCTCTTTTGAGAGCGCGTACAGCCAGGTTTTCATAACGCTCGGTTATTCCCCACGCCGTTAGAGAGTAAAAAAAAAATCGTGTGTCCCGGCTGGTCCTATCTGTTCGGGCGCCAATGTAACGGGTGTACTTTTTATGAGCTCGCGGATTCGCTCGGTCATGATCAGGGCTCGTAATAAGTATTTGAGACACACGATGTAAATAAATTTATAAAGAACTGTTAATTTATTAGGCCTCTATCGGTGCGGAATAATAATACATAACGGCCCCGCGGAGCGGGTGCGCGGCGGACAGTAATGCGTTATTGACGGGGCGCGGCTGTTATGAATTGCGCGATCTTTACAATGAGATTCGCTGTAGTATACGCGACGCGGATATAAACACGCCGGGTAGGCGGCGCGGGGCGCGTGGTCGGTTTGTTGTGACGGTGCGCGTGGTTCACAAAAACGTGTGAATCGGTTTAAATCGCCTCGTAGGATTTCTTATACGTATGCGGTACTATTAATATCGCGTATTCCCAGATGTTATGGGATGCGTGCGATATCGAGAAATCTCGAACGGGCAGCGAACTCGCTGTCCCTTGTTTCGCACGCGGAGTACGGAGTTGACCAACGGTGTTGAGAAAACTCAACGGGGTGGCGAACTCGCCAGCCCACGGTTCGAATGGTCGGATCGGTCGGAAGTTAGATCGTTTTCTCGAGAACTCTCGAGAGAAGCGATCTTGGATTTCAACGGATCGTAAAGCGGTTCGGAAGCCGAGAATGCTCGTAGGAGGCTGCGCACTCGTCAACCTCGCGTTCCGTCGTGTTTGTGATTTCTTAGGATCGGATCAGGAAAGTCTCGAGCGTACAGCTCGAGCGGATTCGGTTTCTGGTACGATTCTGGTAAATCTGGTGCCGGGATCTAAAAAGGCTGCCGTTATATACCCGAGCGATTAACGGTACCCGCGTCGTTCGCCCCCGGGTGGGGATAATGACGTATTGTTTTTCGGCAGGTAATTCGGTAATACGTCACCTCCCCTGGCGAAACGGCGCAGCGTTTCGGCGGGTGTCGCTCGGGTGTTCACGGCAGCGCTCGGCGGTTTTCGGCTTTCCGTATATCGGCGGCCGTATAACGGCCGTACGGTTGTTTATCGCAACGGTGTATTTTACGTTTAAAAATGGGCGCTCGGCGCCTCTGCCCCTGCCCGGCCGATGTTTGCCGGGCGGCAGACTTCCGGCGGTCTACTGCCGGGTAACAATGTGTCACAATGGGGGGGTGCATTGTTACACGTCTGTGTTAGTAAGTCCCGCGGTAAGTGGTGGGGGCTCCCATTTCCAACGAACTGGCAGCTCTGCCTCTTATAAGAACTCTATAAATGTTCAGCAGCGAGAAGGGCGCTCCTCGCCACCAGGTGCCTCTTAGCATGTTGAGAATGTTAAGGAGTTTGGAGCATCGAACAGAGAGAGCTTGTATGTGATTTTTGCCAGAGAGACGGAAATCAAGATGAATGCCTAGGAATTTACAGGTGTCGGTTGAGGAGATGACAGAATTGTTTAGGTTGATGGAATAAGCTAATGGATTGATGTGTTTTTTATGTGTTAGGCCTTTAGAAGAGAGATATTTGAAAACCTTATTGGATGAAGCTTCTAGTTCTTGAAGTGCACTCTCGATTTTGTTAGAACTGACAAAGATGGCAATATCGTCCGCGAATTGAACTAACTCGCAGTCTTCTCCGATGTGTCTATTAATTTTCGAGATGTATATGTTAAAAAGAATGGGGCTAAGGATAGAGCCTTGTGGGACGCCCTTATATGAAAAATATTCGTCTGTAAGTTCCCCGTTTACTACGAATTGAAGTTTGCGAGCATGGATAAGTCTGTAGATGAAATGACATAGATGAGGAGGAAGGCCTAGCTCTTCTAGGTCAGAGATGAGAATAGAGGGAATAACGTCATCAAAAGCGTTGGAGAGATCCAGAAATAGGCATGCAGTGGCTGTGCCCCGGGTAAAGCTGGTGTGAATTTCGGTAGTGAGGATGGAGAGATTTTCTTGGCAGGAGCGATATTTCCGGAAACCAAATTGTGATGAGGGGAGCTTTTCATAGCGTTCCATCCACCAGTCGAGTCTGAGAAGGACAAATTTTTCGAGAACTTTGAGGCAGCAAGAAGTGAGGGAAATGGGGCGGAATTTCCCCGGAGTAACTTTGGGAATGAGGTAGACTAAGGAATGGCTCCAGGACTCAGGAAATTCCCGGGAAAAGAATAGGTCATTCAGTATTGAGACGAAAACGGGATAGTATTCCTCCGGGAGGCTGGATAGGATGGTGTAATCGATCTGATCCATACCGGGAGAAGACTTTTTGGATTTAAGTGGGTAGATGATGTGAAGAAGCTCGTCTAAACGGAAGGGATTGTCAAAGATGCGACAAGAGTAGAAACGGTCGGAATTGAAAGAAGAGGTTGAGAGTTTGTGAAGGCATGAAGGAGGAGCAATAGAGTTGATTAGGTTTTGAATCTCGGGTGGAATACCAAAGTTAGAAGGGGGGAAAGGAGGGGGGGGATTAAGGAATCTGTTCTTGAACCTTTTCACGATGCGCCATAATGCTGAGATGTTAGTGGAGGAAGTTATAGATTCGCAGTAAGATCTCCATCCCTTGCGTTTGGCTTGACGGAGAATTTTTTTGGTAAGGGCTTCTTGTTTTTTCAAATTGAGGAAGGTGAGCCTGGAGGGATTACTACGAAAAGCGCGTAATGCTTGCCTTCTTAGGTCGACAGCTTCGGTGCAGCTTTCGTTCCACCAGGGGGCGGGTGGATGAGTTAAGGATCCGTTATGCTTGTTATTTCTTTCTGCTCGCGTTTTGTTGCAAGGATTATTCTTGTCAGCTTTGCGCTCGGGGAGGAGAGAGATCACAGTGTCTTTAAGAAAGTTGCAGAACGCATTGTATTTTTCTGTCGGAGAAGAATTTTCGGTTTCGAGGCGCGCACAGAGTGCGGGAAAGAAGAGTGAAAGAGTAGCGAAAAGAAGTTTACGTTTGATTTTAGAGGTATGAAGACGGTGCGAGAAGAAAGAGCGAGACTTAATAGGATAACTGACCGAGATTACGGAAGGGATGTGATCACTGCCCAGAGAGTCATCGAGAGGGTTCCAGGAACAGTATGGAATTAGGTTGGAGGAGACAAAGGTTAGGTCAATGACAGAGGAAGAGCGACAGAAAAAGGAAATGAAGGTAGGGGTACCATCATTGATTGGAAAAAAGGAGAAGTCCTGAGAGGAGTTGAATAAAGAGTTACCCACAGAATCAGAGCGATTACAGCCCCAGGATGTGTGATGTGCGTTGAAATCGCCTGTGATGATAATTTGGGAGGAGGGAGGGAGGGAATTAAACTTCACAAAGGAGAGGGTCCGAAAGAGTGGGATGTCTGTAAATAGAAATGATGAGAATGTCGTTGAGCGAGGAGGGAACTTTGATCCCCACCGCCTCAAGAATTCCATCTGGAGAGAAAATGGAGTCGAGTTTGATGAAAGGAATAACGTTCTTGACAGCCAGCAGGACGCCTCCGGATCTATTGGAGGGACCGTCTTTACGTAGTATGTTGTAATCTTTTAACAAGAAAGATTTGTCCGGCGAGAGCCAAGTTTCAGATAGGGCTAGGATGTCATACTGGCTTCCGATTTGGGAGAGGATATCCATTTTATTAAGGATACCATGACAGTTTCATTGGAATAGGGAGAAATCGTTGAGGAAACGGCAGCTAGTCATTTACGGAGGAATGAGAGGGGGCGGGAGCCGGATTAGCAGCGAAGGCGTGGAGGAACTGAATGACTGCAGGAATGGCATCGGACCAGTTGATGGAGGAAAGCAGAGGAGAGAGTTGAGAGAGAAGGGGAGCCAAGAGAAGAAGGGCCTCATGGAGAGTTGAAGGGTTGGAGGTGAGTTTAGAGTTAGCGATCGAGCTGAGAGGAGGAGCCGAAACAGGAAAAGAGGGAGTGGAGGGAGTAGAGAAAGAGACATTTGAGCGAAGTTGTTTTTGAGAGCGGGAAGGAGAGGGGAGTCTATTAGGTTGTTCGAGCTGGGGCAGAGAAACGGATTTAAGTTTCGAATTGCGCGTTAGGTTCGAAAGGGGGGTAGGCTGAGTTTTAAGGTTGGGAGAAAAATATTTGGAGGCATTAGCGTACGAAGAGGGAGAAGTGAAGGTAGAGAAGGGGGGAGCGAGTAGGAGTTAGAATGAGAGGGATGAGCTTTAGAATGTGTAGAAGGTAAGTTGGGGAAGTCTTCAGAGGAAGAGGAATAGGGCGGAGGGGATCTATTACCTTTAAAGATTTCTCTCGCGTCTAACAGAGAAACGTTTCTATAAGCTGCGTATTTCCTGATCTCCTTCTGTATAGAGAGTTCCGGGCAGAGAGTAGAGTCTGCTCTGTGTTCACCCTGGCAATTCACGCACCTTGGCGGGTTTTGAGCGCGTTGACAGTTCTCCTTGGAATAGGTGTGTCCTTTGTCGCCGCAGTGTGCACAGCGTGGCTGACTCTTACAGTTGGTTTGAATATGTCCAAATCTAAAACAGCAATTGCATCGTGACTCTTGCAACATATGGAGACACGGGATACCTGACGTGAAACATGAAGACATGATTCGAGATCTTTTGTCCCTCAAAGGTGAGCGAGACAGAGAGAGAAGGCACGTAAGTGACAGATGAGGATGAAGAATCTTCTTGAGAATCCATGTGAGAGATTGTTGTGGTTCTCCGATTCATTCTATTGACAGCGACAACCTTGATCGGACTTGTGATATTACTTAAGATCATATGCTCAGAAAGATCCTGTGGGACGTCTCTGATAATGCCCTTCCTAGAAGTGCGGAAGGGGGGAATGAATGCTTCTAGATCTTTAAGAGAGAGTCTCTTGTCTTCTACTAAGGCGTTGGCAGCCTCTCTGGTTTTAAAGAAAACCGAGGCTTTAGAATATCCAATTTTCTTTATATGATCTCTTCATATGATATCTTCATGATCTCTTTTACGTTGAGTTCACAAATGACTCTTCCTACAAAAGTGGGGTGTAGCGAAGACTTTGGATTAGAGAGACGTTGAATATGAACATCAAAGGGTCCGGCGTTACTGGCCGAATAGCGGTTGTCACGGATGCTGTCTAAAAGAGAGATGGAAGATCCAGAAACTGGACCATGAAGTGAGTTGACACTGCCTTCAGTGCTTGTACGCAAGTTCTTGATGGAGGAGGATGACAGGCCTTTCTCACAGTGTCGTTTAGCGCTTATTTTGGCGCGAGGATCAGGCGTGGAGCCGGCCTCAGAAATTAATGCCTCAAGGGCGGCCGCTACTTGGGGGTCGTCTACGTCCATAATAATTCTTATGGATAAAATGAGGACTTACTTACAGAGAGAGGTGGTGAGATCCCACGCAGGTCGACGACGATACCCTTCCTCCAGGGGAGGAGAGAGGATAGGAAAGTCTGCGGGAAAGAGCGAGAGAAAAGAGAGAGATTAGATTTTTCTTCTAAAAGAACAAAGAAGGCACAATGGCCGAAGCCTCGAACAAAGGCGTAGTAGTGGCCTGCGTCAGAATTGCACTGATATCGGTTCAATCGTTGCAGGGCCGCCTATATTACAATGCTCCAGAAGAAGCACACGATAAGAGGCGTCGATATATCTATACTGAGCACTCGAGGTAGCCCAGAAATGGGCTGATTTAACAATTCGCTAGGAGGCACTTGAAAACACGTGTGACTACAAACGGTACCAAGATGGCGGTCAGGTGTGGATACGAGCAGTAACATCACGAAGTGCCGCTAGCGCTATCTTATGTCGAAGGCTCTAACCGTGCAAGATTCGCGCATGCGCATTGGGGACTTGCGTGAATGATGACGTTTCTTACATGAAAAATTTTCACATTGAGACTTTTGCATCATATACCTCCGTTCACGATACATGTAGAAAAAAAAATAAAGACACTTTTATTATATAATTTAAACCCAAGCTATCGATTAAGCTTATAAAAAAAATACGATCGGTTCAGCCGTTATTGAGGCCCAATAATCTAAAAGCTCTTATAATCTAACTCAATAGCCGACTCGCGTATAGATACCCGGAATGCCTCGCTATTGCTACGCGTGACTTGGCGCGAGACACTACCGTGTCTCTTGATATATATATATATATATACGGTAGTGTCTTGCGCCATATATATATATATATATATATATATATATATAATTTTATATCTTAAGTAGACAATAAACGGATGATTTTAACCTTTTCGGACATTTATCTGCCCGATTTCTAAGAAACAATCAGTCCAATATCTGAATTCCCTTTGTTGGGATTGTATCAGAAATTAAACTGATAGAAATAATTACATATTTATTCTTCTGCCAGTTGTTCTTTGCAAGCTTTATATAATTCTCATGACTAAAAATCAAATAGGAGATAGACGCATAGAGCGTCGCATGGTGGTAAACAAACGTACTAGCGGCTGAATACTATTTTTTTGTAAAGTTTTTGGAATGTTGCGCGCAGTAACATTTCTCATGAAATATTAAATAAATAATAATTTTGGATATATGAAAACGTGCACATCAAATTCAATTATTAATATTAAACGATATTTCGTAGTTTTGTAATATTTTCAGCATACACGAAAAGTGAAATGATTGCGTAAAGTTGCTGAAATATTTAAATAAGATTCCATTAATCTTCATATATATAATATTATAAAGTAAGGTTTAATTGTAAGGTTAATAGTATATATGTATACCAAAGTAATATGATCATTAAAATGTGTAAGTTTGTGACTTCCTTATAATCTTACTGCAATGTTTGGTGCAATAAGGGAGACATTAACTACCCATATATAGCCAAGCTTGCCAGATCACGTATTGCAAATTATACATTACATATTATATCGGTAGAATTCTGGCAGCAGCCGCGCATGATTTGCCATTTTAGTTAGTGCCGGCAGAAATGCAGCAAAAAACAAGCAATCTCTGCATTATTATATGCTACAAAAAATGCTGCAATTTAAGCAGAAGTTCTTGGCATATAAACAGTAGATTTAAAGTATTGCGTGTTGGTACAATGCGTCAACAGAAGCTAAATAAAAACTGAACATAATATGACACATCATGCTATATCGGCAGAATATCGTTAGAAATCGAGTTCATCTGTAAAACTGAATATTGGCATGGTTATAAATAATTAATTAAATATATACATTTAAATAAATGATCAATTTATTAATAATTCGTAAAGTTCAAGATTCGTATGGAAATTGAAATCGAACTCTTATTTTGTTTCAAGCAGTCAATAAATGGAAAATTTTCTATTGATCCACTCGGTTTTCAAAGTCTCAGTTTAATATTCTGAATCCTTAGAAGAGTCCTTATTAGAATTCAGAAATTAAGCTGATCAAAATAGATATTATGGCTTCTGCACGTAGGACGCGGCGACGCGGCAAGCGTTGCCGCGTCCTGTGTGCAGGAGCCATTACACATTTTTAATCTTATTAACCGGGCTTTGCAGTCTTTATATGGTAATTATTCAAAATCACGGCTCCACTTGCAACTGGGCTGCAAATTTTTTTACGGACTTTTTATGTTTAGAAAGAAATATAAATAACCATTTTTAGTTGGGGGAGGCCCAAAAAAAAAGTTATAGACCGAAAAAGGGTAATTATGGTAATTATTTCGAATAAGGCTATTTCTGAATTTTGACAAATATGATCGGATCTCTCGGTAAAACTCTTTGTAGTGACTTCAACAGTGATAATCAGACCGAGAGATCCGATCATATTTGTCAAAATTCAGAAAAGACCTTATTTGAAATAATTACCCTTTTTGGTCTATAACTTTTTTTTTTGGGCCTTCCCCAACTAAAAATGGGTATTTATATTTCTTTCTAAACATAAAAAGTCCGTAAAAAAATTTGCAGCCCATTTGCAGGTGGAGCCGTGATTCTGAATAATTACCCTTTATATTTGTCTGTAACAGAAACTTGAATATGAGATAGATACGTCATATAGCGGTAAACGAAAGAACTATAACTTGATATAACATATCTTAATATTACTGTGATTCTACCATTATTTTATGACAATAGACCATGCTGTGTTTCTGCTGTGTTTTTGCTGTTATCTTTTGAAATGGCAGCGCATGCTTAATTTTTGCAGCATTTCTGCCGTTACATCGTGCTTACAGATGAACTCGATTTCTAACGATATTCTGCCGATATAACATGATGTGTCATGTTATGTTCAGTTTTTATTTAGCTTCTGTTGACATGTTGTGCTAACACACAATACTTTAAATCTACTGTTTCTATGCCAAGAACTTCTGTTTAAATTTTACAGCATTTTTTGTAGCATATACGTTTTTTGCTGCATTTCTGCCGGCACTAACTGAAACAAATCCTGCGCGGCTGCTGCCAGAGTTCTACCGATATAATATGTAATGCATAATTTGCAATACGTGATCTGGCAAACTTCGCTATTTGGGAATTTATCAAAAAAACCGAAAAAAACCATTTATTTTTAATAAAAAATTATATACATTTACAGGCAATAATTAAGAAAGGAAACAATTTGTTTAGAAATTATTGGATATCTTTTATTTATTCATTTATCTGTTTGCATAAAAATAACTAAAAAATATATTTTTGATTTTACGAAATACAAACCAATTATTCCTCACAACATTGAACATTGCAGTAAGATTATAGGGAGGTTACAAATTTATACATTTTAATGATCATATTACTCTGGTATATACCACTAACCTTACAATAAAACCTTACCTTATAATATTGTATGTATGAAGATTAATGGAATCTTATTTCAATATTTCAGCAACCTTACGCAATCATTTCACTTTTCGCGTATGCTGAAAATATTACAAAACTATGAAACATCCTTTAATATTAATAGTTTAATTTGAAGTGCACGTTTTCATATATCCAAAATTATTATTTATTTAATATTTCATGAGAAATGTTATTGCGCGCGACATCCTAAAAATTTTACAAAAAAATAGTATTCAGCCACTAGTTCGTTTGTTTACCGCTATGCGACGCGCTATGCGTCCATTTCGTATTTGATTTTTAGTCATGAAAATTATAACTTGCAAAGAGCAACTGGCAGAAAATTAAAATGTAATTATTTCTATCAGTTTAATTTCTGATACAATCCCAACAAAGGGAATTCAGATATGGGACTGATTGTTTCTTAGAAATCGGGCAGATAAATGTCCGAAAAAGTTAAAATCATCCGTTTATTGTTTACTTAAGATGTAAAACTATATATATACAGGGTGCGGCATTTATAGTGACGCGTGCATATTTTTCGGAAACGAAGTGAGATATCAAAAAATGTTTCAGACAAAAGTTGCATGGTTTCGAGGGGGCCACATGGTAAAAATATGTATTTGACCTTAAGTGGTCTTTTCAAGGTGAGGTCAATGTGGACGATGTTTTCTTAAATGGAACTCCCCATTTTTTATTACATATTCTTGTAGCTTACCTCGAGAGCTTTCCAAAACACTATAATAAAGTATTTTTTAATTAAGTACTTTTTGAGTTATTTTATATTTTAATCTGACATATTTTGATATAAAAAATAAAATATCTCGTAAAATATTTAGTTTTCGATAATCTTACCGTAATACTTTTATGTACAGAATAATGAGACAAATCAATTAATAAAAAAAAATAATTGTTTTTAAGAAAAAGTATGTAATTATTTACAATGTATTTTTTTAAACAATTATTTGTTTTTTTCTTTACACTAATTGTTTTGGAAAGCTCTCGGGATAAGCTATAAGAATATGTAATAAAAAATAGGGAGTTCCATTTAAGAAAACATCGACCACATTGACCTCACCTTGAAAAGACCACTTAAAATCAAATCCATGTTTTTATCATGTGGCCCCCTCGAAACCATGCAACTTTTGTCTGAAACATTTTTTGATATCTCACTTCGTTTCCGAAAAATATGCCCGCGTCACTATAAATGCCGCACCCTGTATATATATACAGGGTGTTCCAAAAAAGTGGTACCAAACTTTAACAGTACACTCAGTAGTACTCGTGATAACAAATCGAAAAGTCTTAATAAACAATACTCCAAAAACCATTTATTTTCGAGTTATAAAACATTCGATGTATTCTCCGTTCGTTTCACGAGAATGCATTGTAAACGTATTTACATGCGATCGCTTATACATTCGTTTTTCATGACCTTCTAAGGTTGACAAATAATGAATATCGTCGACGTATTTGTTGACAGTTTTCAATTATATATCAGTTTATCCATGGACGCCAGTGAATGACCATCTATTATCATTACATCAATTATCATAGTTTGATCAGCTTTAAAACGGAAAATTGTTGATAGTGTTTGGTTTTGTGTTGTTTGAGAAATGGCTAATTTGTACACAAATTCTGAAATGACAGACATTCATTTCGTGTATGGCAGAGCAAATGGCAATGCTACAAAAGATGCTACAGAAAATGCTTTATAACTCGGCAATAAATTGTTTTTGTATTATTTATCAAGATTTTTCGATTTGTTTTCACGAATAATACATACTGTTAAAATTTGGTACCATCTTTTTTGAACACCCTGTATACATATCTTATATTTCCAAAAACACTCTAATAAAGAGCTTGTTTTCTTTAATTTTATGGATTCTTTGCGAGATTCCATATTAAACAAAAAAAAAAAGTTTGTACTATTCAATTATCGATGAAAAAACGATTGAAAGCTATTGAAAACCAATAGTGTTTAATCGATTTTTGTCAATATAATATTTTTTTGCAAGGATTCCTTATTAAAAATAATAGGAGGTTTCTGGCATGTTGTATGAATATTAATACAATGTTACGCGCAAGATCTCTGGGATGTTAATGGAATGAGTTTGGACGAACATTTTCATGTCGCTTGGAGGTTAATGGTAGATTTATTAATCTCCGTGGAATGTTACCATCTTACAATTTAAGGTGTAACTTTATTGGGATGTTGATGTGCTGTGAGGGATATTACTCATCCATCACAGCTCCATGAAATATCTATGATTACACCATATTAGAGACCCTCTAATAAAAGATATAGGAGCGTGTCGTCCATGTTTCGTCAAAATCCTGCGAGTGAGAGAGAAATATAGGCTATCTCACTCTTCCACTCACACAAATGTCTGGCAGGTGTTTGTACATGTTTTTACAAGTGCCTTTCAATTCGTGTCGGTGTAATGTAAAGTGACACGTGAAAATATTTCCAGAGATCCTCAACAATGTGCCTCATGAGCCAAAAATGTTGGCTGTAAAAATTGGACGCCTACAGAGAATTTGTATCTTTGTGAGGTTAAGTAACATGTTTCTAATAAAATTAATCAAAAATATATTATTATTTTAATTAAAAATGATGTTATGAATCTTGTCTTTTATCTTTTATTTCTATATTGAAACTTATTTATGTCTTATTACCTCTTTTATATCACCTCTTTTTGTATATCACCTCTTTTTTATGGTATTAAGAGAAAACATTAAATATAAAAAATTATTTAACATAAATTATTTAAAACCAAATATAAATATAAATATAAGGCTCTCAAGATTAAACTAAAATTAAAATTCAAGATAAAGGCAATCAGAGCCACGCGCGGTAAGTGGAGCGCATTTTTTGTTTTATTCTATCAATCTCTATCATAGAGTATACAAAACCGGACGTTTCGGCACCTTTTTTGGGCCATCTTCAGCCCAACCACTCTTTCCGTTTAATTGTTTCATCTATCAATAGTCCTTTATACGGTTTAGCTTCTTTCACACATCGCATAATGCTCAAAAGTTTTCCTACCGCACATAGTCATGTCGCCAATAGCTTCGAACTGGTCAACAAACTCTCAGACACATATATTAATAACGATTTTTGTTTGATTTCATTGGATGTCATCTCCCTCTTTACCAATATTCCGATCGAAATAGCCATCGACAATGTTTCAACCAGATGAATTCATATTTCGACGAATTGCAACATATCCAAATCAGAATTCATTATCGCGGTCAAAATGATCTTGGATTCTACATATTTCGCATTCAATGGAGTGATCTATAAACAAATCTTCGGTACTCCAAGAGGATCTCCTCTCTCTCCCATTATCGCGGACATTATGCTACAGGACCTAGAAACTAAAGCCCTTGAGTCCTTAAAGTTCACTCCATCTTTTTATGTGAGATATGTGGATGACATTGCTTTGGCAGTCCCATCTTCCCTCCTTAACCACACTTTAAATATTTTCAACACGTTCCACCAACGATTACAATTTACTATGGAGATCGGTGAGGAAAATAGACTGAACTTTTTAGACATTACTATGATCTTGAGCAATAATCATCTAATTTTTAATTGGTATCACAAACCTATTTTTTCTGGCAGATATTTACATTTTATGTCAAATCACCCTCTTTGTCAAAAAAGGGGCACTATAATCGGTCTCATCGACAGAGTTTTCTCATTATCGCATCCCATGTCCCACCGTGACAATATTGAGTTGGTCATCAAGATCTTATTAGAGAATGGATACCCCCTTGATTTCATTTTCCGCGTGTTACATGGTAATTATGCATATTAAGGTCCCACCTCCGCAGGATAGTGATGTTGACATATGTTGTCAAGGTCATGACCCTGATCAACATTCCGAAGGTTTTAGCCGGCGGTCGTTGTTTATTCAAAAGTTATTAACAAATAAAGTTTGAGAAGTATATCACGTAATTTTCGAACATGTATAAAAGAATAGTGACCTTGACATAACGAAAGTCGTGTTGTAAAGTATATGCGTGAACGCAGTGGGTTCCGCCCCACTACAGGGGGGGCTCCACTTTCGGAAGATATAACCTAACTCAAACCTATTTGATTTAAAACTAAAATTTGATTTGGGTTAGGTTATACCTCCCGGAAGTGCCCCCCCCCCTACGGGGGGGGGGGGCGTAACACACTGTGTCCATGCATATACTTTACAAAGCAAAGCGAAGTCCACCTCACAATTGTTGTGTGGCTGGGAAAGTGTATGCGTGGACGCAGAGGGTTCCGCCCCCCCCTTACGGGTTGGCTCCACTTCCGGAAGATATAACCTAACCCAAACCTATTTCTGATTTAAAACTAAAATTTGGTTTGGATTAGGTTATATCTTCCGGAAGTGGAGCCCCTCCGTAGGGGGGGGGGGCGGAATCTACTGCGTCTACGCATATACTTTACAACACGACTTTTGTTATGTCAAGGTCAAACTCACTATTCTTTTATACATGTTGTTCGAAAATTACGTGGTATACTTATCAAACTTTATTTGTTAATAACTTTTAAATAAGCAACGATCGCCGGCTAAAATCTTCGGAATGTTGATCAGGGTCATGATCTTGACAACATATGTCAACATCACTATCCTGCGGGGGTGGGACCTTAATATGCATAATTACCCGCGCATTACATTTTCTTCCCATCTATGCAATTGCGAAACAAATTTTACGTAGAAGAAAAGAAGTTTGATATTTAGAAAATCTAATCCAAA
Organism: Formica selysi; assembly: GCA_009859135.1. Classification (NCBI taxonomy): domain Eukaryota; kingdom Metazoa; phylum Arthropoda; class Insecta; order Hymenoptera; family Formicidae; genus Formica; species Formica selysi. The sequence goes on from WHNR01000035.1 coordinate 667,854, forward strand.
AATAAAAAGACTAACGCAGATATGCGAAGTAAGTAATGTGCATAAGTGTGAAATATCTTTCTGTTTCCGTTATCGTTTATTAACTACTATTTATACACAACGCACATCTACCTGCTCGTTCAACTCATATTATTTTTCTTACGTTTGTATTAAATTTTACCTTTCTAAAACGATTCTGTACAGCAGTAATAGCTAAATGTCCTTTTTTTCCACTGTTCCAAAATTCAACTGCATTTCTTTTGTAATTTAAGTTTACATTTCCACTTTCGTTAGGTCCATATCCACAATACAAACTTTGTCTTCATAATTATCTTCTTCAGCATCAATATCATACACGTCCACAAATTGTACATCGTGCGGTTCCGACGGATCGTCAAAATCAAGTTTCCATTAGTATTCAATCTCAACATCATCATTTACAGCATTTCTTATTATATCGGAAATGGCATTATGAAGTTCAACTTCATGGCGATTAACAGGTGAGACACCAAAATTTACAATGTTAAACGTTGTGATTAATAAATTTATAACATTTGCTATATTTATTCTTGGCATTTTAACACAAATTGTTGTGTTATCACCAGCACAATGAGATCGTCTTCCGTGAGGAGTTAATTTAAGAAATCATCTCTTGGATTTATTTTATATATAAAACTTTTATTCGAAACTCACAATCAGAATAAATTTCAGTTAACTTGAATCGTATAATAATTGTTCAAATAACGTCAGACTATGAGTGAGATGCGGAAACGTACGGCTTTGATATCGAAATGATGATAACATTTCAATAAATATTATGGCGTGATGTTTAAGATCAAATTTCATTGGTAGACAGACTGATATTAAAGTGAAAAATAGTTAACGCAAATAGTTTACGCAATGTAAATATAATATGATACGATATATATATATATATATATATATATATATATATATATATATATATGAAATAACATGAGAATAATATAATATACGATACAATTTATTAATAAAAAACAAAACATTTACCTTCGGTCGAAAGAAAATTGCAAAAAATTCTTGTGATTTTTTCTATTATTTTGTTATAACATATTTACATATATAAATATGATTTATATAACAGGGTCTGCTACAAATATTATTATTAATATTCAGCATCGTTATCATGTATTGCGAGACCTTACGAAGAAAAGAAGAAAGAGATAAGACGTCATGAAACAGCGAGCGAATAAGATTAGTATAGGTAGCGTGCGTCTTTATTTTATTTCTCAAGAATTAATTTCCGCAACATAACTTTATCATACATCAACATAACTTATCATGGTTGAATTTGACGTAACATAAGCTTTCATATAATTTGAAAATTTTTTCAAAATATCAAAGAAAAATATTGAGTGGTGGGGGTATTTCGAAAAATTTACCATTTTTAAAAATCCAGATACGCCATTGTAAAATACATTTGAAACCATAAATCTTTTGTTTAAACAATTTTTTCATATTTCTTTTTGTTTCAATAATATTCGCTTCGGAATGTGAAAACCGATTTTTTCTAAGGGGTGGTTTTCACCCCTGAAACTGATTTTTAACAAAAAATCGTTTCGTTATTAGAGACTACTACTCTATAATTATGCAAAGTTTCAGATTTTTTTGAATTTTCGCGTTGCCGAATGTTCCTTGTAAGTCCATACGATGATAAGCGGTATATCGTACCCGAAACCACCGACACGCTATCGTGGGGACATTACAAAATACCGTTGTAAATAAAAATCATGTATATTTATTGTAAATAAAAATTACGTATATTTATTGTAAATTATATGCATATTTTATAAAGTGTACAATTTTGTTTATTTGTAAAATATCTTTAATATTATGTATTATTGTTAACATATTTATAATATATTATTTTTATCTATCCAAGAGTTGTGTGTAGCATCAAATCCCAGCCATTTCACATAAACCTCGTCGCCCTTTTTGCGTATCACCTTTTCCACGAGATGTACGTCGGGATTAGCAACGCGTTGTAACTCGTATTCGTAAAATCCGCCGGCGATGGGATTTCCGCGCGAATCTTTGAGTACATAGGTCACGGGATTAGTTTTCTGCACTTTAACGATCTTAAACACTTCGGTCGACCAATTTGGCGTGTAACCTTTCTTAAAGATGGTCTTGACTTTACTCACGCGTACCGGATCGCCTACTTTGAATCTTGCCGGTGCCGCAATCTTTACGTTGCTATATACCGTATTTAAAAGTTTATCAGCGATCGCGGGGGTAACATCGATAGGTCTCATACCGATAGTGCGATGTTTTCGCGCATTGTACTCTCCAACGAGCCGGGACAACGCGTCGATCCACTTGTAATTTCCATTAAGCGTAAAAATTTTCCACATATTGTTTTTTAACGTTCGGTTGAATCGTTCCACGACCGAGGCTTTCATGATAGAGTACATCGAATAATGATTAATGCTATGCTTCTTCACGAGTTTCTGTACATTTGCGTTGTAAAATTCTTTTCCTCTGTGGGTTTGAAAATTTTTCGGGCATCTTCCATCGTCTCGAATTATCTTTGCGATCGTATCCGACATCTCGTTTCCACTCTTACTCTTGAGCGGTACAGCCCATGCATACTTGCTCAACACATCGATAACTGTGAGTATGTAGTTGTAGCCTTTGTTGAATCGTGCATATGGACGCATCTCGACTACGTCCGCCTGCCACAGATCGTCGTATCCGTGTACTATGACACATCTACGTGGAAAATTTTTTCTCGCTGGAGCATGCAATTCTACCACGAGCAGCTGTTTTTCAGAGGTCTTTTGCGACATATTTGATCGAGGCATAATTTGCAATAATGAGATAATTCCTCCACGTATATTCTTTATTTATCTTTCTTCTCCTGCGCTGAATTAGATGTAGTCTGCGCGTGAGTTGCATACCGAAGCATTTTCTGCATCTCATCCATCATTATTTGCAGCGTTTGCACATTCGTCTCGAGCGTGATTATTTTTTTCTCAAGTTCTTCCAGTCTATCTTCTAAAGGCTTGACACGTATTTTCACGTACTGTTTGTTTGCGGCATCAGTATCATCTTCCGGTTGCGCTACCCGTCGTATCTTGCGCGATCTTGCGTCAAAGCCGGAGGCTGTCTGACACAGAGCGTTATCGCGCACATAATTTCTTAGTAATCCATTCCATTGATAGTATGAGTTGTTCGGTGTTCGCAACGATAATCCAAATTTATTAATCGACATTTCGATACAAACAATAATGACAGACTGACTCGTTTCGCCGACGCATAGATTAATTTATAATAAGGCCAGCTTCGTAAAGTTCCTCGATAATTGATAATATTTCATTGTCGTGGGCATTGTTGCCGGCTTGACGCGAAGCTTTTTTTCCAGGCGCAATTATATTTTTAATAGAGATTAATGGCGCTATTATATATTTATACTTGTATCCCTTGTTATTTAACAATGGATTACGCATATCATTGCCACGTCTATGCGCATTTGTCGCCAGTAATATATTTTTGTATTTAATTTTATCATCGTTATTGTATACGTCACCGTCGGGTATTCTCTTGAAAATCAACTCGTAGAGACCTGGTGTTCCCACGTATCTTATTCCACCGATAATTATATTGTCATCTTTATCCACATCAAAAATTTTATCACCAAGCATCATTCCTTCGTTGCAAAATTTAACAACGTAAACATAATCCATACTGTTATTTTTATCTTGACCCAAAATAGCTCCCACATATTTTTGCCCTAGTGGACCCAGATGTGTGCGCAATGTATTTTGACCCTCGGACGTTTGTAATTGATATTGAACCGGCGGCACAAGCGTTTCAGGCGTGGTTTCGAAAATTTCTTCCACATACGGAGACGATCTTTCGTACAATATTTGACTCGATTGTACATATTTTATAGGAGTAGAAGTAACCACATTCGATAATTGTTTCATTCGCTTACGTTTTGATTGATTTGGAGTAGAAGTTATTAGCGAATCGTTCAATGATATATTTGACCTTGTTCGCTTTGTTCCAGACTCTTTTTTCAGATGCTTGTCTTCGAGCATACTCGATGGTTTGATTTTCTTTTCATTAGATTCCACATTGATTGTATTTTCGACAAGTTGTGTTAGAGGTTCGATAATTGGTTTAAAGTGCCTCTCCGATGCGACGTCTTCCTCCATTTGACCGGTTTTTAAAGAACAATATTTTTTGCGAATTGATTCGCTCGTTTTTACAATCTCTCTCGCAATCTTCTCACGATCGTCACTGTCAATCGTCGTCGTCATGTTGCGCTCGGACGAAAATTTTTAGACGTTGCTCGATCGATGTATCGATAGCGACTAACCACTTTACGGTATTGCAAAATCGTTAAATCCTTTTCGATATCGTCCATCAGTCTGTAAACTGTCTTTATCAATCACTACAAATCCATACTCGTGTTGCCAACATTTCTGACAGAATGCGCGAAAATCGTCGTAAGACATGTCAGTATTTACATGATCGTTGTATACATGTTTCAAGTTTGTACCATCTTGTTTAAATAAAATCAGTAAATTTGCATTGTCCCGTATAAGATGCTTGGGTATCTTGGCATACGTTTGACAAAGATAGAAACAGTCGACGCTCGAGTGTCGACCCATTGCAAAGTACTCTCTTATCGTATCTTGCTTATCGCAGGCCACGTCGTCAAAGATAAAAATGGAATTGGGAAGCGCCTCGCTCGGTGGAATAACGTCACTATTATTAGAGAATGTAAAATAACCAATTTCATCGATCGATAATAGCAAATTTTCCAAGTATCGATATTTCGGTTGTTGGAGTGATTTCGAGTATACGTACACATTCTCGAAATGTACACCGTGTGGACTTTCTATCAAACTTATCAACACGTTAGTCTTACCGCAATTCGAAGGACCGCAAATAATACCGCGTATAGTAGTCGGCAGCATGTTTCCATGCTTGCGTATTTCTTTCTCGGACATTACTCGTGTTTTATCGTCAAAATTTATCACTTTGATTATCGTCGCTTGTCGCGCGAACCGCATGTTTGCTCTCGCGAATCTCAAATCAGATTTTGAAAAATGAGTCATCGGGGCCCTATTTATAGAGGCGCACCGAATCGAAACCGCTCAGTCCCAAAAATGTTTCTTCTTCTATCGGTTGACAGCGATATTCTCGAGCTTACCACCGAGCAGTTACAGATTATCCCCAAGATTGTTTTACTGCGAGACTTTGGTAGCTACGTGGAACAATTGTGGGACAAGCTTCCCGAACATATAAAAGCTGACTCAGAGATTCAACAGTATCGTCGATGCACGCGACATTATAATTTGCCGTGCCAACAAACACATTTCGACGGTCCAACACCGTTAATAAAAGATTGTGGCAAATGCCAGCAAAAATTATAAGAGGTAGCGGTTTGTTAAATCATGCGATAAACGCACTTCCTATCGAATTACATATTCCAGGCTATCAGTTTTGCGGACCGGCAACTCATTTAGAAACACGATTGGCTAGAGGCGATCGAGGTATCAATCCATTGGATGCCGCGTGTCGCGAGCACGACATAGCTGATTCCCGAAGCAACGATCTCGGTCATCGACACGTTGCGGATAATATACTCGCCACGAAAGCGCGAACACGTATTACCGCGAGAGATTCGACTCTTGGCGAAAAAGCAGCCGCTACAGCTGTTTGGGCGGCTATGAAAGCAAAGACAAAATTCGGTATGGGAATGAAAACAAAAAAATCATCGATGAAGAAAAAGACTGCGAAAAAACGAATACTTCCTATAGAGAAGCGCGGTGGTATCTTACCCATTTTACCATTATTGGGAGTTCTCGGTTCACTGGCTGGCGGAGCAGCGGGAATCGCGAAGGCGGTGAACGATAGCAAGGCGGCGCAACGTCAGCTCGAAGAAATGCAGCGTCATAATCGCGCCATGGAAGGTCACGGACTTTATCTCGCTCCATACAAGCGCGGACGAGGGTTCTCAACAGCGGCCAAGAAAAAAAAATGTCAAAATAAAAATGCCTGCCGGTGTAACAACTAATGTACAATTGGAACAACTTGCAAGACGTATGCGTATACAATTTTTTAGAGGTGTTTTCATGCGCAATAATTTACCGATAAACGGTATACGGCAAAATGAGAGCGGTATCGTCAATTTGGATGACGTCGATGGTTCCGGTACTCATTGGGTTGCGTATGCAAAGAGGGGAGATCGTGTAGTATATTTCGATAGTTTTGGAAATCTTCGACCGCCCAAGGTATTAGTGCGATATTTTGGACAGAATGTTACAAATATAGAATACAATCACACGGCCTATCAAAATTATAATCAAAGTATTTGTGGACAATTGTGTCTTCGATTTCTTCAAACGGTCGATGATCGATATGAATTTAAAGCCTGACAATTCACCGTCGCGTCTCAGTATTCGTTCGACAGTTTTCCAGCATGTCACTCACGCTTACGTTGACCGGCAAGAGTAGCGTTCTTGCTGTAAGCTACTTTCCAGCTATAGATTTAAACGATGGCGATTACGAGCTTGGTTTAACGGACTTTGAAACTTATCATACGATATCGAACGTGAATTCTTGGAATAATAAATTTTATTTTGATAACGACGATAAAGAAATTACGATTCCCGAGGGATCGTACGAATTACACGCTATAAACGAATATCTCCGACGTGCAATTTTACGACATCGACGCGTAGTTGATTCCAACGATATTGTTGATGGCGAAGAACACGATGAATATCCAATAATGCTTCGCGCTAATCATAATACGCTAAAAAGTGAAATCAAATGTGTCTATAGAATAAATTTTAGTAAACCGGGCAACGTTGGATCGTTATTGGGATTCTCGTCGAATCGTATATTACAGCCTCGGAAATGGCACGAATCGGATGTACCGATAAATATTATTAGCGTAAATATTATTCGTATAGAATGCAGCGTAACCACTGGCGCGTACAGCAATGACAAGCGCGTACACACGATACATGAATTTTCACCGAGCGTGCCGCCAGGATATAAGATATCGGAAACGCCAGCACAGATCATTTATCTACCGATCGTCGCACGGAGCATTACTGATTTAACGATACGCATTGTTGATCAAGAAGGACATTTGCTCGATTTTCGAGGAGAGGAAATTACCGTAAGATTGCATATACGGCGGCGGCAAAAATAAAGCGTTTGACAAATGAAATGCTTCTGTTGAACGAAAGCACGGAGCACGCGAGAGACAATATTTTTGCGAAGGACAATATTTTTGCGAGTAGGCGAGTGACTGCGGTATCGGGTGACAATAATCAGATATCTGGTTACGCTAAAAAGAAGCTCAGCGCGTTGAATCGCGAGTTTTTAAAATCATTGGGATTCGTCGTACGAAATACTTGAACGATATGATTGACACCTTGAATATCGGAGGCGAGCCGATCTTTGACGATCGTATCGTCAAGATTGAGACTCATACGTACAATCCATACAATCAACACAACGCTTGGATATAGCGACGAGATACGGATACCGATACAACATCAAGATTTGTACACGTTACCATGTGAAAGTTTTCTATACGTCGAGGGTAAGTTGATGTTGCGTAAAGTAGCTGAAGGGGGAAGAATGATATTGGGAAACAATTGTGTCGCGTTTATGTTTGATGAACTTCGATATGAACTCGACGGTGTGGAGATTGACCGCAACAGAAACGTTGGAATAACTTCCACGATTAAAAACTATGTCTCTCTAACAACCGAGAAAGGTAAAATCATGGAGAATGCTGCGTGGAATATGTCGCATAATGCTGCTGAAGCTTACTTCAATTTTTGCGTGCCGCTAAACATACTATTGGGTTTTTGCGAAGATTATAAGCGAGTTGTGATCAACGCTCGTCACGAATTAATTCTGATACGTTCGCGCAACGACAACAATTGCATATTTGGAAATGCTTCGACTGAAGCTGATATCAAATTATTCAAGATACAATGGCGTATGCCTCATGTAATATTGAGCGAGGTCAATAAACTATCCTTGCTACGCGCGTTGGAAAGCGGGCGATACTTGAATATGAGTTTTCGCTCTTGGGATCTATACGAATTTCCTCTATTGCATAATACGACCAAGCATTCGTGGACCGTGAAAGCCGCCTCTCAGCTGGAGAAGCCGCCATACGTGATCTTTGCGCTGCAGACTGGCAGAAAAAATGCTGTGTCAAAAGATATTACTACATTCGACGACTGCAAATTGACCAACGTTAAACTCTATCTAAACTCGGAATTTTATCCCTGCGATGATTTGAATTTAGATTTCGATAAAAATAGATTCGCCCTCTTGTTCGATATGTACTCTCGTTTTCGCAAATCTTATTACGGATGTGATAATGATGATGTGCTATTAAACATTTCAAAATTTTTACATTGCGGTCCTCTCGCGGTTATCGATTGCTCGCAACAAAACGAGTCTGTCAAAAATTCCACCGTGGACGTGAGATTAGAGTTTGAGTGCAAGGAGGATATACCGACAAATATCACCGCCTATTGTCTCATCTTGCACGATCGCGTTGTTGAATATTGCCCATTGACCAACGTAGTTCGTAAAATTACTTAGATCAGCAAATATCCCCTCCAATGTCAAAAATATATAAAGATTGAGATTTTGACGATCGACAGCAGTCGTACATCGTTCTTGCAATGGTACAGTAATATTATCAGCATGATCGCGCCAACGTTTGTGGATCTGCAAGGATTCATTATCGGGATAAACTTTGTCGTGAAGAAAGTAGCGATATTGAGAAATGGATTTGTTCTTTCTCACTACTTTTTTGCAAGTCCCGTACCATGGCATGCGCTTACAAAATATGAGAGATGCCAAGCTTCATGGCTAATTGGACATTACCATGGACTTCAATGGGAGGATGGAAACGTTCCATACAGCTTCGCCAGGCGTTTGATTACGAGAGCTGTGATGGGTGCGGCGGAAGAGGAAAATGGAGCATCTCCTATCGTGTACGTTAAAGGACACGAAAAACGAGAATGGCTGGCCGATATACTTGACGATGATGCGAGAAACGATGTTATTATTGAGACCTTGGATGCGGACTATGAAGATATCACTTCGGTAAATAAGCTAGATGCTACTAATACTATGCGCTGTGAAAAACATTTGAAAAATTGCGCTTTACAAAATGTATTTAAAATATTCAATTAGTGGACGAATCATCATAAAGATTCACCCAAACGTTTTTAGAATAAATTATTGTTAAAATATATTTTTATTCTCTTTTGTTCTTCCCTTTTCCTCTTTCTTATCCCAGTATGCTAGTATTAAATTTCAGTACGTGACGTTAGACAGCGGCGTCAGCCAGTTAATTAAAATATAGATGTTACATTTCAGTACATGCACATAGACTTTAAATATTTGAATGGTGTATAAATATTTGAATGGTGTATAAATAATTGTTTTGTCGTTCAAAGCCGTTCGATAGCCGTTCAATAGTCGTTCATAGCCGTTCGATAGCCGTTCGTTAGCCGTTCGATAGCTGTTCAAAGCCGTTCAAAAGCCGTTCATAGCCGTTCAAAGCCGTTCGATAGTCGTTCAAAGCCGTTCGATAACCGTTCGATAGCTATTCAAAGCTGTTCGATAGCCGTTTGATAGCCGTTCAGAGCTGTTCGATAGTGGTTTATCTATTATAATAATATATTATTCATATTTAAAAGACTTGTAGACAATTGTCCGCGGGAACGTGCTACCTTTGTTTTCTTATCAAGAGTTGAGATTAAGCGTTCTTCGTAAGTGATTCATCCCCTACTCTAAAATGTTCGAGACAATGTCTATCCCGTTGTGTCCGTCACAAAGTGTTTGACCGACAATCTGTGAAGAACAGTTTAGAGTATAAAAATGTTTCGCAATCATTTGGTAAGTAGTGTTCATTGTCTTTGTGTGCGACATTATATGTGATGTATATTAATTAATAATATATTTCAGTTCGTGCAAATTGACGTGATCCACCGCCGATACACGCGGTGGGTGCGTGAAAATCTTCGATGGGTGCACGCCAATTTGTGGGGCGATACGCGAGGGGCCCGCGAGTGGGCATGCGTGCACCCTCATCAATATGAAGATATCTTCTATTTGCGGCCGCTTTTTGGGCTTGAGCCCTATGGAGAAGAGGAAAATTGGGAGGAGGAGGAAGAGGCTGAAAATTGGGAGGAGGAGGAATGGGAGGAAGATTGGGAGGAAGAGCTTGCGGCTCCAGGAGGATAATGTAAGTATCTTCTTTTTAAAATTTATATTAGATTTATAAAAATTAAATTAATATACTAACAAGATATGTATTTTTATGTTTCAGATGGTCACCTTTAAATTATTATTATTATTATTATTATTATTATTGTTATTTTTATTATTATTATTTTTTAAACACACACACACACACACACAATTATATATATACAATTTTTTAAATAAATATTTTTATTATTATTATTATTAAAATTAAAGTGTTAATTATTTCTGCGCCTCCTTCTTTCCTTTTCCTACACGCGTGCATGCCTCGCATTATCTCTCTCTCTTTCTCCCGCGAACGTCATCCTTTTCCCACGCCAATGCGGACGCTATCCTTCTCCTACACGCGTGCATGCCTCGCGCTATCTCTCTCGCACCGCCTTGCGAACGCCGTATCATCCACGTGCATGCTTTGCGCTATCTCTCTCTCTCTCCCAAGTGCATCCTTCGCGCTATCCCTCTCCCAAGTGCATACCTCGCGCTATCTCTCTCTCTCTTTCTCCCAAGTGCATGCTTCGCGCTATCCCTCTCCCAAGTGCATGCCTCACGCTATCTCTCTCCAACGTGCATGCAAACGCTATCCTTGTCTTACGCTCATATGGACGCCTCGCGCTATCCTTCTCCCACGCTCATAGAATATCATTAGCGCTATCCTTCTCTTACACATTGCGGACGCCTCGCGCTATCCTTCTCCCACGCCTCCTCGCGGCATCGTACCTTCGCGTTCCCTCTTCCCCGCGGGTCCCTCACCAATCGGTTAGGACGCGGTCCCTCTCCCCCTCTCCGCGGACCCCTCGCCTACCGGTTAGGTTAGCGGGTCCCTCGCCTATCGGTTAGGACGCGGTCCCCCTCCCCCCTCTCAGCGGAACCCTCGCCCATCATTTAGGACGCGGTCCCCTTCCCCCCTCTCCGCGGACCCCTCGCCTACCGGTTAGGACGCGGTCCCCCCGCGTGACGTCATACCCCCGCGCCGGTTTCCCCTCGCCCCTCACCCCCCCTCAGAGAACCAGGGTAAGAACTCTCCTTGATATACTACTCCGAGCGCTGCCGTAAACGCCCGAGCGACACCCGCCGAAACGCCGCGCCGTTTCGCCCAGAGGAGATGACGTGTTTACCGTTATTATCTGCCGAAAAACAACACGTCATTATCCCCACCCAGGGGCGAACGACGCGGTTACCGTTAGACGCTCGGGTATATAACGGCAGCCTTTTTAGATCCCGGCACCAGACTCGCACCAGAATCTGAATCCGCTCGAGCTGTACGCTCGAGACTTTCCTGATCCGATCCGAATCATTCGCAAACACGACGAAACGTGGGGGTTGATGAGTTCGCAGCCTCCGCCGAGCATTCTCGGCTTCCGAACCGCTTTACGATCCTTCGCAATCCGCGACCACTTTTCTCGAGAGTTCTCGAGAAACGGTCTAACTTGACCGTGGGCTGGCGAGTTCGCCACCCCGTTGAGTTTCCTCAACCCCGTTGGTCAATCCGTACTCCGCGTGCAAACAAGGGACAGCGAGTTCGCTGCCCGTTCAAGATTTCTCGATATCGCACGCATCCCACAACATCTGGGAATACGCGACGTAAAGGTTATCGCGGACCATAGGCGCATAAGAAACTGTCTCGCCGGTTTAAATCGACTCACGCGTTTTTGTGAACCACGCGCCGTCACAACAAACCGACCACGCGTCACGCGCCGTCTACCTGGCGTGTTTATATCCGTATACTACACCGCATCTCATTGTTAAACTCGCGTAATTCATAACAACCGCGCCCCGCCCGTGGCACAGTACTATCCGTCGCGCGCCCGCTCCGCGGGGCATTTCTGTATTATTAACCAGCGCCGATAGAAGCCAAATAAAGTAATGTTACGTCCGGTGGACTCCACGATTCTTTTCTTTCACGTAATATTAAACGCCTACGCTCTAGAATTCTTTGCACTATAAACAATAAACTAAAGGAATATCTAGCAGGCGAGACTAATATTTCAAAGCCTAAACCATGCGTGATAAATATTCGAACAAAGGTCCCCTAGAAGACCAAGAATTTTAAACAACAATTAAAAAGATACTCGAACCGTGAGAAGGCTTGAAATCTAAACAGTGCGCATGCAAGAGACTAATAAATATATCAAGTAATATTTTTTCTTGGAAGTCTTCTAGTGAAAAAGCGTTACGAGAAGAGTCTCGAATAAAGGCCCTTCTAAGAACTAGAGTGTTATCTTATTGACGTAACTATGATCCGCGACTGAAACTCGCGACATTCGACACTACATGCTCGCCTGCTAGACCACCCTTGCGCGTTATCTGTTTAAGATAAAACTCAAGTGAACAATAAAACTGTCAACTTGGCCGATCATGGCGGACTCTCCAGTGGGCGAGACTTAATTTTTAAAAACAAAAGCCTACACCAATAGGCGCAAACTCTTGGACCTTCTTTTGGAAGGGAGACGCCCTCAACTCATGAGAGGGGCACCATTTTAAAGATTGATTCGTTAAAAAAGAATATTGCTTGCCTAATGGAGAGGGTACGCGAAGAGACGCCAAGATTCGATTTACGCGAAATCCTCCCTCAGAATTTTTAATTCATCTTCGGCTCTCGTCTCGAACGGTCGCATCGAGTCTGCCATCAGTCCGCGCTGATAATTCAAGTCTTTTAAAATTCATCGATTCTCGCAAGTTCTCACTGCGATTGTGGTAGTGCAAGGAGTTCCACGCTATTGAAATTTACAAAATTTGTGCGGGCAAGTGACAAGTGGTGTGCCCTTGAGGGATCGAACGAACACCGCCGGAACCGAGCGATCTCCGAGCCACTCCTTCCGCACGGCCGAGTCCAGAGATAGATCTCACCTCGCTTATCCAGCGAAATTTTTAAAGTCGTCATCTTCGCACACAACAAATATGGAAACAGCCCCGGCAAAGCGCTCTAAGTGCTGGGCGAAACACATCCGCAACCGGGAAAATAGAAAGATCCGGAAGCTATTGGCTCGGGCGTCCGCGGATCCGAATTTTATTATTGATTTCAAGAAGCTAAATTTAGACGAGCGGACATTTAAATTAAGAATACAACAATTAAACTATACACCAACGCGAGATACACACCCCTGTCCCCCTAGTTCTTCCTTTGATTATCCACTCCCTTCTTATTCCCCCGTCTCTTCCCCCGAGCGTTCCCACTCACCTGCTCTCAAACCTCAACCCTCAAAAACTCCCACTCCCCCTCCCCCTTCAGACTGTCCCTCCAGTTCTCCTGTTAATTTTTCACCTCCTTCTTGTCTTCCCGTCTCCTCCTCCGAGCGTTCTCGCTCACCTGCTCTCGAACCTCAACCCTCTAGAATTCCCACTCCCCCTCCCCCTTCAGACCTCAAAACGCCGATCTCTCAGAAGAGTCGCGCGTTTTCGAAGAAGCCCTCCGGGACTTCGTAGAGGAGTTGCCGGACCTCAAAGAGGAACCGGAAGATTTTAAACCGGAATCTTCCGATCCCGAAGGAGAGTCGGGGTCCCTTTTCGAAGACCAGGACAGGGAAGCCTGGTACAGGTATCTCCTGAATCAATTTCCCCCTTTTCCTGTCCCTCTTACAGACGAGGATTACTGTGTCGGTCCAGACATAGTAGACCTTGATCAATTTTACCATATCCTCCATACCAGTCCCCCCGGTTCCATAATTCCATTTTTTGGCCCGGGTTGCCCTTTTCCATTAGCCGTCCCTATCGAGGTTTTTTGGATGAAGTTCCCTTCCCCCTCCACCGTCCAATTCCAAGACCTCTAATAATCCTCCCCCATTCTTTTTTTTTTCCTCTCTTCTCTCCCTCCACCGTCCAATTCCAAGACCTCTAATAATCCTCCCCCATTCTTTTTTTTTCCTCTCTTCTCTCCCTCTACCGTCCAATCCTCACACATTTATTGTAAATAATTTTTCTAAACATATTATTGTAAATTACCAACCGGAGTTTAAATTTTAGTCTCCCTTTTAATTCCGGTTGATGTCCTCCGTATTTTTGTAACACCCGCGAGAACACAGATTTCATCCACACACACATTTACACGCAAACATATTAGGTCCTAAGTAAATTATGTCACAATAACAGAATATAAAAATGAATCTGATGATTCATTATTAAATTGTACCTTTTAAAATTATTCATTTTATTTCTTTGAATAAATGTAAAGTTAGATTTTAAAAATTCGAGCAGTTTATTAACCCGACCTCCTTCCTGTTGCACGAAATCGCACAAGGTCCCGTCCCGGGTAATAGGGATTCAGTTCCTTTACCAGAAAAGGGACCACCGAGCGAACGGCCCTTTCGATAGAGTAAGAGCGACCCTTCCGGTCGTTGACCTATCTCGGGCCCTGATCTGTTCGTTCGATTCTAGGAGACGCATCGTCTAGCGTTTGTCTAGAGGTAAGTAGGTTACGCCCTCCCGCTGACTCTTCCTTTATTTGAGTCTGGACGTAACAGTAACATTCTTTTATATTTTATTTAAATCGTGTGTCTCACTACTTTCTACGAGCCCTGATCACGACCGAGCGAATCCGCGAGCTCACGAAAGTAATCCCGTTACAATTGAAACGTCGCGGTTTTCGTCCTCGTTTTCGTCCGCGTTATTTTGTGTACTTTCGTTTTCGCATCTGTCGAACGTGATTTCGCGTGTGTCTTCCCTGTCTTTCGTTTCGTCACTGTCAAAATCGTTTTGTGGCTCTAATTCCGTTCTCTTTCTTTCCAGATTTTGGTAGTATCTGGATTTATTTGCGCATCTGACAGTTCCTCTCTTACGGATAGTGTCTTCGTCCGCCTCGTCACTCTCTCTATTATCCGCCTTTGCCGTTGTGATCTGGACGTGCTGCTCACTCCTCTCCAATGGGTATATATTCTCCTTCTGTTCTTCTAGCATTGCGGTAAGTCTCCTACTGGATTCTCCTCCTATTATGATTGCCTCGCTTCTTCCAAATAGTACGATGGGGTATATTTCTATTCTCCTCTCATGCGTCTCTAACTCTATACGTACCACCTTTACTTTCGTGTCATTCATCCCTCTCATACACTCCGGTATCATTTCTCTATTTGTAACGTATACCACTTCTGCGTTCTCCCTCTCCAATCTGTCAACGCATGCCGTAGAAATAATGTCATACTGTCCCGCTACGTCCATATATGTTCTGCATTTGCTTTTTCCTATTCTCGCAAGCATTTTCCTCGCTGGTATAGCCTCGCTCCATATATCCTTTGCTCGCATCATCATCTGAAATGTCTCTTGATTAATTCTATTTGTTATTTCAGATCTACGCATACCTGTCTCGCTGTCGTCATTGTTCTCCTTGTTTTTTATGACTGGTTTCTGCCTGCCACTCTGTGCGCTCCCTCTTCTAATCTGCTGCTGTGTGGGTATAGTTTCTTTTACGTCTCACTGTTTCGCCATCCCACACCACTCTATCTTTCTTTTCTGTTTCAGGTTCTCCGTGTCTGCTGAAGGCTTCGTTCCCAATTCTGGGCTTGACGTTGGTTCACTTAAGATAAGTTTGCTCTTTCCCTTATCTTTTTCTCTACTCTCCACTTTCGAATCCGATTCTTTGTGGGTTTCTCTTTTTCTTTTTCAGGTGTACGTGTATGGTCGCTGACAGTGCTCCCCCTTCTAGACTGCATTTCCTCTTCGTCTGCCGTTCTATTTAACGGGGTTCTCATCGCATCTTCTCTCCTGTCCGTTTTTGGCTTTATTTGAGACGACCCTGGAACGTTTTCTATATCTTTTTGTAACTTACGCCTCATTATTTCTAGTTGTTTTTCATCTTCTCAATTCTCTCGTTCTCTATCTGTATTTCTTCTTCCTCTTCTTCCAGGTTCACCGTCGACTCTCTCCTCTCCGTGGGATTCGTCGTGGGATTTATCGTCCGTGCGCGTATCCCTAGCTTTGCGCAGAACATCGTCCATTTGTTATTCATAAACTGTCCCTGTCTATCCGTTATTATAATATCCGGTTTTCTTTCTCCTTGAAAATGTTTTTTCGCCAGTATGTCCGTCATTCTTTAAACATTTGTCCGGCATATAGTACGATTTTCTAGATCCGGTTCTCAAGTTTGTTAGCGTTAAATTGTATTTCTGCTCCGGTGTGGCTCCGAAAAACGGGCCATATATATTTAACGTCGTTACGTTTTTATCCCTATTTTCCTCCGCGATTTTCCTAATCATTCTCTCTTTCTTTCGGTCACCGCTTTCTTCCGCTTTGCCTCCCGCCGTATTATTTTCCTCCTCGCTTGCATTCTCGTCGCTAAGAAATATCTCCTCTACTTCTTTCTGTGTGAATATCGGCTCGCTACTTTCCGCTTCTCTATCTTCCTCCGTTATGTTTAATATCCCGAAAAAGTTATCTATTTCCTCCGGTGTGCAATCCGCTAACTCCGGACCTTCGTAGTCTATCATTATCGCGTTTACTGTCAGTACCTTTCGATCCTCTGCTTCTAATTCTATTTCTATTCCCTCGTCTCCACATTTCATAGTCACTTTGTGTTCGTATATGAAATCCATTCCAAATACGATTTCATGTATCAGTTTGTCGACTACTAATATTTCCTGTCTAAACATTTTTTCCTCTATCCTGAATTCTAATATCGTTTTAAATAGAATCTTTATGGCCTTTTTCGAAAATGCTCCCACGAGTTGTAGTCTCTTCACCGGTTGTATCTCCATTATTACTCCGTCTTGCTTTATTTGTTCGTATATATCCCTACTCATTGCCGATATTTGCGCGCCCATGTCTATTAGACATTTTGCTTCTATTTTGTTAAATTTAGCCGTCACAAATGGCCCTTTTTTATATTTCTTTTCGCCTGATCTTCCCATGTCACTTCGTCCACCTCTTCTAAAATTCTTTTAGTTCTTATACTCGATATCGATTGTTCGGTCTCTTCTATATCGCCTAACATCTCCGTCTCGCTCTCTCCTTCTTCGCTTGTCTCATCACCGCTTCTATTTCCTTCCTGTCTAATATTTAACGCCGCTAACTGTCTTTTATTTGTTTGATTACGCACTATCGCTTTCTCGTCGCTTTTCTTATTCGCGTTTCCTTCTCTTTGATACCTAACTAATTTCCTCCCGTCGCTCTCGTCTTTGTTTGGTATTTCTGTTATCTGTACCGTCGGCTGCCGGTCGTGTGGATTATTCTCGAATCCTCTCCTTCTCGCTTCTCCGCTATTAATCCCGAATCTACTATCCCTACCGAACCTGTAATTTCGGTCGTTAATTTGCTTCGGTATGTTATTGTTAAATCCCTCCGTTCTCGACCTTGCCTCATACATTCTTCTCGCGATATTCGGTACCTCTTCCGTGCTCTGTCTTCTCGCTACCTTTGAGACTCTCTGCTCGTATTCTAAATTGTCTAATAATGTCGCGAGTTCGCTAATCTAACGATCGACGGCCTAATTTCCCTCGCTATTACGTTCCCGAAATGTCGTTTTATACATCTAATCGCTTCGTGCTCTGACATCGGCGGTTCTAAGTATTTTGTTTGCCTCGCTAAATTCATCGCGTATTCTGCCATCGATTCGTCTTTCCCCGCCTTATATTTTCCTATGTATAGGCCCTCTCTGAATCGCGCCTGTTGTTCCTCTCCCCAGAAATATTCTCGAAACATTTCTTTTGCCTCTTCAATCGTTTTAGGCTCGTTTACCTTGATCCAATTTCCCGCGTTCCCTTTTAGACATTTTCTAAAGTAATGTAATTGGTCCCGCTCGTCTATATTTTCGTACTCTGCCACCTTCTCAAATCGCCTCAAAAACTTTATTGGGTTTTGATTATCCTCGCGCTTTTTGAACCTTTTTCCGCAAATGGATCTGTCAACCATCCGCCCCTTGGCAATCTCACGTGTCCCATAAAA
The DNA here is from genome assembly GCA_009859135.1 of Formica selysi. Taxonomy (NCBI): domain Eukaryota; kingdom Metazoa; phylum Arthropoda; class Insecta; order Hymenoptera; family Formicidae; genus Formica; species Formica selysi. Next base: position 686,010 of record WHNR01000035.1, read on the forward strand.
TTCGCGTTTTCTGCGCCATACTCTGCCGGTCTCGCGTTCCGTGTCTCATTTCCGAATACCGGCCTCCCTCGCGTCTCCGTTCTCTCTAAATCGTTTTTCCCGTCGCTCTCCTTGGTTTCCCGCGACTTCCGGTCCTTAATTCCTCAATTTCGCGTTTTAATTCATCGATTTCTCCGGTCCACCGCGCGTCTATCGATTCGCGTATTTCATTCTCCCGCTGTCTCTTTCGTTCCGCGGCCTCCCTCGTTATTCTATCAATTTTTTCGCGAAGCTTGTGTTATTACGTCTATTTCTTCGCTTGCGGTTGTGCGTTTATTATTTTTTACCGCTGATCTCGTTATCGACATGTTGACTTTATTTTAATTTTTTATCTCGTTGTTTTAACACTTGTGTGCTATTCCTTTACTAACGTCGCGTCGGTCCGTTATTCTGTTCTCTATACGTCTTTGCTGAAATAAAATTTCGTTAGCGTACACACATATACATATATAATTGAATATTCAAACACAATTTCCAGTATGTCATTCAATGTAATATATTGCAAGGTAAATATTCAATAAACTTTATGGATTTTCTTTGGAAAATATAATTTTTATTTCTTCACTTCCTCTCCTGCTTTCCTGTAACAAATTGATTACGCGTGCGCAATTCCCTTTTCTCTCACTTCTCAAATTCTCTCGACTAGACATTTTTTCTTTTTATTACTCTCGATAAACTTTAAATACTCTTTAACCAAATCTCTCAATCAATCATTGGAATCAATCTGTTATTTTTAATTATAATCTACTCTCTTTTTTCTTTTATTTCTTTATATTATTTATGTTTTAAAGTTTATAATCTTCACTTCATTAATCTTAAACTTGACTATTATATTAATGCGCTTTAATCGGTTTACACATTAACACATGTACATTTATATATCTTATCAAATAAAAATAATTCTCAAGTCCGTATATTAATATCTATAAAATTTCAAATATTATTTCGCGTAATATATCATAGCGTCTCAATATATTCTTTTGTTCGGCGTCGCGTATAAATCGCGCCACCTTATCTGATGCTTTTATTTTGTTTTGTCTACGAGACTGTCTCGAATTTTCTTATCTCGCTCGCAAAATCTCCCCCCGTCAATCATCCGTCTCCGACGAACTACTGATCTCTATCTTATCTCTCCGTGTCTCGGACACGTTCAATCCTGTTGTGGCTAGCACAATCCTGTTCTTTCTCGAACTTCGCGATTTTTCTATGTTAATCGATGGAATATTCCTCAATATCTTCTATTTTCACGAATATTGCCTCGTTTTTCTTCTTAAAAAAATTTTTTACATCTTTTGCCCTACTCTCATCTTTCTCTCCGCGATTCTCTCTTTCGATCGCGGTTTATTAACAAATTCTTTATACGATTTTTACATTTACCTCGCCCCACGCTTTGACGAATCAAAATTTATATTATGGGATCTCTATATAATTCCGAAAATCGTCTTTCGTATCATTCTACCACTATTCAACTCTTTTTAACACTCGCTTCTAGCGTTACTAATTCGCGGTTTTTATCCAACTTTTCCCGCTTTAATTGACTGAGGTAATTCTTTCCGACTTTTACACGAATTTCGCCCCAAGCTTTGACGGTTCAAAATTGTTATAATGGGATTTTTAACTCGCTTTCGCGTCAGAATTTTACTCAGATTTATCTTTATCTGCCGGTTATTTCAATCTTTATTATTTTATCCTGCTTTCGTAGCTACAATTATTCCGACGTATCGAACGCTCTTTTTTTCTGCTCCGGCTCGCTCCCGCGCAACCGAAAACAACTTTTTTCCGCGAATACTTTCGTTCGCTCCGTTTGATTATTCACGCGTATTCTACACACCAAGGAAATTAACTCGCGGTATATTGTACTCTCTGAGTCCCTTCTAGTATGAAATTCTGTAATTATCTCGCGAAAATCAAAACTCGATTCGCCACGCGTCTCCCTCGATATAATTACCGGAAAGAATCGCGAAGTCCTATCACGGTCGCCACAAAAAGACTATATTACTGGTTTGTTCTTTAATGGGGCTTACGCTTCTGGAATATAAATCGTGTCACGGGCCAAATATGTCCCGTGGATAGTAAAAGATCCGAAAATGCAAATTCTTCCTCTCAAGAATGATATATCGCGGATATATAGCTGTAACCGGACACGCCGGGTAAAACTTACGTGACCTCTGCACAATTGCAATAATAAGGTCCTTGAAACGGTCGCCAGCTGCTTTTACCTCCTCAAGCAGCAAGGTATGCTTCCGACGGCTTTTACTCAGTCTGGGTAATCAGGAATATCCTCGACTCCTTGATAATGATTATCTCCGCTGGCAATATCACCTTTTGGAAAATTACTAGCCCCTCAATGGATACCAAAGCCCGGAACAATCTGAAACAATCTAACAGAGTTCCTATCCGGGTTCGGGGAATATAAAGAAATTATCACTGCGTTTACTTCGAAACGAACACTTTTAATATATTATTTGTTTTGAACATTTGCTTATAAACTCCTCGTACTGCTACTACTCGAACACCTAAACTCTACGCGTCGCGGGTATAACAATATCAAAATCGACTAGCTGTATTTCAGCAATATTACGGATAACGCTCCGTCCGCGGGCCGTGTTAATTCCACTCTCGCTGCGCGCCCACTGACCCTGATCTCCGCTTCCAGCTCTCTCTCTCTCTCTTTGTGTGGGGTTGGCACCGGCGAATACTCGCCATACGGCCATAAACTGGTAAATGGTACTATATATAGGAATAGGAATATATGTTAAATTTTTGAAAAGTCAGATACTTCCTTAGGAGAAATTATTTATAGTATAATGAAACCTCTTTCTGAGGCATGTGGGAAAATGGAAGGCAAGAGTTTATATGATAAAATGTGGAGAAAAACCTCTTTTCGAGGCATGTGGGAGGATGGGATCCGAGCGGAATCGAACCTGGAATCTTTCGATTACCAGCCTGTGACTCTACGCCCGGCGCCACGCATCGCCCTCCGCTTCCAGCTTACGCACATTGCTTCGCTTCCCTACTCTCGCGCATGCGCGCTTCGTTCGCGCGCCAAACGCCGCGTGGCACCTGCTTACGCGCCATCTCCCTATACAACGGGTGTCCTACATGTATTTGCTCTTTTCTAATTCTTTCTTTTTCTTTTACAGGTACCCCTGGCCTCATGGATATGGATCTACGTCGCCGTGTCTACAGAATACACCCAAACACTAAATATTGGACTCATTCGCCCGCTACTCCGCCTACTATATCGAAATTTGACCAAAATAAAATAAAATTATATACTGGACTCGTCCGCCCGTTACATCGCCTCTACTCGCATCCAATGTATGGATCACGTGTGAATCTTACATCAATTTTCGCCAATTGGAATTATACAAAATAAACGATGTCAATTCGGAGCCTTCCGCTCAATATGCCTAAACGAAGAAAACTATTTTACGAACTCTATTTCTATAAGAAAAATATATCGAAACAACAATTTGAAATACTTAAATTAACTTAACACTATTCGCCTGTGTTGAATCCCGCTTCAACCAATCACAATGTTTTTACATGCGCGCGTTTGCTCGATCTACCCATAATCCTATCGCGTTTAATATTTCTACAGTTCTGAACTGATCAAATAAATGTTTTTAAACGATTCGCGCGCACTTCCTAGCCTCCCCCGCTTTATCAGAGTCTCCTCCGCTGCTCCCGGATCCTTCGCGGCTCCTCTCTGGTGTTCCTTCCTCGGCCGCTATCTTTCCTATCGATCTCCTGGGGCCTCCCGACCATGGACCCGGACCGAACCGGAACCAGAACCGATAACCGTTCCATAACCGTTTTTTTAGTAGGACCGAAACCGTATTGAAATTCTGTTAAATTTATAACACCGGAACCATAACCGGACCGTTAAATTATTTACGGTTTACGGTTCTTTTCAGTACCTTTTTTCGGTTCTCAAATGTAAGACGCATTCCGCGCGGTAAATGATTGGCGCGGTAGCTTTGCTGCTACAGCGTCGCTACTGTCGCTACTTATCACGCGAAGCATAGTATTACATCATATAACCACGTCATATATGTCGTATAACATTTGACTACGTACTATCTGTTTATACTTTATATATTTGATATCGATCGGTTATTTCATTTTGAATTTATTCTTTCTTTTACACATAAGTAAGTTAGTTTTTTGTCAATCTTCATTTGATTTTATATCAACTAAAAAATCTTATATCTTATATATATTGCATTGTACTTAACCTCTTTCCTTTATATATACTTATATATATGTTTGAGTTATTCTTAATATTTTTAATTATTTATAATTTCATGTTGATATTATTAGCATTATATTATCGATTTCATATTATTATAAGTTATATTTATTATTATTATAAGTTTGTGTTTTTTTATTGAATGAAATGTTCTAAGGAACTACATTTGGATCCTACAATTAGATTGAAACATTGTCATAAAAATTCTTGTGTTTCACCATGGGTAGAAAACACACTAATAAAGCGCATAAACATTTTACATATAACGATGTAGAAGATAGTTCACAATGTATCATCTGTAAATCTTTATTGAAGGTAAATTATTGATATGACTTTTATTTCTTTCCTGTTTATATTAAAATTTCTCTGTTTATATTAAAATTTCTAATATTTCAAAATTGATCTCTAGTATCTCACATTTATGTATAACTATAAAGTTCTAAATAGACATGTTTTTTAAGGGTAATCATGGAACAAACTTAAAGAAGCATTTAATGCGTTCTCATGACTTCAAGGAAGATTATTTTACTGACATTTCTTTGAGTAAATGTAAGGAAACCACATCAGGAAAACATCGGAAAGAAATACAACAGCAAATAGATGAAGTAAATTTTATAAAATTAAAAATAACAAAAAAAGATCTCGAAAATAGTTGTGTTGAATTAGTGACAGTTAATGGAAGACCGTTCAGTATTTTGAACGATTCTGGTTTTCAAAAAATTATAAATCCAATCAAATGCGCAATAGAAGATAAATATAAACAAAAAGTTTCTATTTCGCCGGAATCAATACAAAAAAAGTTTTTGAAGAAGCTGATAAAATAAAAAAGGAAATATCTGAAGATATAAAGAACATTATGATTTCAATGAAGGTGGACGCTGTTACCCGATTAGACAGATCATTTTTAGGAATCAATATACAATATATTAAAGATACAAAAATTATATTAAGAACTTTAGCATTGAAGGAATTAAAAGAAAAACATACAGGTAATACTTTTTTATATTTGATATTTATATACTCTAATATTATTTACATACTCTAATATTTTATAATTAATATATTTTGTGTAGGTGAATATATAAGAATGATTATTAGAAATGTCTGTTCTTCTTTTAATATATCATTGGATCAAATATATACCATAACTACTGATAACGGTGCTAATATGCTAAAAGCAGTAAAGATATTATCTTCGGAATATGGAGACTGTGATATTGAAATTCTAGAACAAGATCAAAACGAGAATAATGAAAATAATCATATGGATTGTAATACATATTTAGAAAATGAAGAAGGGAATAATGAATATGAAACAAATGATGACGTTTCAAGTATTCTCGAAAAAATCGAAACTGAAGATTTAAATTCTAATTTCCAAAACAATGTTATAACAGGTAAAAGACTTTTAAAGTTTTAAATAAAAAATTATTTTAAATTTTAATTGTCAAAAAAATGTTCGTTTAATAGTATATATAAATACTTACATTACTAAATAATTAAAAAGTTTTTGAAGATATATCACACAAGCACTTACAATACAAGCAAATAAAATTCATCATTTCATGAAATATTTGATTACATTTATGAAAGATAATGTAGAAGTATGAGTCTCCCAATTGCAACATGTGCAAATGGAATATTTCTGTACAAAATACAAATTTCATCAAGTTCAGTTACATGGTACATTTTCTTTATTTTACATTACATGATTTTTCATCAAATGGTTAAATTCGTGAATATGATCGTTAGAAGTTAGAATATAACTATTTTATCTGAATCATAAATAAATAAGAATTTTTGTCCCACTTTAATTATAATTCACAATTAACACTTGATATTGAAAATTGTAGGAATTAGATGCTCAGCCCATACTTTACAATTGGTAGTTGATGACGCTTTAAAAAGGACAAAAACTATATCACATCTAATATCAAGGGCTAGAAATTTAGCAAAAAGACTTAGAACACAAAAGTAGTGATACTATGCGAATTCTAAGCCAGGGGCTCTGAGGGGGGGGGGACGAGGGGGGAAATCAGGACAAGGGGGTGACGTCACGGGGGGGAGGTGACGTCACGAGGGGATGACGTCACGCGGGGGGAGGGTATGACGTCACGCGGGCGGTCCGCGGGTCCTACCCGATAGGCGAGAAGTCCGCGCGTCCTAACTGGTGGGCGAGGGGTCCGCGGGGAGAGGGACCGCGTCCTAACCGATAGGCGAGGGACCCGCTAACCTAACCTAACCGGCAGGCGAGGCGTCCGCGAGTAGGTGTAAGAGAGGGATAGCGCGAAGCATGCACTTGGGAGAAAGAGAGAGATAGCGCGAGGCATGCACTTGGGAGAGGGATAGCGCGAAGCATGCACTTGGGAGAAAGAGAGAGATAGCGCGAGGCATGCACTTGGGAGAGGGATAGCGCGAAGGATGCACTTGGGAGAGAGAGAGAGATAGCGCGAAGCATGCACGCGGATGATACGGCGTTCGCAAGGCGGTGTGAGAGAGATAGCGCGAGGCATGCACGCGTGAAGGAAAAGGATAGAGTCCGCGTGGGAAAAGGATGACGTTCGCATGCATGTGGGAGAGAGAGAGAGAGACAGCGCGAGGCATGCATGGACGTGGGAGAAGGAGGCGCAGAAATAATCAACATTTTTAAATATAATAATAATAATATTTATTCAAAATTTATGTATAATACAAAATGTGTGTGTGTTTAAAAAATAATAAAAATAGTAATGATAATAATGATAATAATAATAATGCGGTGCTCCATCTGAAACAGAAAGAAATCTTATTAGTATATTAATTTAATGTTTATAAATCTAATATAAATTTTAAAAAGAAGATACTTACAATTAATTCTTTGACCTCTTGCTCGGAGGCTCGTCCCACGATTCTTCCATCACATAGGATTCCTCATAGGGTTCGAGCCCGAAGAGACGTCTTAGGTCTAAATGAAGACCGTCCGGGCCATTATCCTCCCATACGTCCTCGAGGAACTCGCGCTCGTGCCGGCACAGCGCTCGTACAAGTTGCCGGCGTTTAATATTGACAAATCCAGGGATCTGGATGTCGCTCGTATATTGATACTATAAATTAAATTAAATCGAATTATAATATTTATTATAAATAATTAATATATTATAAATAATTAATATAAAACAAATATTACTTACTCTTTGGAAACACACCAGATTCAGCAAAACCCGCAATAGCCCCATTGCGAGATCCTGCGCCCACCACGACGCGTTCGGTCGACCCCCTTGCAGTACCAATTCAATCAACGACGGCATTTTTCAAATTTCACTTAAACTTTTCGTCACTCACTGCTCGAAACGTTATGACAACCACGACAGGGCAGACATCGTCTCGATTAAACATTTTAGAGTAGAAGATGTATCACTTACGAAGAACGCTTACTCTCAGCTCTTGATAAGAAAACAAAAGTTAGCATGTTTCCACAGACAACTATTTAAAGTTTTTAAATATGCATGTAAAAGAGAGAGATAGCGCGAAGCATGCACGTGGATGATACGACGTTCGTAAGGCGGTGCGAGAAGGATAGCGCGAGGCATGCACGCGTGTAGGAGAAGGATAGAGTCCGCATTGGCGTGGGAAAAGGATGACGTTCGCGGGAGAGAGAGAGATAATGCGAGGCATGTACGTGGGAAAAGGAAAGAAGAAGGCGCAGAAGTAAACGACATTTTTTTAAATATAATAATATTTATTCAAAATTGTGTTTAATACAAAATGTGTGTGTGTGTGTGTGTGTGTGTGTGTGTGTGTGTGTGTGGTTAAAAAGAATAAACTAATAATCAAAATAATAATAAAATAATAATAAAAATAATATAATATGTAGGCTCCTTCTGAAACAGAAAGAAATCTTATTAGTATATTAATCTAGTTTGAACGTAATAAATTTAATAAATAATAAATTTATTAATAAAGAAGATATTTACAGTTAGTTCTATGCTTCTTGTTCGGAGGTTCTTTTAGCTCTTCCAGTTCCCAATCTTCATCACCGAGATAATCGCTGTAATCATCATAAGGTTCGAGCTCAAAAAGCTGTCGAAGGCAAAAGATATCGTTAAGCGGAAATATTTCCGCCCACTCGCGGGCCTCTCGGGTGTCACCCCATAATTCTGCAAGATCTTTTCGTGCAATCCGCCGCAACATACGCACTCTCTGTCGATGCCGTATATTTACAAATCCGTCTATGCGGACATCGATGAGGCACTGTAAATATAATGTAAAAATTATAATACATAATTTGTACAAAAAGGTATATCACAAAACTACGTACCCATGGTAAAAATGCAGCCTTTGCAGCATCTAATATCTTTTGATAAAAATTGGATGCTTGCCGCGACATATCAATCATCTCTTGAGCCATTTTGTACTTTTTCACTTCACTTCTTCTACCTTACGAAGTCAAATACTTTGTGGCGGATACAACGAGATAGACATCGTCTCGATTAAACATTTTAGAGTAGGGGATGTATCACTTTACGAAGAACACTTACGCGAGGCACGCACGTATGTAGGAGAAGGATAGCGCAAGCAAGAAAGGGAAGCGAAAGAAATACATAATCATTTTTTCATTTTTATCACATTTATTTATATTAAAATACATCACCACGTCTCAAGGTTTCAGACAAAAGTTCATCCACAGCATACGCTAATAGTTCACAATCTATGACAGATGTTTTATCATAGACGTCGCGCAAGATTTTAATAGCATCATCTTTTTCGGCACCAAACATATTACCTTGCAAATTAACGACAAGTCGATCGAAACTCTCATTTACAGCTTTTATATTCTCACACAGTTTCAAATATTCATGATTAACGCAATGTTCGAGTTCAAATAAAAAAAATATAGTTGACGGTTTCATATATAAGCAAGAATCGCGTAATGTAAGTTTCACAATACTCGCATCATGTATTTTAACAATCTCAATTGTTAAATCGTAAATCCATATTGGTGCATGATTAGGCGTTTGTACAAGCTGTTCAACATCCACTCGTTTCAGCATTAGCGATTCCCATGTGTCAATAGGTAATGCGATTTGATTGCCTCGGTTATCGCCGAGATGTAATTCCACGTAAGATGTTACTCCAACGCTGATTCCAATATCCAAGTATTTATAAGCAGTGCGCGTCAAAGCAAATCTGCGTACCAAAATACGTGGTATACAACGAGGTTTACCATATCTGAAAAATACAATTAAATATGAAATAGCATGGAAAAAACATATGAAAAAAAAAATATATATATATATATAAAACATTTGTAATACTTACAAATTACACGGTTTCTTTTCGATTACGATTTGATTTCATTTCGTGGTTTCTTGCACGGTTTAATTTCGTCTCGTGGAACGTAGTAATTCATGCGTTTGCAACTGTTGCTGGTACTTTCTTCAGGAGAGTACATTTTGTCTTTCGGTTATGAGCAGTGGACCGTTGGTACTAGCAGTTGACACGACACTGATCGTATAAAAATTAACCGAATATATGACGCTTTTTTTCAAAAGTATGGCGTGGTGGGAGATTGAAAATTTAGGAGAAGGAGAAACGACTCGTATACCACTCTTGCCCCTTCATCTACTTTACGCACCTACAGCTTTCTCGATATTCTTTCAATTTTTCAAGCGCCGATGTACGGCTGCTTCGCGATGACATCAGAATTCAAACGCGCGTGTCAAAACATGACAAAATCGTGAAATATAAGAATAATTATCAAGGTTAAATTGCATTGATATACAAGTAATTTGAAACTTTTTCGATGCATCTGGGCTGAGATGACATCATCACCAGGTGTGAGGTTTAGCCGAATGCACAAAAATGCAATGTAATCTAAAATTTTCAAGCGCCAATGTGCGGCTGCTTTGCGATAACATCGAATTCAAACGCGCGTGTCAAAACGTGACAAATCGTGAAATATAAAAATAATTATCAAAATTAAATTGCGCTAATATACACGTAATTTAAAACTTTTTCGATGCATCTGGGCTGAGATGACATCATCACCAAGTGTGAGATTTAGCCGAATGCACAAAAATGCAAAGTAATATAAACAGCAGCATGTAATTTGAAACTTTCGTGACGCATCTTTAGATGACAAAAATGCAATAATCGACATTAGCCAAAATGTACGTGATAAACCGCGAAATAAAGATTTAGTTGATACACAGGATGGAAAGAGACATCAAGATAGAATATAAAATTAAAGTAAAAAGGCATACTCTGCCAGTATTTTTGCCACGAGGTCCGAGACAAGAGCTACTAATAAGCGCATCTTATTAGCAAAATTTTTGGAAATATGGCGGAAAACAGTGCCGAACGAAATTTGCGCGAGCAATCTGCACAAGTAAATTCGATAGAGGAGTACATTGCGTGGGAGCAACGATGCGACGAATATATAGAATCGTTGGAAGAGCAAAGTCGAATCAAACGTCCACGATTATCGATCGGGATTCGACAATCGCTGATTGCCCGAATCGCGCGACTCGAGGGATTGAAGAACTCGTTACGCAGGCGTTTTGTACACGCGGGTGCAGGATGCAGCATGCGACAACATGGATTGATTTGGCGAGAGTTCGATACGGCGTTCGAGAGCCGCATATTAACTGATGCGGTTATAAATCATAATAATATCGAGCCTCGTCAATTTTTGGAGGATGCCACAGACATTGTACTGGAACACGTGCAAAACGTGCTGAAAAAACATTGTAGTGTGAAAGTTAATACCGTGTTCAATGGTGAATTCGTGACGGGTGACAAACGCGCAAATAAAAGTATCAATACCAGAAACTATGAACTCTTTCGCACAACCGATGTACGCGAATGGTACGAGCGGCGCGTCGTCGAGCCCACCCTTGCCTTGCTCGAAGAATTTCAAGAACGCGATAGCGGATGGGCGTTGTCGTGAATCCTCGATTTAACTGTAAATATAAATAAATATAATCCTATGCGCGCGGGGTGCCATATTAAATTACCACGAGAAATAATGATGAAGAGAGCGGTGATTAACGTGCAATCTAAAGACAATGCGTGTTTCGCGTGGTCTGTGGTCGCCGCTCTATATCCAGCTGAAGATCATGTTTATCGGGAATCATCGTACCCGCATTATACAACAGTGCTAAATCTCCAGGACATTGAGTTTCCAGTGACTGTGAACCAAATTAAAAAATTCGAACTTGCCAACGATATCTCAATCAATGTGTATAGTATCGAGGAAAATAACATTGTCCCGATACGTCTAAGCGAGGTAAAGAAAGATAAACACGTCAACTTGCTGTACGTGGAAGACAACAACGTTGGACATTTTGCGTGGATCAAGAATCTATCCCGCCTCGTGAGCTCGCAATTGAGTAAACATAAAAGCCAAATACATATCTGCGATCGGTACGTATATATTTAATAAAAATACATTGTACAAATAATTGAACAAAAATAAAAATTATTTCTTTTACAGATGTTTGCACTACTTTGGCTCGGACGACAAATTGCAATCACATATGGTGGACTGTCGAGAGATGAACGAGTGCGCTATCCGATTACCGAGCGATAAGGACAAGTGGCTCACGTTTAACAATTATAATCGGAAAGAGCGGCTTCCTTTCGTCGTGTACGCTGACTTGGAGTGCGTTTTGGAAAGAACGGAGGAAGAGAGAAATTACCAACATCATAAAGTATTTAGCATTGCTTATTATGTACACTGCTCATACGACGATTCGTTATCCGCGTATCATTCTCGTCGCGGTATCGATTGCATGTTATGGTTCGTCGAAGAACTTAAAAATTTAGCGCAACGTGTAAAGACTATTTTGTCGGCTAATGTCCCCATGGTAAATTTAACATCTGATGAATGGGAAGAATTTCATAGCGCGACACAATGCCATATTTGCGAAAAACCATTCGTCCAAGATGACACACGCGTACGCGATCATTGCCATCTGACCGGGCGATACAGAGGTCCAGCACATTCAAATTGCAATTTAAATTATAAAGATTCTTTTTGCATTCCAATAGTTTTTCATAATTTATCCGGTTACGACGCGCATTTCATTATCATGGAAATAGCTACAGCGTTCGAAGGGAGAATCGATTTACTTCCGATAACAAAAGAAAAATATATATCGTTTACGAAAAATGTTAAACTTACAGAAGAGGAATCAAAAAATCATATTAAATTGCGTTTTATCGATTCATATAAATATCTTACAGCCAGTCTCGATAAATTAGCATCATTCTTGAGTAAAGATAAGCTCAAAATTTTAAAATCTGAATTTCAAAATTTATCGAATGACAATTTCAATTTATTAACATGGAAGGGCGTCTTTCCGTACGAATATATTGACTGTGTCGACAGGTTGCAAGATACGTGCTTACCACCGCGCGACTCATTTTACAGTTCCTTGACCGGCGACACAGTATCCGAGAGCGATTACGCGCACGCCGAGAACATCTGGAAGCGATTCTTCATTCGAACGCTGGGCGAATATAGCGACTTGTATCTCAAAATTGATGTCTTGTTATTAGCAGATATTTTTGAAAATTTTCGCGAAAGTTGTGTTAAAAGTTATGGGCTCGACCCCTCGTATTACTATACTCTTCCCGGATACACATGGGACGCCATGTTGAAACATACGAATATTACATTCGAACTGCTTACAGATATCGACATGGTTTTATTTATCGAACGCGGAATACGCGGTGGTTTGAGTCAATGTTCCAACAGATACGCACACGCTAATAACAAGTATATGCAGTCGTACGACCCATCGAAACCTTCAACGTATCTCACGTACTTTGATGTAAATAATTTGTACGGATGGGCAATGTGTCAACCCTTGCCCTATGCAGATTTTCGATGGGTCGACGACGTATCCGATTTTGATACATCATCGATCGCGCTCGATTCGCCTATAGGCTACATCCCTGAAGTCGATCTCGAATATCCGCAACGTGTTCACGATGCGCACACTGACCTACCCTTTTGCCCGACACGCGACAAACCACCTGGTAAGAGGCAGGATAAGCTGCTCGCAACCTTATATGATAAAAAACGTTACGTAATACATTATCGCAATCTGCAGCAATGCACGCGACACGGACTTCGCGTTACAAAAATACATCGAATATTACAGTTTTCGCAATCTCCATGGCTTCGCAGTTATATCGAACTCAATACACAATTCCGAACACTCGCGAAAAATGATTTTGAAAAAAATTTATATAAATTAATGAATAATGCGGTATTTGGCAAAACGATAGAAAATGTGCGCAATCATGTTAATATTAAGCTCGTGACACATTGGGATGGAAGATATGGCGCAGAGGCGATGATCGCGAAACCAAATTTTCACAGCAGAAGCGTGTTTTCGGAGAATCTGATCGCTGTTCAATTGCGCAATCTCGAAGTTAAATTTAATAAACCGATCTACATGGGTATGTGTATACTCGACATATCCAAGACATGTTTGTACGAATTTCACCACGATTATATGGTACCTATGTATCGAGAGAAATGTAAAGTCATGTACACCGACACCGACAGTCTCATATATCACATCAAGTGTGAAGATATATATGAGAATATAAAGCGCAACGTCGACAGATTCGATACCAGCGATTATGCGGTGGACAATGTGTACGGTATACCGCTCGCGAATAAAAAGATACCGGGATTAATGAAGGATGAAAATAATGGCGCCATCATGACCGAATTCGTCGGGCTTAGGGCGAAGATGTACGCGTTACGAATAGATGGTAAAAAGGATACGAAAAAAATAAAAGGCGTCAAGAGTAACGTTGTCGCGAGAACGATAACATTCGACGATTACACGCGGTGTTTGAACGAAGAGATTGAAATGACGCGTCAGCAGTCGTGTATAAGATCTAAATTACACGAAGTATACACTATTCGCGAGACAAAAATTGCTCCAAGTCCGTACGATGATAAGCGGTATATCGTACCCGAAATCACCGACACGCTACCGTGGGGACATTACAAAATACCGTTGTAAATAAAAAGCATGAATATTGATTGTAAATAAAAATTATGTTTATTTATTGTACATTAAAATTATATGTATATTTATTGTAAATTATATGTATATTTTATAAAGTGTACAATATTGTTTATATTTATAATATATTATTTTTATCTATCCAAGAGTTGTGTGTCGCATCAAATCCCAGCCATTTCACATAAACCTTGTCACCCTTTTTGCGTATCACCTTTTCCACGAGATGTACGTCGGGATTAGCAACGCGTTGTAATCCGTATTCGTAAAATCCGCCGGCGATGGGATTTCCGCGCGAATCTTTGAGTACATAGGTCACGGGATTAGTTTTCTGCACTTTAACGATCTTAAACACTTCGGTCGACCAATTTGGCGTGTAACCTTTCTTAAAGATGGTCTTGACTTTACTCACGCGTACCGGATCGCCTACTTTGAATCTTGCCGGTGCCGCAATCTTTACGTTGCTATATACCGTATTTAAAAGTTTATCAGCGATCGCGGGGGTAACATCGATAGGTCTCATACCGATAGTGCGATGTTTTCGCGCATTGTACTCTCCAACGAGCCGGGACAACGCGTCGATCCACTTGTAATTTCCATTAAGCGTAAAAATTTTCCACATATTGTTTTTTAACGTTCGGTTGAATCGTTCCACGACCGAGGCTTTCATGATAGAGTACATCGAATAATGATTAATGCTATGCTTCTTCACGAGTTTCTGTACATTTGCGTTGTAAAATTCTTTTCCTCTGTGGGTTTGAAAATTTTTCAGGCATCTTCCATCGTCTCGAATTATCTTTGCGATCGTATCCGACATCTCGTTTCCACTCTTACTCTTGAGCGGTACAGCCCATGCATACTTGCTCAACACATCGATAACTGTGAGTATGTAGTTGTAGCCTTTGTTGAATCGTGCATATGGACGCATCTCGACTACGTCCGCCTGCCACAGATCGTCGTATCCGTGTACTATGACACATCTACGTGGAAAATTTTTTCTCGCTGGAGCATGCAATTCTACCACGAGCAGCTGTTTTTCAGAGGTCTTTTGCGACATATTTGACCGAGGCATAATTTGCAATAATGAGATAATTCCTCCACGTATATTCTTTATTTATCTTTCTTCTCCTGCGCTGAATTAGATGTAGTCTGCGCGTGAGTTGCATACCGAAGCATTTTCTGCATCTCATCCATCATTATTTGCAGCGTTTGCACATTCGTCTCGAGCGTGATTATTTTTTTCTCAAGTTCTTCCAGTCTATCTTCTAAAGGCTTGACACGTATTTTCACGTACTGTTTGTTTGCGGCATCAGTATCATCTTCCGGTTGCGCTACCCGTCGTATCTTGCGCGATCTTGCGTCAAAGCCGGAGGCTGTCTGACACAGAGCGTTATCGCGCACATAATTTCTTAGTAATCCATTCCATTGATAGTATGAGTTGTTCGGTGTTCGCAACGATAATCCAAATTTATTAATCGACATTTCGATACAAACAATAATGACAGACTGACTCGTTTCGCCGACGCATAGATTAATTTATAATAAGGCCAGCTTCGTAAAGTTCCTCGATAATTGATAATATTTCATTGTCGTGGGCATTGTTGCCGGCTTGACACGAAGCTTCCAGCAATCGCAAGCGATCTACCAACTCGTTGGGATCATTCCAATGCACTTAATCGACCTTATTATCGTTTAACGTCATAGCGCGCGGTATGTTTATACCTCTTCCAGCTTTTTTTCCAGGCGCAATTATATTTTTAATAGAGATTAATGGCGCTATTATATATTTATACTTGTATCCCTTGTTACTTAACAATGGATTACGCCTATCATTGCCACGTCTATGCGCATTTGTCGCCAGTAATATATTTTTGTATTTAATTTTATCATCGTCATTGCATACGTCACCGTCGGGTATTCTCTTGAAAATCAATTCGTAGAGACCTGGTGTTCCCACATATCTTATTCCATCGATAATTATATTGTCATCTTTATCCACATCAAAAATTTTATCACCAAGCATCATTCCTTCGTTGCAAAATTTAACACCGTAAACATAATCCATACTGTTATTTTTATCTTGACTCAAAATAGCTCCCACATATTTTTGCCCTAGTGGACCCAGGTGTGCGCGCAATGTATTTTGACCCTCGGACGTTTGTAATTGATGTTGAACCGACGTCACAAGCGTTTCAGGCATGGTTTCGAAAATTTCTCTCACATAAGACGATCTTTCGTACAATATTTGACTCGATTGTACATCTTTTATCGGAGTAGAAGTAACCACATTCGATAATTGTTTCATTCGCTTACGTTTTGATTGATTTGGAGTAGAAGTTATTAGCGAATCGTTCAATGATATATTTGACCTTGTTCGCTTTGTTCCAGACTCTTTTTTCAGATGCTTGTCTTCGAGCATACTCGATGGTTCGATTTTTGCTTCATTAGATTCCACATTGATTGTATTTTCGACAAGTTGTTTTTAGAGGTTCGATAATAGGTTTAAAGTGCCTCTCCAATGCGACGTCTTCCTCCATTTGACCGGTTTTTAAAGAACGATATTTTTTGCGGATCGATTCGCTCGTTTTTACAATCTCTCTCGCAATCTTCTCACGATCGTCACTGTCAATCGTCGTCGTCATGTTGCGCTCGGACGAAAATTTTTAGATGTTGCTCGATCGATGTATCGATAGCGACTAACCACTTTACGGTATTGCAATATCGTTAAATCCTTTTCGATATCGTCCATTAGTCTGTAAACTGTCTTTATCGATCACTACAAATCCATACTCGTGTTGCCAACATTTCTGACAGAATGCGCGAAAATCGTCGTAAGACATGTCAGTATTTACATGATCGTTGTATACATGTTTCAAGTTTGTACCATCTTGTTTAAATAAAATCAGTAAATTTGCATTGTCCCGTATAAGATGCTTGGGTATGTTGGCATACGTTTGACAAAGATAGAAACAGTCGACGCTCGAGTGTCGACCCATTGCAAAGTACTCTCTTATCGTATCTTGCTTATCGCATGCCACGTCGTCAAAGATAAAAATGGAATTCGGAAGCGCCTCGCTCGGTGGAATAACGTCACTATTATTAGAGAATGTAAAATAACCAATTTCATCGATCGATAATAGCAAATTTTCCAAGTATCGATGTTTCGGTTGTTGAAGTGATTTCGAGTATACGTACACATTCTCGAAATGTACACCGTGTGGACTTTCTATCAAACTTATCAACACGTTAGTCTTACCGCAATTCGAAGGACCGCAAATGATACCGCGTATAGTAGTCGGCAGCATGTTTCCATGCTTGCGTATTTCTTTCTCGGACATTACTCGTGTTTTATCGTCAAAATTTATCACTTTGATTATCGTCGCTTGTCGCGCGAACCGCATATTTGCTCTCGCGAATCTCAAATCAGATTTTGGAAAATGAGTCATCGGGGCCCTATTTATAGAGGCGCACCGAATCGAAACCGCTCAGTCTCAAAAATGTTTCTTCTTCTATCGGTTGACAGCGATATTCTCGAGCTTACCACCGAGCAGTTACAGATTATCCCCAAGATTGTTTTACTGCGAGACTTTGGTAGCTACGTGGAACAATTGTGGGACAAGCTTCCCGAACATATAAAAGCTGACTCAGAGGTTCAACAGTATCGTCGATGCACACGACATTATAATTTGCCGTGGCAACAAACACATTTCGACGGTCCAACACCGTTAATAAAAGATTGCGGCAAATGCCAGCAAAAATTATAAGAGGTGGTGGTTTGTTAAATCGTGCGATAAACGCACTTCCTATCGAATTACATATTCCAGGCTATCAGTTTTGCGGATCGGGAACTCATTTAGAAACGCGATTGGCTAGAGGCGATCGGGGTATCAATCCATTGGATGCCGCGTGTCGCGAGCACGACATAGCTTATTCTGGAAGCAACGATCTCGGGCAACGACACGTTGCGGATAGTATACTCGCCACGAAGGCGCGAACACGTATTACCGCGAGAGATTCGACTCTTGGCGAAAGAGCAGCCGCTACAGCTGTTTGGGCGGCTATGAAAGCAAAGACAAAATTCGGTATGGGAATGAAGACAAAAAAATCATCGGCGAAGAAAAAAACTGTGAAAAAACGAATACTTCCTATAGCGAAGCGCGGTGGTATTTTACCAATTTTACCATTATTGGGAGTTCTCGGTTCATTGGCTGGCGGAGCAGCGGGAATCGCGAAGGCTGTGAACGATAGCAAGGCGGCGCAATGTCAGCTCGAAGAAATGCAACGTCATAATCGCGCCATGGAAGGTCACGGACTTTATCTCGCTCCATACAAGCGCGGACGAGGGTTCTCAACAGCGGCCAAGAAAAAAAAACGTCAAAATAAAAATGCCTGCCGGTGTAACGACCAATATACAATTGGTACAACTTGCAAGACGTATGCGTATACAATTTTTTAGAGGCGTTTTCATGCGCAATAATTTACCGATAAACGGTATACGGCGAAATGAGAGCGGTACCGTCAATTTGGATGACGTTGATGGTTCCGGTACTCATTGGGTTGCGTATGCAAAGAGGGGAGATCGTGTAGTATATTTCGATAGTTTTGGAAATCTTCGACCGCCCAAGGAATTAGTGCGATATTTTGGACAGAATGTTGCAAATATAGAATACAATCACACGGCCTATCAAAATTATAATCAAAGTATTTGTGGACAATTGTGTCTTCGATTTCTTCAAACGGTCGATGATCGATATGAATTTAAAGCCTGACAATTCTCCGTCGCGACTCAGTATTCGTTGGACAGTTTTCCAGCATGTCACTCACGCTTACGTTGACCGGCAAGAGTAGCGCTCTTGCTATAAGCTACATTCCGGCTATAGATTTAAACGATGGCGATTACGAGCTTGGTTTAACGGACTTTGAAACTTATCATACGATATCGAACGTGAATTCTTGGAATAATAAACTTTATTTTGATAACGACGATAAGGAAATTACGATTCCCGAGGGATCGTACGAATTACACGCTATAAACGAATATCTCCGACGTGCAATTTTACATCGACGCGTAGTTGATTCCAACGATATTGTTGATGGCGAAGAACACGATGAATATCCAATAATGCTTCGCGCTAATCATAATACGCTAAAGAGTGAAATCAAATGTGTCTATAGAATAAATTTTAGTAAACCGGGCAACGTTGGATCGTTGTTGGGATTCTCGTCGAATCGTATATTACAACCTCGGAAATGGCATGAATCGGATGTACCGATAAATATTATTAGCGTAAATATTATTCGTATAGAATGCAGCGTAACCACTGGCGCGTACACACGATACATGAATTTTCACCGAGCGTGCCGCCTGGATATAAGATATCGGAAACGCCAGCACAGATCATTTATCTACCGATCGTCGCACGGAGCATTACTGATTTAACGATACGCATTGTTGATCAAGAAGGACATTTGCTCGATTTTCGTGGAGAGGAAATTACCGTAAGATTGCATATACGGCGGCGGCAAAAATAAAGCGTTTGACAAATGAAATGCTTGTGTTGAACGAAAGCACGGAGCACGCGAGAGACAATATTTTTGCGAGGGACAATATTTTTGCGAGTAGGCGAGTGACTGCTGTATCCGGTGACAATAATCAGATATCTGGTTACATTAAAAAGAAGCTCAGCGCGTTGAACCGCGAGTTTTTAAAATCATTGGGATTCGTCGTACGAAATACTTGAACGATATGATTGACACCTTGAATATCGGAGGCGAGCCGATCTTTGACGATCGTATCGTCAAGATTGAGACTCATACGTACAATCCATACGCCAACACAACGCTTGGATACAGCGACGGGATACGGATACCGATACAACATCAAGATTTGTACACGTTACCATGTGAAAGTTTTCTATACGTCGAGGGAAAGTTGAGGGTGCGTAAAATAGCTGAAGGGAGAAGAGTGGTATTGGGAAACAATTGTATCGCGTTTATGCTTGATGAACTTCGATATGAACTCAACGGTGTGGAGATTGACCGCAACAGAAACGTTGGAATAACTTCCACGATTAAAAACTATGTCTCTCTAACAACCGAGAAAGGTAAAATCTTGGAGAATGCTGCGTGGAATATGTCGCATAATGCTGTTGAAGCTTACTTCAATTTTTGCGTGCCGCTAAACATACTACTGGGTTTTTGCGAAGATTATAAGCGAGTTGTGATTAACGCTCGTCACGAATTAATTCTGATACGTTCGCGCAACGACAACAATTGCATATTTGGACATGCTAAATGGCGTATGCAACATGTAATATTGAGCGAGGTCAATAAACTATCCTTGCTACGCGCGTTGGAAAGCGGGCGATACTTGAATATAAGTTTTCGCTCTTGGGATCTATACGAATTTCCTCTATTGCATAATACGACCAAGCATTCGTGGACCGTGAAAGCCACTTCTCAGCTGGAGAAGCCGCGATACGTGATCTTTGCGCTGCAGACTGGCAGAAAAAATGCTGTGTCAAAAGATATTACTACATTCGACGACTGCAAATTGACCAACGTTAAACTCTATCTAAACTCGGAATTTTATCCCTACGATGATTTAAATTTAGATTTCGATAAAAATAGATTTGCCCTCTTGTTCGATATGTACTCTCGTTTTCGCAAATCTTATTACGGATGTGATAATGATGATGTGCTATTAAACATTTCAAAATTTTTACATTGCGGTCCTCTCGCGGTTGTCGATTGCTCGCAACAAAACGAGTCTATCAAAAATTCCACCGTGGACGTGAGATTAGAGTTTGAGTGCAAGGAGGATATGCCTGCAAATACTACCTCCTATTGTCTCATCTTGCACGATCGCGTTGTCGAATATTGCCCATTGACCAACGTAGTTCGTAAAATTACCTAAATCAGCAAATATCCCCTCCAATGTCAAAAATATATAAAGATTGAGATTTGACGATCGACAGCAGTCATACATCATTCTTGCAGTCGAACGGTAATATTATCGGCATGATCGCGCCAACGTTTGTAGATCTGCAAGGATTCATTATCGGGCGAAACTTTGTCGTGAAGGAAGTAGCGATATTGAGAAATGGGCTTGTTCTCTCTCATTACTTTTTTGCAAGTCCCGTACCATGGCGTGCGCTTACAAAATCTGAAAGATGCCAAGCTTCATGGCTAATCGGGCATCACCATGGACTTCAATGGGAGGATGGAAACGTTCCATACAGCTTCGCTAGGCGTTTGATTACGAGAGCTGTGGTGGGTGCGACGGAAGAGGAAGATGGAGCATCTCCTATCGTGTACGTTAAAGGACACGAAAAACGAGAATGGCTGGCCGATATACTTGACGATGATGCGAGAAACGATGTTATTATTGAGACCTTGGATGCGGACTATGAAGATATCAGTTCGTTAAATAAGCTAGATGTTACTAATACTATGCGCTGTGAAAAACATTTAAAAAATTGCGCTTTACAAAATGTATTTAAAATATTCAATTGGTGGACGAATCATCATAAAGATTCATCCAAACATTTTTTAGAATAAACTATTGTTAAAATATATTTTATTCTCTTTTATTCTTCCCTTTTCCTCTTTCTTATCCCAGTTTGCGAGTATTAAATTTCAGTACGTGACGTTAGATAGCGGCGTCAGCTAGTTAATTAAAATATAGATGTTACATTTCAGTACATGGACATAGAGTTTAAATATTTGAATTGCGTATAAATAATTGTTTTGTCATTCAATAGTCGTTCAATAGTCGTTTATAGCCGTTCAATAGCCGTTCGAAAGCTGTTCAAAGCCGTTCGATAGCCGTTCAATAGCTGTTCGATAGCCGTTCGAAAGCTGTTCAAAGCCGTTCGATAGTCGTTCAATAGTTGTTCGATAGTCGTTCATACCCGTTCGATAACCGTTCAATAGTTGTTCGATAGGCGTTCAAAGCCATTCGGTAGCCGTTCGATAGCCGTTCAAAGCCGTTCGATAGCTGTTCAAAGCTGTTCAATAGCCGTTTGATAGCCGTTCAACGGCCGTTCGATAGCCGTTCGATAGTCGTTTACATATTATAATAATATTATATATTATTCATATTTGAAAACTTTAAATAGTTGTCTGTGGAAACATGCTAACTTTTGTTCTCTTATCAAGAGCTGAGAGTAAGCGTTCTTCGTAAGTGATACATCTCCTACTCTAAAATGTTCGAGACAATATCTATCCCGTTGTGTCTGTCACAAAGTGTCTGACAGCGAACGTTTAACAGTCCATTAAGTGTGTTCCAAGTGAAAATATTCAAAATGCCAATGTTTCACCTTAATCTGGTAAGTAGTGTTCAGTATTTTTGTGTGCGAGATTATGTGTGATATTTATTAATTAATAATATATTTCAGTTCGTACAAATTGACGTGATCCACCGCCGATACATGCGGTGGGTGCGTGAAAATCTTCGATGGGTGCACGCCAGTTTGTGGGGCGATACGCGAGGGGCCCGCGAGTGAGCATGCGTGCACCCTGATCAATACGAGGACATTTTCTACTTGCGGCCTCTTTTTGGGCTTGAGCCGTATGAAGAAGAGGAAAATTGGGAGCCGGAGGAAGGGGCGTGGGAAGAGGAGGAGGAAGAGGCTGAAAATTGGGAGGTGGAGGAATGGGAGGAAGATTGGGAGGAAGAGCTTGCGGCTCCAGGAGGATAATGTAAGTATCTTCTTTTTTTAAATTTATATTAGATTTATAAACATTAAATTAATATACTAATAAGATTTCTTTCTGTTTCAGATGGAGCGCCGCATTATTATTATTATCATTATTATCATTATTATTTTTATTATTATTTTTATATTTTTATATTTTATATATATATTTTTTTAAACACACACACACACACACACACACACACACACACATTTTGTATTATACATAAATTTTGAATAAATATTATTATTATATTTAAAAAAATGTTGATTATTTCTGCGCCTCCTTCTCCCACGTCCATGCATGCCTCGCGCTGTCTCTCTCTCTCTCTCCCACATGCATGCGAACGTCATCCTTTTCCCACGCCAATGCGGACTCTATCCTTTTCCTTTACGCGTGCATGCCTCGCGCTATCTCTCTCACACCGCCTTGCGAACGCCGTATCATCCGCGTGCATGCTTCGCGCTATCTCTCTCTCTCTCCCAAGTACATCCTTCGCGCTATCCCTCTCCCAAGTGCATGCCTCGCGCTATCTCTCTCTTTCTCCCAAGTGCATGCTTCGCGCTATCCCTCTCTTACACCTACTCGCGGACGCCTCGCCTGCCGGTTAGGTTAGCGGGTCCCTCGCCTATCGGTTAGGACGCGGTCCCCCTCCCCCTCTCCGCGGACCCTTCGCCTACCGGTTAGGACGCGCGGACTTCTCGCTTATCGGTTAGGACGCGGTCCCTCTCCCCGTGGACCCCTCGCCCACCAGTTAGGACGCGCGGACTTCTCGCCTATCGGTTAGGACCCGCGGACCGCTCGCCTATCGGTTAGGACGCGATTCGCCCTCGTGACGTCATACCCCGCCCCGCGTGACGTCATTCCCTCGTGACGTCACCCCCCCCCCGTGACGTCACCCCCTTGTCCTGATTTCCCCCCTCGCCCCTCAGCCCCCCTCAGAGCCCCTGGCTTAGAATCCGCATAGTATCACTACTAATCTCATCGACGTCCACAATAAATTTGATTTTTCTACAATACATCCATTGCTCGATAAATTGCACTATTCTTGAGGGGCATTTCCCAGATATCAGTTTATTGATAAGGATACTGTATAGTACGTTATCGTATGCTGACGAGATGTCCAGAAAGCCAGCTAAAGTACTTCTTCCTTTAAAGAAGTTTATTCTAATAGTGGATGTAATTTCTATAAGATTCTCTGCACAGGATTGATTTCTTCTAAATCCGTTCTGTTTTTGATTAAGTTTGTCGTCATGTTCGACCCACCAGATGAGTCGTTCAGCAATGATGCGTTCCATGAGTTTACGGAAACATGAAGAGAGTGCTATAGATCTACTCTCTCTTTGTCTTTTTTATCTATAAATATAACCTGGTGCTCGTTCCATTCTGATGGGGCCAGTAAAAAAAATATTATTGAAAATGTATGAAATGATAGAAATATAATCAAGCGGGAGAAGTTTTAACGTCTTGTATTCGATGTTATCTAGTCCTGGAGATGAGTTTTTTTTGGTATTTTGAAGAGCTCTAAAAACTTCGTCATTAGTTATCCTGTTATTTAAGTTATTAGTCGAATGGTGGTCGGAATGATTTAACGTAATTCTGGGATCTTCAACCCAGTCAGGTGATATTTCTTCTATGGTATTTATGATTGATTGTCTTCGGTCATTGTTTTGCCATTTGTTCCAGTCTATGGTACGGAAGGATTTTTTTAAGATTTTCATTTTGTTCCAGACATAAGTAAGGCTTGTAAATTTGTTGATACTACTAATAAAGTCAATAAAATTATTTCTTTTTTTGGTATTAATAACTTTCGTCGTTTCGGCTCTGGCTCTTTTATATTCAATGAAGTCTGTGTATAGACCGGATTGTTGAAAATCTTTAAGCTTGGAAGTCCTATCCATGACCACCTCATTACACTCAGAGTCCCACCATTCAACGGGATTGTTTCTAGATCTGATATTCCCCAATTGTGATCCTGGATGGACAGAACGTGATGATTCGGGAGTATTACTATTACTTGAAGCCGTTATGGCTTCTCTCATATCATCTGAAAGTGATTTGTATAGCTCTAAATGGTCGACGAAACTCGAGGGGTTCTCATGGTCGGCGTATTTAGGTCATTTGTCACACATGACCTCGACATATTTCCTTCAGTCAGTTCTCTTGGTAGAGATTCGATTGGTTGTTTTTTGATAGAATTTAGGAATAAAGAATGATACAAGAAATTCAACTGGATGATGATCCGAACCCCATGTGTCTTGGATTTTATTATATTCAACTACATCTGCAAGACCATCAGAGGCTAAAATGAGATCTAAGTTAGAAGAAAGTTGTCCTGGTAAGCCACTTCTTGATAAAGTGTTGTAGTTGATCACGAAGAGGTCCATATTATAATATGTGTCCGTCAAGGGCCCCATTTCGATCCGTATGAGGACAGTTCCAGGATGTATTATGCGAGTTGAAATCGCCTACGATGATTGTGCGGGCCTCCGTAAATTGACTAAAAAAATTTTGCCAGTAATTATTTTTTTCCGTAAATCCGGGTCGTCTGTAAACAATAACAAAATAGAAATCTTCCAAATGACTCCTCAGTTTGATACCACAACTTTCAGAATTTGTTAGGTTAAAGTCAAAATTAATAGGTTGTGCTGATAGATGTTTACGAGATAGAATAATAACTCCTCCAGATCCCTTTAAATGTTCCAAGGAGCTGTCCCATCGAAAGACATCAAAGCCTGGAAAACTAAACTTATCCTTGTGTGTAAGGTGTGATTCAGTGATAAAAATCAGGTCGTAATCCTTAGAGTAATTCACGAGTTCCCATTTTTTATTCTTAATACTTCTAGCATTTCATAAGAGGCTTTTTATGTAGCTGGTTGTAAAGTGATGACTTTAAGGAGGGTTTTCATAATATCTTGAATGTGATTCTAAAGATTGAACTTTTTGTTGTAACGTAGTTCGTGTAGTATTTGAATATCTTCTGGTAAAAGATTAACAATATTAGAAGAATTTTGGTATGTTGAGGAGGAGATTGTTGCATAGTGTTCCCTTTCGGAGTCAGTGAAGTTGTCTTTTGACTTTCTTTTGTGGTTTTCTTCCGGATTGTTATGCTCAGAACCCCTTAGAAGAATGCCTCTATTTGTTTTAGTAATTTCCTGGGTTCGTGGGTTAAACTGCTTGTAATAGTTCAACGAGTGAGGAGAATGTCTATTATTATTATTGTTGTTGTTTAGCTGTGATCTGTTGTTGCTGTTTAACTGTGATCTGTTTCTTGAGTAACGGGGAGGGGGGGAGAAGCCTTCAGATAATTGTAAATGTTGAGTACTTGAATGCTGATAATTGGTTTTAACTGAATCTGATTGTTTAGACGCAGTGCTGCGGGCAGTCCGTAAGGCCGGCCACACCGAGGGTGCCTCCCACGTAATTGGCCTCTTTAGCATTCCTATAAGATAAGTCCGCAGAGCAGAATCCTGTCTTGGAGATCTTTGTTGGTTTAAATTTCCATTGGGAAATCAAGTCAATAATACGTATATAATTTCTAGAGCCCCTGTCCGAGCATCGATTAGCGTTTAATTTTGCACTTAGAATAAATTCTCCTTCATGATCGTTGTTATACCTGCTATTCGATTCCTTGTGAAAGGATTTTGATTCTTGATTATCTGTTATTTTAACAAAGCTGCCTTGTACTTTAATGTATTTGTCAAATATAGAACTTTGAGACCGGTCAATAGTTATTCCTTTATCCTGTTGAGTAGGATCGTTACTGGGAGGGAGAAGGACGAGGTTAGTATTCTCATCGATATCCATGGTTTCCACCAAAGTCTGAACACCGGCGTTCATGTCACTATGATCAATATTTAAAAGCTTATTATTATTGATACTTATACTATTTGAATTGATGTCTTTTTTTTAAGAGATGTATTTTTTTTAAAGTCACTGACGGCTTTGCGTTTAGCCGTTCTATTTTTTCATCTAGATATTGCTTAGTAAAATTATCTAAATTTGCTTCTGTAGCGTGCTTATTTAATTTGTACTTATCATTAGCTATACTAATATCACATACCTTACCGTCACAGGCCGAAAGGAACACATCGTCGTTATACTCACCGAGACTAGAAGATTCCAGATCCCTCCCTTAGTTAACCCTACTTATGCTGTTCTCCCGAATTAAGTTCGGGAAAGCAGCAGGGCCAGGAGGCCCCTCTTCCTCGTTATTACTCAGGGTTGAAAAAAAAACTCGAGAAAATTCACTTTAATAATTACAGTTGATGTAAGGACCTGCACACTCGAAAAAAAATTTAACAAATTATAGGATCTCTTTTAAGAGCCTGGTTACACGTGGCAGCTCAGAACCGGAAGTCTAAATTATTACGCTGTCATTACGAGAGGTTAGGAAATCTGTCATAACAACTATGTGCAAGGCAAAAATACGGAATAGTATAATAAAATTATTATTATTTATGTACAGCACACACCATGCAAAAAGCAGAAATATACTTATAATTACAAGGTTTTTTTCTTCTTCTAATTATAAGCGATTACAGCAAATCCGCCAGCAAGAGATCACAGTTGTAACAGCCTTTTCTTAAATGTATCAACTGTCAGAACGTATAAAAATTGATGCGATGCGCTTGATCGAACTGTGCGTAAACGAATTGTGCGCAAAAGAACCGTGCGCAAAAGGATCGTGCGCAAAAGTACCGTGCGCAAAAGTACCGTGCCCAAAGGAACCGTGCCCAAAGGCACCGTGCCCAAAGGCACCGTGCGCAAAGGAACCGTGCGCAAAGGAACCGTGCGCAAAGGAACTGTGCGCAAACGAACTGTGCGCAAACAAATTGTGTGTAAATGAACTGTGTGTATACGAACTGTAACAGACGTTTATTTACAAAATGAAGTTAATAATAAATGTCAAAAAATTTCAAAATTTTACATGCATACATACGTGTGTATGTATTCCAAATTATACAAAAATATGTGTCCAAAAGCAACGGTGTCCAATTGAACGGTGCGCAAATGAAATGTGTCCAAACGAACTGTGCGCAAGTGAAACGTGTCCAATCGAACGGTGCGCAATTTCCCAGTAAGCAATTTGATAACAAATTGTTGCCAAATTAGCATCAAATTCGCTCAAAATTTGGTAACAAATCCAGTGCTATCTGTGTCCGCATTAAGCTTGTGTTTTGGTAACAAAGCTTGCTGACGTAACCTGACAGCAAATTGACGGCAGAAACCGAGCAAAGCTTGATATGATTTGACGTCAAATTGGTGGCAAAAATGGAGCAAGATCTGCGCAGGACAATCTGACAGCAGATCTTCAGCAAAAACCAAACAAATTTTGCAGCTTTTGGCCATTCATATAAAATAGTATATTTAAATTCTCAACCCTAAGTAACAAAATGATGATAAGTTTTGGTCATGAAATGACCATTAGATAATTAGACATTATATAAAATCATATATTAATGTGTTAAAACATATAGGTAAATTTAAATAATTTAATTTATAAAATTAAAGATCTTTTTGAACAGAAATTGTTCGAATAAGTGAAAATCGAACAATTATCTGTCCGATTTGCCAAAAATCAGTTCAATATCTGAATTTCCTGTATAAAAATTGTGTCAAAAATTGAACTGATAGAAATATATATATTATAATATTATTAGCATTTTGCAGGCTTTATATACACTCATGACAAGAATTTGAATACGGGTATGGATAATGAATAACGCGCCGCATAGCGATAAGCGACTGAACTATTTTATAATACTTTGTAATAAGCTGCAGATTCTGTTCGGTTTTTGCTATCAGATTGCGCACTCCAGATCTTGCTCAGTTTTTGCCGGCAATCTGATGTCAGTCATGTCAGCAAGCTTCGCTCGGTTTCTGCCGCCAATTTGCTGTCTAGTTATGTTAGCAAGCTTTGCTTAGTTCTTGCCGACAATCTGCCAGCTTAATCGGTAATAACAACTCTTGTACCAAATTTGTAGCCTTTTTGCTGACAATAATTTGTAGCAAGCACTTGGCAATATCTGTTAGAACAGACGTGGCTGACTCGGTTTATATGTCTAATAGCACAGTGTGCAATTGCAATGTGTCCAATTGTGCCATAAACTATAAAAATATTAAAAAACTCAGTTTTCCTGAGGTTGGTTTTATTCCAAATGAATGTTGCGGAATAAAAGAAGATTGTTCAATTTCATCTAAAATACAATTATAATTACATATATCATTTTTTTTCTATTAAATATAATTATAAATGTTTAAATATAATTATAAATGTTTGTGCGCAACAGAAACTTGAAATTTTCACTAAAGGATTTGGCGAAGGACTACGTAAGAAACGCTATAGTTAAAAGTTCAAACGAATGTAATAAATAAATTATACAAGTGTATATCAATCTCTTATATCTCATATCGATTTTACTCAATCGAATCAACTATACGCTATATCACAAATCTTATCGGTCTTTAATTTTGCAGCACATGGAATCTTACTTAATCGAGAAGCACTGAGTAAGCACAAGAAACTTGACAAACTGTCGCCGGGGCCCTCGCGCTTCCTCCTTTTATCGCCTCAACTTTCTGTAAGGTTTGCCCTGAGAAGCGTCGAGTCATGCCTCGGATACTGCGCGAAAAGGGACTTTTCCAGGAAGCGCGGCGAGGATTCAGCGAATTAGCGCATTGTGTACCGGCGAATTTCGCGGTGTGGGCGCAAAGTATTGGCTGCCGCTATTTCGGGGCGCCGATGTTTTATCGGCACGGTTCGCGCAGGATTAGTGCGCGAGTGCTCTATGTCCGCGGCCATTAACGCTATTGTGCGGTGCTCTGTGTGCGATTCGCGCGTGACTTTAATTTCCGCTGATTTTGGCGCCGTCGCGAACATCCCGCCCGCCTCGTTGGTGTAACCGACGATTGAAGCTCGCGCCTGCTCGATCCTGGCGATCTGCTCAGATGGCGCTTGGGAGCAAGATGGTCGACTGCCTTGCTCATGTGACAGCGGTTGGGTCACGGAGAAGAAAGAATAACGCGCCGCGAGTTTTTCAAGTGATTAAAATTACGCAGTGACACAGTTCAACAATTTTGCGACATTAATAACAATTGTCGACGAACGCGAGTGAGTGACAGTGCTCTTAATGTGTAGTATGAGTGTGATTGAGCGGTGAGAGCCTGCTTAGCAGTGCGACGGGCGACTGCAACCTTAATCTGAATATGAAATGCTCAAGTGAGAGAGTAACAATGATATCGTATTGTTTATACAATTACTTATTTAATAAAAACCTCGATTCAACTTTCGCTTTTAGAATGTGCGACCGGGAGCAATATTAGTTTTGAGATCGGACTCCCGAAGAAGTTTTGATGGTCACGACTCGCACAAGTCTATCCTTTCCTGGGTGCATAGCCAGGATTCGAGCCAATGGCCATCTCACCGGTGGTGTTGATTCCAGCAGCAGGAGACAGACATCCCGGTTGGAAGGCTTCCATTGGCTGTTACCACTTGGGCCTTGGAAGGAGACTCTGCACGTACTCCTATGCCCAACGAGTCCAGAAGTGGTACGCATCTGGTGGAGGTGCTATTAGCGTGACAATCTGGACGTAGGGGTGGCAATGCAGTGAGCGCTGAGCGAGTGGCACCCGTTTGACCATGTTAATATTAACAACGGTCCCAGTTGACCACATTGAGATTGACCACGTTGCGATTGACCACGTTGATATTGACCACGTTGATATTGACCACGGTCCCGATTGACCACTGTCCAGATTGACCACAGTCCCGATTAACCACGTTGATATTTACCACGGTTTCGATTGACCACGGTTCCGATTGACCACGGTTCAAATGGACCACGGACCCGATTGACTATGTTGATATTGACCGCGGTCCCGATTGACCATGTTGATATTGACCACGTTAATATTGACCACGGTCCCGATTGACAACGTTGATATTGACCACGGTCCTGATTGACCACGTTGATATTGACCACGGTCCCGATTGACTACGTTGATATTAACCACGGTCCCGATTGACCACGTTGATGTTGACCACGTTAATATTGACTACGGTCCCAATTAATCACGTTTATATTGACAACGGTCCCGATTGAAAAATCATGTAACACACACACACACACACATGCGGGGGGTGCAAGAGGGCCTTCGGCCCCCCTCCCGCTCCCCCTCCGCCAGTCAGACACAATGGACCTCGCTTTACAACTTGCAAAGTACATGCCCTAATAACGACATGTATTGATCCGTGGTCAATCGGGACCGTGGTCAATATTAACGTGGTCAATATGAACGTGGTCAATATCAACGTGGTCAATCGCAACGTGGTCAATCTCAACGTGGTCAATCGGGACCGTGGTCAATAATATCAACGTGGTCAAACGGGACGCTCCCGCGCTAAGCCTATCAGAAAGTGTCCTGGAGTGAGGGCTGCGAAGTCTCCTGGATCGTCGAAGAGAGGAATCAGAGGCCTGAAGTTCAAGCACGTTTCAATCTGCGTAAGTAACGTAGACCTCTCTTCGTAGCTTGTTCCACTACTCTCCTTAAGTGGTTTCTTGACTTTATAGCGGCTTCCTAGAGACCACCAAAGTGAGGGACAGATGGCGAATTGAAGGGCCACTGGACTCTGCACTCAGCCATCTCCTTGGAAATTATATGGCTCTCTTTACTGTGCGTAGCGAACATCCTGCGAAGCTCCCTATCAACGTCTACAAAATTGGTGCCACAGTCACTATAAATTTCTGCGCACAAGCCTCTGCAAGAAACAAATCTGCGGATGGCAGCAAGAAATGCTTCCGCAAAATAATTGAAGGCCATATCTAAGTGAACTGCTTTCATGCTCAGACACACGAACACATCAGACACATGAAATTGATATATTTCACAGGTTTTTGTACACTTTCACTTATTCGCGATTATAATAGTCGGGCGCAATACGTACGGTACATCGATACTATTGATGTGAGCGAGCGAATAGCGAGCGATGTTAATGAGCTATGTTACTGAGCTAGCGTCGGTGCATCTCGCACTCAATATATATTAATTAATTAGATCGTTGATTAGGGAGGAGTGTGGTGGCCCTGACCGGAGCATATCTCGTGCTTCGCTCGCCAGCTATCTTGTCAGCTGCTTACTCAGGTTCCGAAAACTTGACCGTGACTTCCTTCTCTTTAGTCACGTATCTTACTTTTATTTTATTAATAATCTTTTATTACTTTACTCTTTCTTAATTATCTTTCCTTGAACTCTTTTCTAATTTTAATGCTTTGTTTTATTCAGCTCTTTCTTAATCTTTTCTGTTTTACTTTATTGTTTTATCTTTTAGTATTAAGAAATTGGTCGGGTTACGGCAAACGCCTTGGTTGTTTTGTGTCCTCGTCCTGGCGTGGTGCGCAGCATAACGGGCCCTGCGTAGTCGACGACTGTAGCTGGAAAAGGCCTACCTGGAGTGATCCGAGGAGGGGGGAGATCGGCTATTAGTTGTTGCGAGATTGCCACCCGCTGTCGCACGCACGTGACACAGTGGTGGATGTGACCTTTCACTGCGCTCCTTCCTCGGGGAATCCAATACTTCTGGCGTATCAATCCCAGCGTCAGTTGAACGCCCCCATGAAGAGCTCTCCTGTGACGTGACTGGATAATTAGTCCTGTGAAAATTGAACGAGGCGGAAGGATGATTGGATACTTCTCGTCGACGGATAGCAAATATCGGATTTTGCCGCCGACTCGTAGGATCCCGTCCTTGTCAACGAAGGTATTGAGGCAGGTAATGGATTTTTACTGGGCAAAGGTATTTGAGGTTATACACTTTAATTCTGTTTTAAAATTTGCAGTTTGCGTCCATCCACCCATAGCCTCTCCGCTTTGTCCAGTTCTTTGGCCATGAGCGGCAAGGGACTGCGGTTCCTGGCGCATGAAAGCCTTGTTGCGTCGTCTGCGCGATCAGAGCGAATCCATCGCCTGCACCACGCCGTGATTTTCAGCAGTTTGTGGAGAACTGAGAATCTTTGCAGGATAGCGTTGTCTTCCTTGCCCTCCGGTGTGGTCGTGAGCATGGTCTGCGTTCGCTGCTCCGGAACCTTGACGGGAAGCGTCATAGAATGCAATATCTTGCTCCAGTATCGCTCGCGTAGGAATGACGGGCTTTTCCACCACAAGTCGTGCGTCACTAAGCTCCTCGGTGTCAGTCCTCTGGAAGCGCAGTTGGGTTGCTGTAGCCAGGCAGGTGCCTCCACTGAGCATCGAGGACGAGGTTCTGAATCGACACGACCCGGTTTGCAAAGAAGGTTTTCCACTTGCTTGGATAGTTCTGGATCCAATGAAGAATGACAGTTGAATCCGTCCATAGATGTACCGGAGTCTGCTTCATATTCAGTACAATGGAGACGTACTTCACCAGTCGAGCCAGGAGCCATGCTGCGCACAACTCCAGTCGCGGTAAGGAAATCTGCTTGACACGAGAAACTTTACTTTTTGCAATAATTAATGTGACCACCACAGAATGATTATTGGCTTCTGCTTTCAGATAATGCACTGCCGCATACGCTCGCTCTGATGCATCAACGAACCCATCAGCAACTCTCGCGTTGTTGCTGCGGAACTCCTTTCCAGCGCACGTGGAATTTTGATTTGGGAGAGAGATGGCAACTCCTCCCTGAAGTGCTTCCACTGGTTGGCTTTGCGTTCAGGAAGCGGCTAGTCCCAATCAAGGCCCATCAACCAGATTGACTGAACCGCTATTTTGGTTTTGCTGGTCACCGACGTCAACCATCCCAGAGGGTCGAACAGCTGGGCCGTCTAAGACAGAAGCAACCGCTTCGTGGCAGTGCCCTCTGGCGGTGATTTCGCAGCGAAGCTAAAGGCATCC
Organism: Formica selysi; assembly: GCA_009859135.1. Taxonomy (NCBI): domain Eukaryota; kingdom Metazoa; phylum Arthropoda; class Insecta; order Hymenoptera; family Formicidae; genus Formica; species Formica selysi. The sequence continues at coordinate 719,905 of WHNR01000035.1, forward strand.
TGATGCGGATTCCACAGAAGCCCGAGCATGGAATGGTTGTATTCCTGGTCCGTCCATGCCTTTGCGTCGAGCTGTGATCGATCCTCCAGAGATATTCTCTCGAGGATGGAACTGTTGTTGGCGGCTCACTTCTTCAGCGGGAAATTGCCCGCCTTGCACAATGGAGTTAATTGGTTTTGGATTTCCAAGGCTTCCTCGATGGTATCTGCGCCGATCAGAATGTCATCTACATAGATGTCTCTGAGCAACACCGTGGCTCTTCGTGAAAATCTGCTGCCTTCATTGCGTGCAAATTGCTGTAATGTGCGGACAGCGAGCACATGCCAGGCCGTACGTAACAGTATTTGGCGAATATTCAGAGATTTCGTATTCGATTGCTCGTCTTCATAATATCCGTTGCAGATCGCGATCTTCCGGATGCACCAAGATCTGCCGGTACATCTTCTCAATGTCCGAGGCAATGATAAACCGCCAGCGCCACCGGAGAAGCACATCCGTCAGTGCGGGCAGGAGATTTTGGCCAATGAGAAGATGCTGGTTGAGCGTGTTGCTTGCTGCAGAGGTCCATGATCCATTGAACACCACTCGCAGCTTGGTGGTTGTGCTGGACTCTCGCATGACTCCGTGGTGAGATAAGTAACACACTCTGCTCAGTGATGGAGCGCCTGGTTGCGTCATGTGCTTGAATTCTTCGTAGGTAGTCATGAAGTCCCTGTAGAGGTAAAAAAATTCTGGATTTTTCTTAAATCTTCGCTCCATGTGCAGGAGCGTGCGAAAGGCTGCGGAGCGTGTTTCCGTGAGGTCCGGCACCAACGACGAGACCGGAAGGCGCACGACGTATCGTCCTTCAGCCGCTCTGGACTGCGTGTGGACGACGCATTCTTCGCACTCTTGCTCCTGCTGCGTGAGTGGAGTTGGAGACGGAGGGAGCTCCTCTTGCTCCCAAAATCTGCGAACTAACCCTGAGAACGGCTCGCCAATCGTGCACTGGTGAGTGACCACCACCACCCTCTTGTTGGTCAATGGTCTTACCTTGCCTGACAAGATCCATCCAAATATTGTCTTTTATGCCATATGTACTGTGACGTGACGTTTTTGGGACGTCCGTCACAAGGGCCGAATGGCCCGATCGCGGGCGGTTTTTCGAGAGCCTGTGTCCTCCCAATTTAGAGAGAGCGCGGCCCGATCACTCGATCGACGGGGTCTGGACCTCGCAAAATTTAAGACGCAGCTGTAAGCTCGTAGATGAGCCCACGAATTGGTTGTTGGCACGAGGTTGAGCGGCGGGATCGCATCCGACGGAGAAAAAGGAAGCAAGAATAGAAGCAGCCGAGAGCGGGAGTCCAAGACACCCAAACACGGGAGCCGCCAGGTCGTAACCATTCTATTTATTATAATGCCTTATTAGCAAATCATCGTCACTACCGTTCATTTTGCCTTATCTTATACGGCAGGAAAGAGGCGCGGAGGGCCGGATGAATCCGGCCGACGGGGCAGCCACTCCACTCGCACGAAGCGAGGGAGTCCCAAGGACGGAGCGGCGAGAGGACTCTCATCCCAGGGACCTATCCGACTAGATAGGAAAAGGGGCCGATCGGATGCTGCCGAAAGCCCGCGCCTCCGAGCCCGAAGACAACCAAACGTTGAGGAATTACGGGGCGATGAACCCGATTATACGGCCGTGACGACAACAAGGACCGCGAGGACCACAAGACGGCCCTGCGTAACGCGGGAGCGTCATAGGTGGCACGAGCGCGATTTATCGCGCCGGCGTGTCTCCCGCAGGACTCTCGCTCGGCACTGTTCGGCGAGCATTCCGAGAGGACACAGGCCTCGAGAGGGATTGCGAGACAGCGAACAAGGACCTGCGTAGAGATATTCTTCGATCGGTGGGACGAGCGTCGCCGACCGATTAGGCTGCCGATTTGTTTGTAGGTAAATAACACAGGTCTACAAATTAAAGGGTATTTAATATCACATGAAATTTTATATTGATTTCCGACGGAATGTGGTGCGTTGAATCCAAATCTGGCCTCAGAATGGCGCCATCGTCAGGATTTTGAGATATTCTAACCTAAAAGTGCAAAAATGGCTGTTTTAGGGCATTATTGAAGTTCACTCCTGGTTGCAGAGAATTTTACCAACAAAAACTAAACAAAGTACCGTAAAGTACAAGTCTTGCCCTTTAATTTCCATCTTGAAACATCCAAATAGGATTTTTTTTTACCGAGATACAGCAGATTTAAGTTTTTACTGCATACAGAAAATCAAATAAAGCGATGATGTTGGTTCATTTGAAATACCTTAACCCTTTTGGTTTTGAGCAATTCTGGAAAAAAGAGTTTGTAGTTCAAAGGGTCCCGAGGGTCGCTGCTTACGAATCAGGACTCAGATTTCCAAAATTCAAGATGGCGGATCCAATATGGCGGACGTAGATCCCAAAAATTTAAAATTGGAAAATAAAAAAAATACTTTGGTACTCTGCGTTAACTTTCAAATCTAAAAGGTTTCTTGCGATTTTTCGTTAGAATGCGTTGTTTCTGAGTAAAAAATTTCAGAAGATTGCAATTTGTGTGCGCAATTGACCGGATGAATCACATTACAGCAGTACTTCCCAGGATAGTTGGTGGGTCATTGCATATTCGGTTGACATTCTAAGGGATACCATTGCAACAGTCCTTCTCAAGATAGTTGGTGGGTCATTGCATATTCGGTTGACATTCTAAGAAATTTCTTTTCAACAGTCCTTCTCAGGATAGTTGGTGGGTCATTGCATATTCGGTTGACATTCTAAGGGATACCATTCCAACAGTCCTTTTCAGGATAGTTGGTGAGTTATTAAATTTGCAGTCGGTAATTTTAAGAGAGCATTTCAATTATTAGAATTCAGGTAGTTAAATATTTCTTTCTTTCTTTCTTTAAGAATTTTCGAAGTTTGAGTGCGTATCTTGATATATTGATCTGATTAACAATAATGTCGAAAAGAAGTTGTGTTAATGATCCTAACGTGTTTTGCTATATTTGCGGCAAGTACGCTATAGCAAAACAAAGACGCAACATCACAGATTTGTTCAAGGTAGCTTATCAAAAGTAATTCGATTTTCCTATCACAAATCAAGATAAACTATGGGTACCTCATAAGGTTTGTGTATCGTGTTATTCGATTTTATTACCTTGGAAAAAAGATGATGGTAACTCGCAAACGCTGCCGTTTAGTTTACCCATGGTTTGGCGTGAACCAGTGACTCACGAAGACTGCTATTTTTGTCTATGCAATGTGGAAGGATTTAATAGTACGAATAAAAATTCTATTTCTTACCCTGAAGTTACCTCGGTCACAAAACCAGTTGCCCAAAAACCTTCGGATAGGGTTCCGATCTCACGGGAAAATCTGGAGCTATCGGAAGACGAGAACGTAGGGAATGATGGTACTCAATCGGATGATAGTATTGATTTTGATAAGGCAGAAGCTCCTCAATTGTTCACGCAAGCTCAGCTAAACGATTTAGTAAGAGATTTGATGCTGTCTAAAAGTCGAACAGAATTGCTAGGGTCTAGGTTACAAGAGATGAATCTGTTGGCTCCGGGGACATCTTTTGCTTGGTACAGAGACAGAGAGAAAGATTACATTCCATTCTTTGCTGAAGATGATGAATTAATTTATTGTACGGATATACATGGTTTGATGGCAAAATTGGGTTTATCATATGATCCTAGTCAATGGCGTTTTTTCATCGACTCCTCCAAGAGGAGCCTTAAGGCGGTTCTTTTACACAATGGCAATAAATACGCTTCCATCCCCATTGCCCACTCAGTATACCTAAAGGAATCCTACGAGAATATGAAAAAGGTTCTTGGAAAAATCAAATATGATGAACATAAATGGTTCATATGCGGTGACTTGAAGATAACAACTATACTTCTTGGGCAACAGTTAGGATACACAAAAAATCCGTGTTACATTTGTTTGTAACACGGATAGTAGGGCTAGGAAAGAACATTGGAATAAAAAAAGTTGGCCTCTGCGTAAGTCTCTCAAGCCAGGATCATTCAATGTTCTTCAGAAACCTTTGGTTGATCCTAAAAAAATACTTCTGCCTCCCTTACACATCAAATTAGGACTCATGAAGCAATTTGTTAAAGCACTTGACAAGAGTGGAAAATGTTCTCAATCTCTCCTTAAGATATTTCCATCCTTATCTGATGCAAAAATAAAAGAAGGAGTCTTCAATGGACCGGATATAAGAAAAGTTATGAAGTCTACGGAATTTGAAAATACGATGACAAAATATGAAAAAGCGGCATGGGTGGACTTTAAAAATGTTGTCAAAGAATTTTTAGGGAATAAGAAGGATGAAAATTACGAGGCAGTTGTCGAGAAAATGCTCGAAAGTTTCGAAAAGCTAGGTTGTAACATGAGTTTGAAAGTCCACTTCCTTCATTCTCATTTAAAATCATTCCCTGAGAATCTTGGAAACATGAGTAAAGAGCAAGGAGAAAGATTCCATCAGGACATAAAAGAGATGGAACGTAGGTACCAAGGTCGGTGGAATGTCACTATGTTGGCCGACTACTGCTGGAATCTTAAGCGTGATGAAGTGGGAGTTAGCCATAACAGAAAGTCTGACACTAGAAGCCTGGAACAAAAGAGAAAAAGGTTTCATAAATCAAAAGATTGAAACTAAAATTTCTCGACTATGTACTGATGCAGATAAAACTATGGAAATAAAAAAACAAAATTATAAATATGGCGGACGTCGATCCAAAAATATAATTGCGCACACAAATTGCAATCTTCTGAAATTTTTTACTCGGAAACAACGCAAATAACCGAAAAATCACAAGAGACCTTTTATATTTGAAATTTTACGCAGAGTGCGGCAATATTTTTTTAATTTTCTAATTTTAAATTTTCTGGATCTACGTCCGCCATATTGGATCCGCCATCTTGAATTTTAGAAATCTGAGTCCAGATTCGTGAACAGCGACCCTCGGGACCCTTTGAACTACATTCTTTTTTCCAGAATTGCTCAAAACCAAAAGAGTTAAGGTATTTCAAATGAACCAACATCATCGCTTTATTTTATTTTCTGTATGCAGTAAAAACTTAAATCTGCTGTATCTCGGTGAAAAAAAATCCTATTTAGATGTTTCAAAATGGAAATTAAAGGGTAAGACTTGTACTTTACGGTACTTTGTTTAGTTTTTGTCGGTAAAATTCTCTGCAACCAGGAGTGAACTCCAATAATGCCCTAAAACAGCCATTTTTGCACTTTTAGGTTAGGATATCTCAAAATCCTGACGTGATGGCGTCATTCTGAGGCCAGATTTGAATTCAGCGCACCGAATTCCTTCGGGTAAACCTCTTACTTCTTTTGTGATAAAAACCTTGTAAACCTGTGTAATTCGGGGAGTGGAGCCCTTAATAGTTGTCGAGCCCCGCGTTTGGTGAATATATATTTGTAGAATTTGGGTAATTTACGTCGTCACGGCCGGCATGGGCATACGCTATTCGTCCGAATCCTAGATAAGCGCTCCCTCTCTATTTATTTCACCGCCGTCGACAGTCATTAATGTTAGTTTCGCGTTTATAATTATTGTGTGCTGTAGATTATCGGGATCTTTACGCTCACGCGATCGATATTCAGGATCGCGTAAAGTATTGCGTCATGCGACTCGTACACCACAGTCATTCTCGATGGTTTCCGTATTCTTTATGTACATTGTTAGCGAGTATATTGTATGCGCTATAGGAAATTAGACTAAGGCAAAAGCGAAATTCCTAAATATCGCGCAGAGAGTCTGTCGGGTGTCTTTGAGCCCGCAATTAGTTTCCGCGAGTCATTCGAGTTATATATTACGTATTTCGATGTCAAGATCGTCGCGATTGTTATCGAGGCAAATACCGGCTCACCGCGAGGCTGACCAAAAGACCGATTCGAGTCGTATAATCTGGAAATTTCTATCCCATCGAAGCGGATTCACGGGCGTGCGTAAAGTAATTACCGGTGCGTACGAGAGATTTCTTTAGTTGTCGCGGCCTAAATAAGTCACGTACGGCGGAAATCCTCGCGGTCGAAAAGTCGAGTTCAAATCACGCTAGACGCCCGGTAATTCGATACTATTGCGCACGGTCGTGTCGATCTCCGCGGAAACACGCGATATCACCCTCGCATGGAAATTCTCTGCTATCACCGCAAGATATTCTTTATACGAATCACTCTATACTTTTATTGTTAATATACTATTGCTTTTCTTATTTTAACATATCGAATACTCATTTTTGCCCCCGTGTTCTTGATTCTCAAGATCTCTCCCGTCTTTCCCGAACCTCCCCCTCTACCATCTCGGGTACACTGAATAGCCGCGGAATTTTGCCGTCGCGTTAATTATCGGTCTCGCAATTGTCTTTCGGTGTTGCTATTATCGTGAATGGTGCGCCCTGCCGTACCTGGCACCCAATTCGGTTTAATTTGCGATTAATTGAATTTTTCTGGATTGCGGGATCGATACTTAAAATACGCGCCGAAGGTGTGCCGTGGGCACAGAAGAACCGCCCGCCGAATGATCAAATAATTATTACTTAAATAATTAAAAAGAAATACGGTTACAGTACATCAAGCTCGCCACTCTGCAAACCATTGCATATGATACCTGCATAGTCGTCCGCGCCGAGTACATCGAATCCTTCAACGTGCGACCAAGTTCGGGCATGTCCTCTTCGCTCGCGTACGCAGTGAGCCAGGGAAAATCAGGACTGAGACAGTCAGTGAGTTGTCGATCGAACGTGCCAGCATCTTGAGGTTCACGCGTTCCTTTGCTACGTCAGTTTGATGCCCGCCAACGCCGAATATTGCTACGGAGGTGAGTTGTCGCGAAAGCCGCAATCTTTGAGCGAGGCGCTGGGTAACCACCATGGTCTCTAACCCTTGATCAATCAGAACACGCCCGTGATGCTAAGTACCGAACCAATCAGTATAGCAAGGAGAGTTCTAACCGAGGTCCACTGAGGGGGAGGAAATCCGGCGCGGGGGGTATGACGTCACGCGGGGGAACCGCGGTGCAACCGGTAGGCGAGGGGTCCGCGGGGAAGAAGACCGTGGCACAACCTTAGACGAGGGGTCCGCGGGGAAGAGGGGGACCGCGGCGCAACCTTAGACGAGGAGTCCATGGGAAAGAGAGGGACCGATCGGTGGGCGAGGGATCCGCGGGGAAGAGGGGAACCGCGGCGCAATCGGTTGGCGAGAGGAGAGGGTCCGCGTGGAGAGGAATGCGAAAGTACGATGTCCGCAATGTGTGGGAGAAGAATAGCGCTAATGCTATTCCTATGGGCGTAGGAGAAGGATCGCGCGAAGAGTCCGCATGCACGTGGGAGAAGGATGGCGTTCGCATGCACGTTAGAGTGAGATAGCACGAGGCATCCATGAGTAGGAAAAGGAAAGAAGAAGCAGAAATAATTGACATTTTTTAAATAATAATAAATTTTATTCATATAAATTGTGTGTGTGTGTATGTGTGTGTGTGTATGTGTAATATAAAAATATAAAAATATATAAAATTAAAATATTGTTTGAGATCGCATTAAATCACACATAATTTAAATTCATCTTTGCGATATGGGCTTCGCATTATTATCATATCATACATTCAAAGCCAAAAACATATAAAGAAAAGCTAACTTTTTATTACTTTTATAAAATTATTATTTTCTTTCGAGGTTTTTTCGGTTTCAACGAAGACCATGTCACAAACAAGTCGAATAACAACTCGCAAACAACTTTGTCGGTTAGCCGCGCGATAAACGGCTGCCGGCACGCGCGAGGCCGTGACGTAGCCCGTGAGGGAGCGGTGCACTTGGACACAGTACAATTGGACACGGTACAAATGGACACGTTGCAAATGGACACGAAACTTTGCACACGGCTCAATTGGACACAGTGCATTTAGACACAATAATTTTGGACACAGAAGAAAATTAATTTGGACACCGTTCAGTAGCACACCGGTCAGTTGCACACCGTTCAGTTGCACACCGTTCAGTTGCACACATAAAAATGCACACCGTTTAGTTGGACACATAAAAATGCACACCGTTCAGTTGCTCACCGCTCAGTTGCACACCGTTCAGTTGCACACCGTTCAGTTGCACACCGGTCAGTTGCACACCGCTCAGTTGCACACCGCTCAGTTGCACACCGCTCAGTTGCACACCGTTCAGTTGCACACCGTTCAGTTGCACACCGTTAATTTGCCCACCGTAGTTGTAAAGCGAGGTCCACCCTGCTTACCGGCGGGGTGGGTGCGGGAGGGGGGCCAAAGGCCCCCCTTGCAACCCCCCGTGTGTGTGTGTGTGTGTGCAATTGAGCGGTGTGCAACTGAGCGGTGTGCAACTGAGCGGTGTGCAACTGAGCGGTGTGCAATTGAGCGGTGTGCAACTGAGCGGTGTGCAACTGAGCGGTGTGCAACTGAGCGGTGTGCAACTGACCGGTGTGCAATTGAGCGGTGTGCAACTGAACGGTGTGCAACTGAACGGTGTGCAACTGAGCGGTGTGCAACTGAACGGTGTGCATTTTTATGTGTCCAACTAAACGGTGTGCATTTTTATGTGTGCAACTGAACGGTGTGCAACTGAACGGTGTGCAACTGACCGGTGTGCTACTGAACGGTGTCCAAATTAATTTTCTTCTGTGTCCAAAAGCTACTGTGTCCAAAATTATTGTGTCCAAATGCACTGTGTCCAATTGAGCCGTGTGCAAAGTTTCGTGTCCATTTGCAACGTGTCCATTTGCACCGTGTCCAATTGTACTGTGTCCAAGTGAAGGCCACTCGCCCGTGACGTACGGGCCACCGGCCTATCACTCGCTCTGAGTCTCATTTCGCGCCGATATTTCAAGGGGCGGCCAATGAAGTTTGGCGCCGCGTTGATTTTTCGAACCGAACTCGGAGGTTCAAACTTATTGGCAGCGAGAGATTAAAGAACCGCAATAAAAGGGCCCGCTCTTGAGGAGTGCCCGACACTCGCTGAAAACGCGCAGAGTTACCGTTTACGTTTAACCGCTTTGATAATCGCTTTGATAACCGCTTACGACAACCGCTACTCCTTTTGTGAAACCGCTTATAACCGACAAAGCTTTTTTGGAACTTTTTGTATAATTTGTGATAGTGTTAATTATTTGATTATAATTAAAGAACGTGAATTGTACTCGCGAGATTTATTTTCCGCGAACCAAAAGATCCTCGCACACTTGTCCTATTTCGCCTCGCTCTCGAACATTTTCTGGTCCTTCGAGCCGGATCATCGCCGGCATCCGCGAGTTTGTGAGTAAGACCTGAAAAAGGATAGACAAACATTACAAAATGTGCGCAGACTTAAACAATTTGCTGCAAGCTCAACGCGACATCCACGGTCGCATGTCAAGGTTGGTGGAAAATCTACGAAAGCTAGGCTCAGCTGGCATCAACCTCGGCAGCATCGAGACCCGGATCAAGATCCTGGATCAACTGTGGGCCAAGTTCGAGACACAGCATGAGCTCATCCGCACCAGCTATAAGGAGAGATACAGCGAGAGTGAGTACGCTACTGCTTTTGTTGATGCCGTAGAAAATACTTACGTTCAACAACGCGGCAAGCTCGCTGAATATGCGGAGCAGCACCAAGCTGCTCCTCCTCCGTCGGCGTCGTCCAACGAACAGCAAAATAGCGATCGCTCGTTAAAAACCGCGTTGCCAAAAATCAAGTTACCTCCGTTCTCAGGCGCGTATGAAGACTGGCCGTCCTTCCGTGATTTATTCCTGTCCGTGATCGGTACGAATTCCGCAGTTTCTCCCATCGAACGGTTCCATTATCTGCGTTCGTGCCTGCAAGGACCTGCGGAAAAATTGATACGTCCGTTAGCGGTTACCGGGGAGAATTACGAGCGCGTTTGGGCAATTTTGAAGAAGCAATTCGAGAACAAGCAAGAACTCATTCGGTCGAACTTTGCCACATTCTCCGCCGTATAAAAAATGAAGGGCGAAACCGCGGAAGAACTGAGCCGCGTTTATCACGCCGTAACGACCGCCGTGAACGCGCAAGAAAGCATCGGGCGGCCGATTGAATCGCACGGGATGGACCTGTTTAATCACTTGGTCGTTGAACTTTTCGATGCGCGCACTAGACTCGAGTGGGAATCATCCACGAGCGATACATTCGAGCCTCCGAATCACGAGACACTATTGAACTTCATCACTAAGCGAATGCTCACGCTTAACGCCGCGAAACCGAAAACCGTCAAGGTCTCCGGAGACTGATCGAAGCCCGCGAAAACTCACTTCACTAGACACGAATCCAACGCGGCACAATGCGCCTTGTGCAAAGAGCGACACGCGCTCATGGTGTGCGGGCAGTTCAAGGCGAAATCTGTAAACGAACGTCGATCCTTCGTCGAAGCGCATCGACTGTGTTACAACTGCCTCGGCAGTCATCCGGTTGCGAGGTGTCAATCGACCAAGAATTGCTGGTCGTGCAAGGGGCGGCATCACTCGATGTTGCACGATGCGTACGCGACCTCGAAGACGACCGACGCAACCGCGCTCTCCGCAATTAAACAAAGCGATGATCGCAAGGCGATTCTTCTCGCGACCGCGCGCGTTCTCGTCGCTGACCGCTACGGAGCGCCTCATTCCGTTCGCGTCTTAATCGACCAGGGATCCGAGATATCCATCATCACCGAATCGCTGGTGCAACGCCTACGCCTCCAACGAAATCACTCTTCCGTGACGATCTTCGGGATCGGCGGATCGCTGTCCGGTGCTTCGCGCGGCAAGGTAGCGCTCAAAATCACGTCAAGAGTGACCGGAGAGACGTGCTCCGTTGTCGCCTTCGTGCTTCCGCGCCTCTCCTCGTATCGGAGTTCTACGACGAAACACCGCAAAGGCTGGCCACATCTCCAGGGACTGCCGTTAGCCGACCCGGAATACATGGCCACCGACCCCGTCGAGCTGCTTCTCGGAGCAGAGATCTGCTCGTCGATCTTCAAAGATGGACTCCGCAAAGGTGGACCGCAAGCTCCCATGGCACGGAACACCACTTTAGGATGGATTCTATCGGGAGGCTGCAGCGTCGCGACGCTGCATAGCCACCTTAGCTCACTCCAGTGCACCGCAGACCACGATCTCACAACGATGGTCCGCCGCTTTTGGGAGCAAGAGGAAGTGCCGCTCGCTCCCACCGCTCTCGCACCCGAGGAGGAAAGATGCGAGAATTTCTTCGTGCAAACGCACACACGCACGAGTGATGGACGGTACGTCGTTCGGCTGCCGTTCGCCACTATCCCAGGGAACCTCGAAGAAACCCGCATGCCAGCCGAGAGACTGCTGACCGCAATGGAGCGGAAAAGCAGCCGGGACTCTTCATTCGGCGACTCATACCGCTCGTTCATGCTGGAGTACGAGCAACTGAAACACATGAGCGAAATCAGCAAAGAGTCAACCGCAAACGTCAAGGGCAACAGGATCTGCTACCTACCACATCACGGAGTGTTGCGTGAGTCGAGCACCACCACCAAACTTCGCGTTGTTTTCAATGGGTTGCAGCGCATCCGGTCAGGAGAATCGCTGAACTCGCAGCTCCTCGTGGGGGCCAACCTCCTTCCCGCGCTCGCCGACGTCCTCCTCCGCTGGCGGTGGCATCGCTACGCCATCGTGGCGGACTTCGAAGATGTACCGCCAAATTCTCGTGCACCCCGACGACCGTGACTTCCAGCGCGTGCTATGGTGTCGCGACAACACGCGTGAGGTCCAAGAATACCGCTTGATTACCGTAACATACGGTCTCGCGTGCGCGCCGTTCTTCGCGATTCGAACTCTGCGCCAGCTCGCCGACGACGAAGAATCTTGCTTTCCTCTCGGTGCCGCCGCTCTTCGACGTGACTGTTACGTCGACGACATCGTTTCAGGTGCCAACACGCTGTCAGAGGCAGCAACACTGCAGCGTGAGCTTCGCGAACTTTGCATGGCAGGCGGGTTTCCCGCAAATGTTGTTTTCTAACAATTATTTGTCGGGCTGAGGAAGTGTGTAAACGCCCTACACAGACACGACAGTGCCGCTGCCACGGAAGAGATGGATGCTTGGTTCGTGCCTCCTCCCGCCTTAAATCCCCCCCTCGCTGGGAAAGTGGGCCTCCAATTGCGAGGAGACCCTCACCGGAGTCCCGCAGGAGCACCGGCTCCTCAAGGCCCAGCACACCTGGAAGGATGAGCTTCATCCCACGCTGGGCCTCCGATGGCATTCGCGCAATGACCATTTCGTGTTCGCGATCCAACCCCGCACGATGACCGAATACACGAAGAGGCGAGTCCTCGCAGAGACAGCGCGTCTCTTCGACCCGCTGGGCTGGCTGGCTCCAGTCATCATCCGCGCGAAGATCTTAATCCAATCCGCGTGGCTACAAGGACTGGATTGGGATGCTCCGCTTCCACCATCTGATGCCCAACAGTGGCGACTCCTCCTCGAGCAGCTTCCGCAACTCGAGCAAATACGGGTTCACCGCTGGCTTCGCACGGGAGAGGAAGCCTCAACCCTCCAAATACACGGTTTCGCGGATGCCTCTGAGAGAGGCTACGCCGCCGCCGTGTATCTCCGCACCGTGATCAACGGTATCGCAACGATCCACCTCCTAGCTGCAAAAAGCAAAGTTGCTCCGATTAAACAAATTTTGTTACCGCGCCTTGAACTTTGCGCTGCATCTTTATTAGTGACGCTTACTCACCATCTCCGCATTGTGTTGAATCTTTTTGCAGCGCCAATATTTCTTTGGTCCGACTCCAAGGTTACCCTCTATTGGATTCAAGGACACGCCTCGAGGTGGAAGACGTACGTGACCAACCGAGTCGCCAGATCCAGACGCTGCTCCCGGAGGCCCAGTGGAGACACGTACCTGGACGAGAAAACCCGGCCGACTGCGCATCAAGAGGAATAGCTCCCAGCGAGCTTGCACACCATCAGCTGTGGTGGACGGGTCCCAACTCCCAACTGGCTTCTGAAGGACGAACTATGCTGGCCGGAAAAAAACCTGGAAGCTCCCAAGGGCGAACTGCCCGAGAAGAAAGCATCCATGCACCACGCCGCCGCCAACGAGGAAACTGAGCACGAGAATCTGCTCAGATTTTCTTCCCTGCACCGGCTTCTCAGGGTGACAGCGTGATGCCTTCGATGGCGACGCTCAACCGCTCGCAAGCAACTTCCCGACGACGCTATACCGCAGCCAATCCTCCAACCTGCCGAGCTCGATGAAGCGCTGCATTGATGGCTCCGCGTGGTGCAGTCTTTGCACCACTTACTCTAACGAAATCGCCGCTATTAGCACCAACCGCATTGTCGCCCATCGCAGCCCTTTATCAAAACTGAGTCCATTCCTAGATCATAACGGCGTGCTGAGAGTCGGAGGGCGGCTCAAGCACGCCATCCTGTCAAACGACGAACGACACCCGATGATCGCCCCATCAACTTCATGGCTGACTCGACTTCTGGTAGACTCGTGCCACCAAAGAATACTACGGCGGAGTACAGCTCACGCTGGGCTTGCTCCGTCAACGCTTCTGGATTCCGCGAGGACGGGTCGTCGTCAAGCAACTGCTTCACCGATGCGTGACGTGCATCCGATGGCGAGCCACCGCACCGCAACCACAGATGGGCAATCTTCCTCGCGGCCGAGTCACTCCTGGACGCCCGTTCCTCCGCACCGGCGTGGACTACGCCGGCCCGTTCCAAATCCGGCCGTCCAAAGGGCGAGGACATCGAGCGTACAAAGGCTTCATCGCCGTTTTTGTGTGCCTTTGTACACGAGCCGTGCACTTGGAGTTGGCCTCGGACTATACAACCGAGGCCTTCTTAGCCGCCTTCCGCCGATTCACTTCGCGTCGCGGCCTGTGCACGGACCTATACTCGGATTGCGGCACCAACTTTACGGGAGCAGACCGAGAATTGAGAAAACTCTTCCAAGCATCATCGTCCGACGGCCGTCGCATCGCGCATATCACAGGCTCACAGGGAGTGCGATGGCACTTCAACCCACCCGCCGCGCCGCACTTCGGGGGGCTCTGGGAGGCGGCCGTCAAATCCACAAAACATCACTTGAGACGAGTTATCGGGGAAGCCACACTGACATTTGAGGAGTTCAGCACCTTCCTCACGCAAGTGGAGGCCTGCCTAAATTCAAGGCCACTCCACGCTTTATCCGACGACCCCGACGACTTCACCGCACTTACACCCGGACACTTCCTCATCGGCGCCCCGCTTCTCGCCGTACCAGAATCATCGCGGACCGAACAAAGGGACACGCACATATCGCGATGGCAACTGGTGCAAAAAATGAGGGACCATTTCTGGCAAAGATGGTCCCGAGAATACCTGCACGGACTTCCCTCTCGACCGAAGTGGCTGGACCCCGAGGCGGCTCCCAACATCGGCACGCTTTGCTTACTCCGCTCCGAGACAACCCCGCCGAGCCGATGGCCCCTCGCCCGCATCATCAAGCTGCACCCCGGAGACGACGACGTCGTGCGCGTGGTGACCATTCGGACACCCACCACAGAGCTCATCTGACCACTTACAAAACTCGTGTTGCTTCCCAGCATCACCGAGACATCACCGCCGACAAAAAACCGCACTCTTGTATACTAGTTTTAAGAAATAAATATACCGCAGAATTTAATACGACGGGCCGCACTGCGTTCACACTCACATTCGCATATTTCTTTCGCATACTTCTTCTGCGTCAATATTCTCTGCTTTTCACTTTAATTCTCTCTGTTCGTCTCCGCTCACGCACTCACCACACTCTAAAAAATCGTTGATTTCACAACCGCACGCACGAATGCATGGCCTTCTGCCAACACATTTTCAATTTCGACTGTTCACTTGCATTATTTTCTCACTGTGAAATATCCATTCATCACTTAAACTCAATAACACCGCACTCGTGCGTAACCTTACGCGACGCGATACACAACTTCACTGAATGAGCGCTTCTCCCCGCACTCTCGCTCGCCACCCCACTTCACTCGATCACGCATTCCAGATCGAACGCGCTAATCAATCGGACCATAGGCCAAGTCGCGACACCTGTTCCTTGGCGCGCGAATTTATTTCAGCATGGAGTGCCGAGGCGGGCGGGAATGTTTGAGATCGCATTAAATTACACATAATTTAAATTCATCTTTGCAATATGGGCTTCGCATTATTATCACATCATACATTCAAAGTCAAAGAACATATAAAGAAAAGCTAACTTGTTATTACTTTTATAAAATTATTATTTTCTTCCGAGGTTTTTTCGGTTTCAACGAAGCCCATGTCACAAACAAGTCGAATGACAACTCGTGTTCAAGATTGAAACGTTTAATTTAATCGATAAATTTAAACTGTAAATTCAACCAACAAATCTGAACGGTAAGAACCGCAATCAAAACACGAGCGAGAAAAAACATCATCGCGATCAACCGATCAGCGCGTGATCGCGTGATCATAACAAAGAAAAGTGTGACAAACACCTATATTCTCGAACGTTCGGCGCCGAAAATATCCTATTATGGAAATCGGTCGACCGCTACTCTTTTCCGTCGTTATTCAGTCTGCCGCTGACGACGATTCGAGCTGGTCGATAGCAATCGATGATCATTTCTCGTATCATAATTTCTCGTATGATATTATCTCGTGTCGTATTCTCGCTCGTGTCGTGTCGCGGTACTCATAGACCATTCGCGCTGCTGTTGTTAATCTCGCTCGTGTCGTATGCGCTCTCGTCATTCTCGTTGTAAACTCTCAACCGACATTCTAGCATAGGATCGAGCATCGAACTCAGTGCGAAAGACACCTCATTGTCTGTATTACTACACGCTCTATACTTATTGAGTTTGTGATTGTTAATTGTTTGGAGTCCGAAAGTCGACGCGCGTTAACCGTTCCGCGAATGACCTCTGCCTCGCGCCAAGCAACATCCGGCGTCCGCGTGCAAGATATCCATTTTCGCGAGAGCCTCTAGTAAGAAGCTCTATAAGATTTCCGATATGCGTCAAAGGCAGTCATTAACAGGACATTTTGAAGATTTCCGTCGGAGTCGCGGAATACGTGCCGTCGCTCGCTCCTATTATTCAAAATTAAACGAATCTTGAAACAATCTGCAATCGAGTATTTACTGAAATCTCCTTATCCTCCAGCGGATCTACGGATTCGCGTTACACACCGCTTCTCGCTCATCTCTAAGCGTTTCTCAAGATTCGGGCGATCTCGTCGAGGTCGACTCCCGAACATATTGGTCCTTCGATCCGGATAGGAGCGTGTGTGGAGGATACGTTCGCGAGTCAGTGATATTCTGACACATCCACGATGTCGGAGCACATCGCACATCAGCAGCAGCTGCAGCGTACGATTGAACGCTGTCTTGACAATTTCAAAAAGGTCGGCCGGAGCAACTTAACTCCGGCTAAAGT
Source organism: Formica selysi (assembly GCA_009859135.1). NCBI lineage: Eukaryota > Metazoa > Arthropoda > Insecta > Hymenoptera > Formicidae > Formica > Formica selysi. The sequence goes on from WHNR01000035.1 coordinate 736,375, forward strand.
ACGCGCGAGGATCTCTACGCTTAAGGACATCTGGATTCAATTCTCCAATGGACATGCAGAGGTGTCGCGGAAGGTCCCGGAAGCAATCCGGTCATCGCTTAGCTACTACAAGGAGAATCATTTCGACTCAACCTTCGCTGCCTATGAGAACGCTTTGGACCACATGTCGGAAATCTTGGAGGAAATGGAGCCGGCCGTGAGTCCAAATCCGTCTCTTTCCTCGACGAGGCTGCACACGGAAGCGTCCGCGTTCTCTTTATCGCATTTTCCGCCCATCAAATTGCCTCCGTTCGACGGCAATTACGATGAATGGGAACAATTTCGCGACCGATTTGCGACGCTGAAAATTCGGATCTAAATGATTTCGCTCGCATGCATTTTTTATCATCATGTCTAAAGGGTAGCGCGCAGGAATGTATCGCGAATATTTCTGTAACGGCCGCGAATTTTGAAATAGCGTGGAAAGCGTTGACCAAACGGTACGACGACAAAAAGCGGTCGATAAACAAACATTTCTCGACCTTGCTCAGCTTATCGTCTATCCCGCGCGAATCTGCCACCGAGCTGCAGACTTTAAACGACAAAGTGAATATCGCAATGGCATCATTGAAAGCCCTCAATCGAAAACCGGAGGAACTCTGGGAAGATATTGTCGTTCATATCGTTGTGCAAAAATTAGATCCGGTAACGCGAAAAGCTTGGGAACTAAGCATCGGCCATACAGATGCCCCGCAGTCTCACGAAACCTTAAGCGAATTTATCGAGTCTCGCACTCGCGCGTTAAGGGCAGCCGCCCCCGGGTCAGCCGTTAAAACCGGCGTAAAACAAATCGCAGCCTCGCGAGTGCATGCCGCAACCGTATCCTCTAGCGCATAATCGCAATGCCCATTATGTTCAGAGCGACACTTTTTTAATGTATGCCCTACGTTCGTGAACAAGAATGCGAGTCAACGTCGAGATATCGTTAAGCAGCAAAAACGTTGTTTTAATTGTTTAAGTTCGAAGCATTCAGCTCAAGCATGTGGGAGCAAATACACATGTCGAGTTTGTCATAAAAAGCATCATCCGATGCTACACGTTGACTCGGATTCTGGCTCAAGTTCCTCGAGAACTATTATGCCGGTTGGCTCGTCGCCTCAACCGTCCGGTTCGACACCGGAAGTAAATTCTCTGATCGCCTCAACGAGAAAGCGATCACACGTCTTATTAGCGAGAGCCTGGGTAACGGTGCGCTGTCCGTCGGGTCGTACCGCTGTCGTTCGAGCTCTCCTCGATCAGGGGTCGGAAATGACATTCATTTCGGAAAGTTTAGCGCAACTTTTGCGCGTAAAACGCATTCGCATGCTGATCTCCGTTTCCGCCGTCGGCGGGATTCACGCGGGGACATTTCAACACGCGACTCACATATTCATTTCTCCTCGCAATTCTCTCGTTCCGTCGCTTTCGACCACCGTGCTCATTATGAAATCGTTAACTTCTTATACTCCGAAACAGAACGTGGTCATCTCGTCACTCTCTTATCTTGCTGATTTGCTGCGAGCAGACGCGGATCCGACGAGTCCCGATCCTATCAATATCATTATCAGAGCGGATCTTTACAACGATATAATTCTCGACAGTGTTCGCAAGGGAGGCGTCGGACAACCCATCGCTCAGAATTCCGTCCTCGGATGGATAATTTCGGGACCTATCTCGTCATCAACGACGAATAATTCCTCGTCGCCGACAATTCTCTCCGGAAATTGCGCTCTCAGTCGCGTTTCGACTCATCATTTTATCGGCTCTCCTTGTCTCGAAGAGGAACTTCATCGGTTTTGGGATGACGAGGAACTCCCACGACAAAATCATCTCACACCGCAAGAAAAGCAGTGTGAAGAGCATTTTCGCTTAACGCATTCTCGCGAGTCTGACGGTATGTCGTGCGGCTACCGTCCAAGAAGGGTCCTCCGATTGAAATCGGAAGTTCAAAGCTTCACGCGAAAAAATTGCTCAATTCATCATTTCGCAGATTTCGCGATAAACCGGAAATCACGAAAGAATATGGCGAATTCATGTCCGATTGTCAACGACTTGGGCATATGCAGCCCGCGCCGACTGCTCAAAGTCAAATCGAACAATCTGTTTATCTCCCACATCACGGGGTGATCCGGGAAAGTAGCTCTACTACGCGTCTTCGCGTTGTTTTTAACGCATCGAGCGTTACTTCTAATGGCACATCGTTAAATGATCATTTAAACGCCGGGCCGAAATTACAAACCGATCTCATGTCGGTCATCCTACAATGGCGTAGATACAAATACGTCTATTCATCCGATATCGCGAAAATGTATCGCCAGATTTACATCGATGCGCGGGATATAGATTATCAACGGATCTTGTGGGAGTCATCGCTGTCGGAGCCGCTCATCGATTATCAATTACTAACGGTTACGTATGGAATGTCGTGTGCTCCGTTTCTAGCCCTTCGGGTATTAAAACAACTCGTCATCGACGAAGGTCAGCACTTTCAGCTTGCTGTTCCTATCCTGAGCGATAATATTTATGTCGACGACTTACTTTTCGGAGCTGACGATACCATTCGAATTCGGCAAGCGTGCGATCAATTAAACTCGATGTTAAAGCGCGTCGGATTCGTATTACGAAAATGGGCGAGCAACTCGCCCTCTCTTCTCGATGACATCGAAATCCCAGATCACTGTCTAGCCACGAACACACCTCTGGCTGAAGACGAACAAATCAAAATCCTCGGAATCGGGTGGAATCCGGCAAACGATATTTTCGAGTTTCGCGTGTCGCTGGCTGATAACGCCCCGGAAACAAAGCGTACGATCTTATCCGCGATCGCAAAATTTTACGATCCGCTTGGGTGGGTCACTCCGATCACGATTACCGCTAAAATATTTATGCAGCAACTCTGGCGACTTAAAAGCGGTTGGGATGACGCGATTTCCGAGCTACACATCGTAAAGTGGAGAGAAATCTATTCTCGGCTCTCATATCTCAATAATTTGCGAATAATAGGCTAGATCGGTCGCGGATCGGATACAAATCACGCCGAAATCCACGGATTTGCAGACGCATCTACACATGCATATACCGCATGTGTTTATATCAAAATCATTTCGTCATCAGGTCAAATCACGACAACTTTGCTCGTCGGTAAATCAAAGGTCGCACCATTAAAATCTCTGAGCACACCACGACTCGAATTATCTGCAGCATTATTACTCGCACGACTTGTCGAGTTCGTTCGCGGATCGAACAGTTACAAGGATATTCCGTGCTATTGCTGGACAGATTCCACGATCGTGCTCGCGTGGGTAAGTCAACCTCCTTCGCGATGGAAGACTTTTGTCGCCAATCGTGTTAATGACATTCAGACTCGTCTTCCAGACGTCGAATGGCAGCATGTGTCAACGGAGGACAACCCCGCAGATTGCGCTTCGCGCGGAATATTTGGCGATGAAATTATCAATCGCGAGCTATGGTGGCATGGACCTCCATGGCTGTTCTTCAATTCCGATAAATGGCCGTGTAACAATGAGCGTCTTCCCGAGGAAGCGCTTCTCGAAGAAAAGGTTAGTTCGCTACAATGCTCTCAATCGCTCTTTAAATGGGACCTTGCTTCTATATATTCATCGTGGCCAAAGTTAATTCGCGTCACAGCGTATATCAATAACTTCGTAACTAACTGTCGCAGTAATCGCTCTTGTCGTGACACAAGCTCATTGTCGTTTTCGCCTTTGTCATCTCATTATCCGGCATCACAAAATATTGCGCTTTCTGCATACGACTGTAACAATGCCAGAACTTTCTGGATTAAGAAAATTCAAGCCGACTTATTTCCGACGGAAATAAACGCGCTGTCAAAAAATCAGAGCCTCTCGTCGAGAAGCTCAATTCTCTCTCTTCGACCGTTCCTTGACCGGGACGGAATTGTGCGCGTAGGAGGACGGCTTAATAAAGCTCCTTTGCCATTGTCCGTTCGACATCCGATCCTTCTTGCGTTACACCCGTTAGTCACACTTATCGTGAATCAAACTCATTTACGAGCGTTACATGCCGGACCGCAACTCACGCTAAATGTTCTGCGCCGCGATTTCTGGATAATCCGCGCTCGTAATATCGTCAAATCTGTAATTCACAAATGTGTTGTGTGTATTCGCGAACGCGCCGCGATTCCCACACAAATCATGGGAGATCTTCCCGAACATCGCGTGACAGCGGCAATCCGATGTTTTTTGCATTGCGGCCTCGATTACGCAGGACCCGTGCAAATTCGGGCCTCCGCTGGACGAGGGATTACGTCGCGCAAAGCATACATCGCGCTCTTTATCTGCCTTGCGACAAAAGCAATACATTTGGAGTTAGTAAGCGACTACTCCACTCAAGCTTTCTTAAACGCTTACTCTCGATTTTGCGCTCGCCGCGGTCTACCACAATCTAGGTATTCGGACAACGGGACGACATTCGTCGGGGCGGACCGAGAACTGACCGTCGCGTACCGGTCAGCATTACGATATCCGAATTTTTTGAACCTGACTGCCTCCGATAACGTGACGTGGAATTTCATTCCCCCGTCTGCTCCGCATTTTGGCGGGTTGTGGGAGGCGGGCGTCCGTAGCGTAAAAACTCATCTGCGCCGCGTTTTAGGAAATCATATGCTAACATACGAAGAATTCTCGATTTTATTATCTAGAATCGAAGCATGTCTTACTTCAAGATCGATAGTGCCCCTCTCCGATACGCTTGAGGACTACGAGTGTCTCACCCCCGATCACTTTTTGATCGGATCCGCGCTTACTGTAAACCCGGAACCATCCTTGCTCAATATTAACGAGAATCGCTTGTCGAGATGGCAACTCGTCCGACACGTTACTGAGCGGTTTTGGAAATTATGGAGTAACGACTATGTCAATACGTTACAACAACGAGCAAAATGGCGAAAGGTAGCACCGCCGATTGATACCGGGCAACTCGTCCTCCTGCGCAATCCTATGTTACCTCCCTGTAAGTGGGAACTGGGCCGAGTTACGCAATGTCATCCCGGTTCCGACGGCTTCGTACGGGTCGTCACCGTCAAGACGGCCACCTCGGAATTCAAAAGACCGATCGTAAAATTATGCGTTCTACCTATCAATAGTGAGGCGACGAGCAATTAGGCACCTTCGCTGCGTTGCGTTTCATTTATTGTAATTCATTAGACTTAAGCACAAAATTGTCAAGAGGCGAGCGTCATTCCGCCAAGGCGGGCGGCAGATTCACGGTGTTAAATCATATCGAAAAAAAAAGTCATATTCCTTATATCGTTAATTGTGGCGTGCGCTCTTGTCGTTCAATGCTACTGTCGTATCAATTATTTCGGAACTATCTTTCCAAAGCGGGCGGTATGTTCAAGATTGAAACGTTTAATTTAATCGATAAATTTAAACTGTAAATTCAACCGACAAATCTGAACGGTAAGAGCCGCAATCAAAACACGAGCGAGAATAAACATCATCGCGATCAGCCGATCGGCGCGTGATCGCGTGATCATAACAAAGAAAAGTATGACAAACACCTATATTCTCGAACGTTCGGCGCCAAAAATATCCTATTATGGAAATCGGTCGACCGCGACTCTTTTCCGTCGTTATTCAGTCTGCCGCTGACGACGATTCGAGCTGGTCGATAGCAATCGATCATCATTTCTCGTATCATAATTTCTCGTATGATATTATCTCGTGTCGTATTCTCGCTCGTGTCGTGTCACGGTACTCATAGACCATTCGCGCTGCTGTTGTTAATCTCGCTCGTGTCGTATGCGCTCTCGTCATTCTCGTTGTAAATTCTCAACCGACATTCTAGCATACGATCGAGCATCGAACTCAGTGCGAAAGACGCCTCATTGTCTGTATTACTACACGCTCTATACTTATTGAGTTTGTGATTGTTAATTGTTTGGAGTCCGAGAGTCGACGCGCGTTAACCGTTCCGCGAATGTCCTCTGCCTCGCGCCAAGCAACATCCGGCGTCCGCGTGCAAGATATCCATTCTCGCGAGAGTCTCTAGCAAGAAGCTCTATAAGATTTCCGATACGCGTCAAAGACAGTCATTAACAGGACATTTTGAAGATTTCCGTCGGAGTCGCGGAATACATGCCGTCACTCGCTCCTATTATTCAAAATTAAACGAATCTTGAAACAATCTGCAATCGAGTATTTACTGAAAATTTCCTTATCCTCCAGCGGATCTACGGATTCGCGTTACACACCGCTTCTCGCTCATCTCTGAGCGTTTCTCAAGATTCGGGCGATCTCGTCGAGGTCGTCTTCCGAACAACTCGCAAACAATTTTGTCGGTTAGCCGCGCGATAAACGGCTGCCGGCACGCGCGAGGCCGTGACGTAGCCCGTGACGTACGGGCCACCGGCCTATCACTCGCTCTGAGTCTCATCTCGCGCCGATATTTCAAGGGGCGGCCAATGAAGTTTGGCGCCGCGTTGATTTTTCGAACCGAACTCGGAGGTTCAAACTTATTGGCAGCGAGAGATTAAAGAACCGCTATAAAAGGGCCCGCTCTTGAGGAGCGCCCGACACTCGCTGAAAACGCGCAGAGTTACCGCTTACGTTTAACCGCTTTGATAACCGCTTACGACAACCGCTACTCCTTTTGTGAAACCGCCTATAACCGACCGAGATTTTTTGGAACTTTTTGTATAATTTGTGATAGTGTTAATTATTTTATTATAATTAAAGAACGTGAATTGTACTCGCGAGATTTATTTTCCGCGAACCAAAAGATCCTCGCACACTTGTCCTATTTCGCCTCGCTCTCGAACAAATATAAAAATACAAAATGATATAAAAATATAAAAATATAATATGTAGGCTCCTTCTTCTGAAACAAACAAAAATGCATGTCTTATTAGTAAAATTATATCTATTTAATATTATAAATTTAAAAAGAAGATTCTTACAGTTAGTTCTATGCTTCTTGTTCGGAGGTTTTCCTAGCTCTTCCAGCTGCCAATCTTCATCGTGGAAATAATCGCTGTAATCATCATCATAGGGTTCGAACCCGAAAAGCTTTTGAAGGCAATAGATATCATTAAACGGAAATATTTCCGCCCACTCGCGGGCTCCTCGGGTATCACCCCATAACTCTACAAGGTCTTCTCGTACGTTCTGCCGCAACATACGTACCCTCTGTCGGTGCCGTATATTTACAAATCCGTCTATGCGGACATTGATGAGATACTGTAAATATAATGTGAAAATTATAATACACAATTTGTACAAAAGATGTACACCACAAAAACTACGTACCCATAGTAAAAATGCAGCCTTTACAGCATCTAATATCCTTTGATAAAATTGAGTTGCTCGCCGCGACATATTAATCATTTCTTGAACCATTTTTATGTTTTTTCACTTTATTTCACTTCTCTCAAAAACTATACTTGAAGACTGACAGACACTTTATGACGGACACAACGGGATAGACATTATCTCGTTTAAACATTTTCAAGTAGGGGATGTATCACTTACAAAGAACGCTTACTCTCTGCACTTGATAAGAAAACAAAAGTTAGCATGTTTCCGCAGACAACTGTCCACAGTTAAAGTCTGTTAAATATGAATAACGGATTATTATAATATGTAAACCACTATTAAACTACTATCGAACCACTTTGAACCACTATCGAACAGCTATCGAACAGCTTTTGAACCACTATCGAACAGCTTTTGAACCACTTTGAACAGCTATCAAACAGCTGTGGAACTGCTATGAAACAACTATCGAACAAAGTCACATTGAATTTTTAAAATTGATTTCTCTATTTCTCTATTTCTCTGTTTTTTTTTGCATATTCTTATAGCCCTTGTCGAGACCTTTTCAAAACTCTATAATAAAGTATGTTTTCATCAAGTACTTTTTGAGTTATTTTATATCTTAATCTGACATAATTTGATATAAAAAATAAAATATCTCGTAAAATATTTAGTTTTCGATAATCTTACCGTAATACTTTTATGTACAGAATAATGAGACAAATCAATTGGTATAAAAAAAATTGTTTTTGAGAAAAAGTATGTAATTATTTACAATGTATTTTTTTAACAATTGTTTCTTTTATACACTAATTAATTTGTCTCATTATTCTGTACATAAAAATATTACGGTAAAATTATCGAAAACTAAATATTTTACGAGATATTTTATTTTTTATATCAAAATATGTCAGATTAAGATATAAAATAACTCAAGAAGTACTTAATGGAAACATACTTTATTATAAAGTTTTGAAAAGATCTCGACAAGGGCTATAAGAATATGCAATAAAAATAGAGGAAATAGAGAAATAGAGAAATCAATTTAAAAAATTCAATGTGACCTTGATATGATCTTAACAGTGCCACCCAAGGTTTAACTAATATTTCTATCTTTTTTCCCCCTCAGAACCAAACAACTTTTGTTCAAAAAGTTTCCTTCTAAAACTTACAGGTTTTGAGATATTTGCCTGTTAAGATTAAAAAGACTCACCCTGTATATATTGTGACGTGACTTTTTGGGACGTCCGTCACAAGGGTCGAATGGCTCGATCGGGGGCGGTTTTTCGGGGGCCTGCGTCTTCCTAATTTAGGGAGAGAGCGGCCCGATCGTCAGATCGACGAGATCTGACTTTCTGTAATAATTATCGAAAATGTAAGCTCGAGATGAGCCCGCGAGTTGGTTGTCGGCACGAGGTCGAGCGGCGGGATCCCATCCGGCGGAAGAAGAGGACGAGAGAAGAGCGACAGCCGAGAGCGGGAGTCCAGGACACCCAGGAAACAGGAGACGTCAGGTCGTAGTTGTCTAATATTAAAAACCTTTCTGATGGCTGATAAACATCGCTGCCGGTAAATTTATATTTCTTATGGCAGGAAAGGAGCGCGGAGGGCCGGAATAATCTAGCCAAAGGGGCGGCCACTCCACCCGCACGAAGCGAGGGAGTCCCAAGGACGGAGCGGCTTGCGGACTCTCAATCCGGAACCTATTCAACCAAATAGGAAAGAGAGCCGATCGGGCGCAGCCGTAAGCCCGCATTTTTAAGCCGAACAACAGAAAATTTTGGGAAACTCCGGGGCGATGAACCCACCAGCACGGCCGTGAGGACAACAAGGATCGCGAGGATTACAGGACGGCCCTGCGTGACGCGAAAGCGCCACAGGTGGCACGATAGCGATTTATTGCGCCGGCGTGTCTCCTGCAGGACTCTCGCTCGGCACTGTTCGGTGAGCTGTACGAGAGGACGCAGGTTTTCCGAGAAGCGAGCGAAATATTAGATCGATCAAGGGAAGCACCGAGAACTTTCTGCCGGTGGGACGAGCGTCGTCGACCGATTTTGTTGCCGATTAATTGTAGGTAATTAATTCGGATGAGTCGCGCCCTTAAGTAGTTGTCGAGCCACGCGTTTTGTGAATTAAGTTTTGTGGAAATTTTGATAGATTGCGTCGCACGGCCGACGGGCTTTCGTCGCTCATCCGAATTATATCAGATAAGCTCTCTCTCTATTCGCTTCGCCGCCGCCGACAGTCATTCGTGTTAGCATTGTAATTTCGTATATTGTGCAGAGTATTAGCGATCGGAATTATTTGTCTTGCGTTGATCGTGTAAAGTATTGCGCCACGCTTCGTACACCACATTCGTGTCCGGTAGTTTTCGTCATTGCGTTTGTTCACGCGGTTTTAATATACTTAAGTGCAGCGGGTTGAGACAGATTAAATTTCGAGAAATGTTTAAACTATCTATTGTAGAGCTCTGAGCCGCCGATGATTCCACGAGTCTCGAAAATTATACCTTGTAAATTCCAACGCAAAGGTCGCCGCTATTGTTATCGCGACTTATATTGACTCTCCGCGGGCCTTGTTATAGAAATTATTTCAGTCATCTGGCAAGGAAATATTTATTGTATTGAAGCGGATTCTCGATTGCGTACAAAGTGATTACCGGTGCGTTCGAAACCTTTCTTTAATTGTCGTGGCCTAAATCAGTCACGAACGGCAGAAATTCTCGCGATCGAGAAATCGAGTTCGCATCGCGTTAAACGCCCGGTAATTGAATACTCTTATGCCCGGTCGCATCGATCTCCGCGGGATCATTGCGGTTTCACCTTTCGCACCGAATATTGTTCTCTATTCTTATTTAAAATACAGTTGATATTGTTACTTAAATATTGAAGGCTTTATTTTGGCTTTCATGTTCTCGATTCTCTGCTTTCTCCCGTTCCCCAAGCCACCCCCTCTACCCCATGGGAATACTGTCTAGCCGCGCAGTCTGCCGTCGCGTTAATTATCGGTTCCGCTAATTTTTCTCTTGTTTGCTGTCGTCTTACGTGGTGCGGCCTGCCGTACCTGGCGCCCAACTCGGTTTCTTTGCGTAAAATCGGATCTTTGAGGCGGAATCGATATTCGAGATACGCGCCGAAGGTGTGCCGTGGGCATTGAAAAACCGCCCGCCGAATAAATAATTACCTAATTATTTAAAATAAGAAATAACGGTTACAATATATTGTTACGTCCAGACTCGAGGAAGGATGAGTCGACGGAAGGGCGCAACAACTATCTTTAATTTTCCCGAAATTAAACGTCTCGTGGCGTTTGGAATCGGGTCGAACGAACTGATAGGTCTGAAAAGCAGGTAAACGACTGAGTCGCTGTTACGCTGGTTATTCAGACGTTCGTTCGGTGGTCCCTTTTTGGTAAGAGAATTTAATCTCTTTTACGCGGGATGGGACCAAGTGCGATCTTTCGACTGGAGGAATGAGTGGGGGGTTTAATAAAGAGTTATTTTGATTTTTAAATTAACAAAATATAAATTTATTTATTTTAAAGTAAATGGATATACATGATTATATAAAAAAAATGAAAATAAAATATAATTTCTTGGTGAGTGTACATGTGTATGTGTGTTTTTTAATTCGCGGGTGTTACATCAATACGGAGGACATCAGTCAGAAATGCAATGGAATGATTTTACTGTTAAATTTAGAATCTGACTGGGTGATACAATATAAAAATATATTTGATTAAAGGATAAAAACATAAAATCAAAATCAATATGTATAAGTAAATAAGTGTATATGTTAAGAACGGTCAGAAATATAAAATTGGTCGCTCGCATATGTGTTAGATTAAGATCAGGATTTAAAATTTTCTAAGATTTATTACCGAAACGGGTTGATGATTTAAAAGAATGAAACATTCTTCGGAAAGTTTTGATTTAAATAAGAAACAAGACAAAAAGGAGGAAAAGAAAAATTATTCAATTAAACTTACTTTTTTCAATAGTAATTCAGAGGTGGAGGGGTGGCGAATTTTTGTACGGTGTTTCGCTCTGTGTCTCATGTCGGCAACCCGATGTTCGATTCGTGGTTGCTCTGGAGATGATGCCAAGTGAGGACACTGGTGGCACAAGTGCCTAACTCGCGAATTACGGTGCAAAAGCACAGAGTAAGACTGCGTGAAGCTGAAGACCGGAGAATAAGTACGTAAATGATAGTATGTCCCTTCGAGTTCTCTTTTTATATCTCTCTTTTCGGGGTGTATTCTAATTTCTAAGAGTGGGAATCTTCCAAAACTTTAACGAATTAAAATTGTGCGAGTGTCCTCATTAGGCGGGGTGTTTCTCCTACTTTTCATATTTTTACTCATGACGATCGTCGATTGGTGATCAGTTCAGAGTCCCTTGAGTTCAAAGTCCCTCTAGGTTTCCCTTATGCACGTGATTTGATTCAGACAAAGTCCAAATGTGACGTCACAGAAGTTTCGTCATTATTGATTTAGTTGTATTCATCGGGTATTTTGTGAGAATCTTATTATCTTTTCGTTATCGGCTTTTTTTTATTCCGTTGGAGAATTCCATTGCGAGGGTATCTACTGGTTTTTATTTGTTTTTAGGCGACCGGCGCGGCTTCGTCGCATCGTTCTCACGGTTACTCGTAGATATAGATATTGATAAGTGACTAAATGTTAAGGAATGTGTGACGCAGGATGCTCTATCTACTGAACGACTCATTTCTAATCACCGATCGATTGTCATTGCCGCAACTTTGTGGAAGGAAGGAATCGTGGAGTCACCAGGACGTAACAATATATACGAGGGCTGTATGATAAGTACCCGTGTTTAACGAGTGGCACCCGTTTGACCACGTTAATATTGACCACGGTCCCGATTGACCACGTTGAGATTGACCACGTTGATATTGACCACGGTCCCGATTGACCACGGTCCACCACGGTCCCGATTAACCACGTTGATATTGACCACGGTCCCGACTGACCACGTTGAGATTGACCACGGTCCCGATTGACCACGTTGATATTGACCACGGTCCCGATTGAAAAACCATGTAACACACACACACACATGCGGAGGGGTGCAAGGGGGCCTTCGGCCCTCCCTCCCGCACCCCCTCCGCCAGTCAGGCATAATGGACCTCGTTTTACAACTTGCAAAGTATATGTCCTAGTAACGACATGTATTGATCCGTGGTCAATCGGGACCGTGGTCAATATCAACGTGGTCAATCGGGACCGTGGTCAATCGGGACCGTGGTCAATATCAACATGGTGTTGTGCCTCTCTGGGTACAACGAGAATTTTTGGGATGATCCAAGGGTTCGGCACGTCTTAGGAGTTGGGACTCCGAGTGTCGAGAAACACGAGGCAGAGATTCCGTGCAAAAAGATTTATTTGTACAGCTTACGTATCGTAGAGTTCGGTTTGGTGATGCTTCGGCGATGTAACAATGTCGGCGTTTACAGAATCTCACAGTTTCTTCAAGTATACGCGACACCACTTAGTTTCGGAATATGGCCCCGAGGTACTCGTTATCTCTCTTTTTATGGTCCGAAAGTAGGTGATTTTTCGGTACTAGGTCGCGATGTCTTAATTGCATATTGCAACGAATTGCATATCTTGCATTTAATCGCGGTTTTGGGAGCGCGCGCAACAGCTTACGAAGTGCTGAATTTGCACTGTGCTCCTTTGTTACTTTTATAGGTCGTAATTACGTTATTCGATTTCGAGTTACGACATCCCTCCCCCTTTGGAGGAGAAAACGGAAGGGTAGTGACGTTTTCTATTTGAGACTGTATGTGAGACTCTGTTTACAATTCTTTCTTATTCTATGCGTGGTGTATGTTTACAATTTTTGTGGGCTCGCCATAATATTATTACTATGATACTTATTATAAGTATTGCAAAGCTGCCTGATATTGGGTATATAACTTGCTTTTGTAAGACTGGATAATTGTTAGTTTTATCTAATTCTTTTGTTATCTCCTGCAGTCTAGTGCTTAAATCCATTAATTCGTTTGGATTTTGTATTATTTTCTTTAATTTTACTACATTAGGTTTTATTGACGTGTTACTTAGATCGAATTTTAAGTTTGATATATTATATTCCGGCAAATATGTTGGGAGATAGGTAATATCTATTACTCCCGAAGTTTTTATTATCATATCGGCTGTTACTAATTTGCAGTTATTTATTAATCTAATTTGCCCTGTTCTAGAAATTTTTATTCTATTTTCTTCTTGGTTTTCGCAGCTTATAGTTATAGATTGTTGGGTGAGCGTATAGTACAACCACGAGTGTTGGTTAGTCAGCGCAATCCATATAGTATGGTTAGAATGAATGTATCTCGTATTACAAAATCTTTTGTCCGCTGCGACTTGTAAATACGCTTGGATTTCGCATAGTGAATCGTCGTTAATATGATATATGGGTCTATTCTGTTCGCATATATAATGATTACTTATTTCGATACATTTATCTAAATTATTCTGTGTTGTTGTTAAATAATTTTGATTTTCGCTGTCGATAGCTATAATGGGTTGATTTATTTCTACGAAAGTGAATAAATTTCCTTGTCTGTATATAGGTAGAGATATTGCCTTTACTATATTGTATTTAGGATGAGAGATTAGTGGACAGCGTAAGATAGTATGTATATAGGGTGTGTCATAATAAGCGCTAATCGTTATGAATTTTTCAATCGTTAGCCAATTGTTTTCGAAGATACCAAAGGGAAAATGTAGTCCTTGTGGTACTTGTGAGGTAGCTTCCTTGAGGCTATCTATAACTTGTTCTAATGGAATTAATCTAGGATGTATTTTTCCGTTTTTTATTGCCATTAGATGTTGTATTATATCCTCAATGTCTCTCATTAAATCCGTTATGATCGTGTTAATTATGTAAAAGTGTTCATGTATTTCTTCGCGTTGAATCTGACTTGTCAATTGTTTTTGTATTTTGGAAGTGAAATTGAGTAGTAATTGTTCGTTATATTGTGTTACTTTTTGTAAATTATCAATGTGAGCAATTATGGCGTTTAATATTTTAACTTGGTTCTTCATTGTATGATGTAGCGTTTGCTCTTGGTTTTCTAAGAGAGTTAGTTGTTCTTTGATGATTTTTTCGTCGTTGGCATCCATTGTTCCAAAGAGAGTTTTCGCTAAAGATCCAATTCCATTGATGAGGTCTCTGCGCTTATCTGTTGGCGTTCTATATATAGTGTTTACGCGTCTCAGGAGTTGCGCCAATTTTTCATTATCTGCTTCGATTATTCCTTTTAAGGTTTGGCAGTTTTCTTGCGCTTTATTTTGTAAGTTGCCTAGGAAGAGTGCATGATCGATGTAGTTTTGTAAATCATGGAATCTTTTATTTAAGGCTCCCATATCAATGTTTATTACTAACTTCCAGCTAGATTCTACTTGATGTAGATCACCGATTTTTTCAAAATATATTCCTGGCTCTTGCTTAAATTGTTCTATTTTATTTTCGGCTTCTAGGCTTGATCTTGCTGCTATATCTTGGGCCTTCCATGTCATTAGCGCTCTGGAAAAATAGATGCTTGTTTATTACGCTTTTTCTTTTTTTAATGTTCTATAAAAGCTTTTAAGCGATTTACATGTGTGCATATTATTTTTCTCCCTACTTTGATTTTATAATTAACATCAGAAATTTTATCAGTAATTATGTATGGTCCAATCCATAGAGAGTCGAGTTTCTTTGAACGTCCTCTCCGAACTGTTTCATCATGTAGCAATACTTTGTCTCCTACCTTGAAAGTGGTTTGTTTTGCCCTTTTGTCGTATTGCTCTTTTACTTTAATTTTTTCTTCTCTTATGTGCTCTTTAGCGATTTGATTTGTCGCTCGTATTATTTCTTTTAATTCCTGGGCGTAGTTATCGTAAGTATACGTAGGTTTCGGCGGCGTTGTTAGCGCTGTTGGTAAGATTGCTTGATGTCCGTATACTAGTTCGAAAGGAGTAAATCCTGTTGCCGTATGAGGGGTAGTGTTGTACGTAAACATGGCATAAGGTATCCACTCGTCCCAGTCTGTCTGGGTCCCGGTCGGCATTTATATAATGTCGTAAGTACTCAGCTAGTGTACGATGTGAGCGTTCTAGCGCACCATTACTTTCTGGATGGTATGCGGTTGTCTGTATTTTTTCTATTTTTAATAGTTTGCACATATTTTTGAACATATCGCAAAAGGTTCGTGGCTTGATCCGTTAGCACTTTGTCAGGGATTCCGTGTTCAAATATTATTTTTACTACGAATTCTTTTGCTACGGTGGCGGCTTCTTGATTAGGTAAAGGAACTGCCTTACTGAATTTCGTAAGATTATCTTGGAAGGTTAGAATATATTTATTTCCGTTATTTGTTACGGTTAATGGTCTTACAATATCTAGCGCACATTTTTCGAAAGGTCGGATAGCTGTATCAGTTATTACTAAAGGTGCTTTAGAATTTCGCTTTAATTTATTCTTTTGACAAAATTCGCATTTAGCGATATAATTTTCAACGTATTTAGTTAATCCGGACCAGTTATGTTTCATTCTAATCCTATTAATTGTTCGTTCAATTCCTTGGTATCCGCCTAAGGGTGCGTCGTGATATTCGTACAATATGCGCGCTTTATCTTCTTCGCTATAGTCTCTCCTTTCGTTATAGTTTTCTTCCTTTTCTTCCTTTAGATTGAGAACTACGTTGCAGCTTAACGCGTCGGCGTTGGTATTTGTTTTTCCGGATCGGTGTACGATTTCGTAATCATATTCTTCCAGTTTTAATCTTCATCTTATTAGACGTGATCCTGGATCGGCTACATTGAATAACCATACCAATGGCTTATGATCCGTTATTATTTTAAATTTAGTACCATATAAATAAGATCTATAATATTTTACTGCCCATACTATTGCTAATAACTCTTTTTCGGTAGTATTATAATTATGTTCTGCTCGTGATAATATTCTGCTGGCGTAAGCAATCGGTCGGTCTTGGCCTACTTCTCCTTGAGACAATATAGCTCCGATGGCGTAATCTGATGCGTCCGTCGTTAAAAGAAATTTTTGACTGAAATCAGGATATTTTAGCACCGGGGCGGTAATTAATTTATTTTTTAAAATTTCAAATGCATTTTGTTATTCTCCAATCCATTCGAATTTTTCTCCTTTTTTCGTTAATTTCGTAAGAGGTTTGGCAATTTTAGAGAAATTTTCTATAAATTTTCGATAATATCCCGCTAAACCTATAAAAGATTGTATTTCTTTTACCTTGGTTGGTGTTGGGAATTCTCGTACTGCTTTTAGTTTAGAAGGATCAGGCATGATCCCATTTTCAGTTACTATGTACCCTAAATATATTACTTCCTTCCTTAGGAACTCGCACTTATCAGGTTGAAGCTTTAAATTACGTTTTCGTAATTTGTTTAATACTTCGATAAGCCGTGTATTATGTTCCTTTAAACTTGCTCCGTATGTCGTCCAAATATACTAGACATTTGATTCCTTGTAGTCCAGTCAGCACAGAGTTCATTAACCGCTGGAATGTGGCTGGCGCGTTCTTTCATCCGAACGGCATTCTATTGAATTCGTAATGTCCGTACGGTGTAGAAAACGCTGTCTTGCATTTATCGTTTTCGGCCACGGGTATCTGGTGATAACCTGACGCTAAATCCAAGGTGGTAAAGTATTTTGCATTTCCCAGTTGGTCTAGTATGTCCGTTATATTAGGTAATGGGAAGGAATCGCCTATTGTTAAATCGTTTAACTTTCGAAAATCTACGACTATTCGTAATTTTTGTTTATCTGACGCATCGGTTTTCTTAGGGATCACTAGCAATGGAGCGTTCCATTGGCTGGTACTTGGTCTAATAATTTTGTCTCTCAACATGCCTTTTACTTGCTGATTTACTTCTTGTTTATGTTTTTCTGATAAGCGATATGGACGTATATTTACGGGTGCACTGTTGGCTTGAACCGTAATTTCATTTCAGTGTGATAGTAGGAGTATAAGTGAGTGCATCTCCTTCGATATAAAATATGTCGCTAAAACCTTCACAAATTTCTAACAGTGTTTTTACCTCTTCTTGATTTAGGTGTTGTACACGCAGTAAATTTTTTATTTGTTCGCGACGGGAAAGCGTTGTAGCCTCCTGTTGTGCTTGAGTAATACATATTTGAGCCGCTGTATTTTTTATTTCTTCGACTGTTACACATGGAGGATGGGTAGTTTAATATATTCTTCGGTAGTGTTTATAACACTGATTGGGCAGGAAAATTCTTCTGGCTTTACTAAGCAATAGCCAATAAAAACTCCAGGCTGTGTTTCCTCAGCACGTATTATACCTACTTTATTTGAGTCGGTAGTAGCTTGAATAATTGTCTCGCTGCGCGGTTTTAATATTAATGCTCGGTACGGATATAATTTTAATATCGTATCTGATAGCTGTATCTGCTTCTTATTATAATCGCACGTTACCTTGTGTTTTTGTAGAAAGTCTACTCCTAGGATTCCTTCATAATCAATTGGGAAGTCGTCCTTCATGATATAAATTGAGTGCCGTATTTTTCAGTTCTTCAGTATTATCGTTGCCTTGATTTTTCCTATTGTATTCATTTTGTGTCCTGTAACTCCAGTGAATGCCATTTGCTCCTCGTAAATCATGGTTTCTCCTTTTAGATTTCTTAACTTTATTAATGTAACCGTTGCTCCTGTGTCAAACAGTAGGTTTAATTTCCCTTTTTTAACTTCCTGGATGGGAAGAGTTACTAGATCTAATCCAGTTTTTGTTTGCGATTTTCCTGTTACTTGTGATATTTGATACTCGAGGGCTGGTCTCGGCTGCCTTGTATTCTCTTCGTCTTCTTCTTCATCCTCGTTTTGCGTTTTATTTTTTCTTCGTTGCCCATTCGTGTTATTACGATTTTGTGGCTTTTTATCTTCGTTTGATTTCGTCCGGTTAGATTGTACTATCCCAGGGCGTCCGTGTAGACTCCAGCATTCATCTCGACCATGACCTGATTTTTTGCAGTAAGTGCAATGTTTTTCGAGTATATTTATTCTTGACTGTCCCTGTGGTTTCGGCAAAGAGAATCGGTTTGAATATCTGCTTGTTCGGCATTCTCGCCCGTGATGTCCTAGTTTTCCGCATTTATTGCATTGTGATACTTTATTTCGCGCTGCTTGCGAAATTGTATAATCGGGCTTATGTCGCGGTGCATGTTCTAATGGACCCTTGACTTTCTCTTCCGCATTGGCTCCTGCGATTGCTTCTTGAAGCGTTGAGTAATGCTGTGCTCGAACCACCAATTTGATATCGTCGTGGATATCTATTTGGAAATTTTGCAGAGCTTGCTGTTGTATAGTTTCAAGTATAATGCGTTTTCGTTCGCTGCCGTAATCTTGGCCTTCGATCATGGATTCATATAATTCCATGGCCAAATTGTCGGCGCGAAGCCCGTATGCTCTGGCGCTCTCGCCGGCTTTTTGTTTTAAGGAGTTAAACTCAATTTGCAAGTGAGTAATGCTCCTCTTGCTTAAATAGCAGATTTCGAGTTCTCTTTTAAACTGTCCGAAACTGTTTATATTTCGCGTTTCAAAGTCTACCATAGCTTTTCCCTTTAGCTTCGTGCAAAGTATTGCTTCTAATAATGTTTTTTCATCTGCGGGATTAATATTTTTTATCGCGTATGAACATGCGCTTAAAAATTCTTTAAGTTTAGCTTGTGAATTTCCGTCAAATTCCGGAATCATATCTCTTGCTTCTTTGAATCGTAAATGACCGTTTAAAGGTGCCGATTGATTTCGAACATCGTTAAGTGTTCGTCCGTATGTGACATCAAGATTAGTGTCGTTCGGTATCGTTCGCGTTTTATTTAAATCTTCCCGATTTGCGCATAGATCGTGTATTTGCTCGTGTAATTCTCTTATTTCTTCTCTCATTTCTCGAACGGTTTGCACGATTTCGATTATTAGTGCATTGCTCGGATCTTCGAGTGGTTGTCCGGCATCTTCATAATCCGCGGCGGCGTTATTTCTAGCCCGTGCTCGCAAGCGTTCTATTTCCCTATCAACGTCTTCGGGGGGGACAGTTGACGGTAATGGATTACGTTGCATGTTTTCTTCGTTATTTGCTTCGAAGATGCTATTATCGTATGATACGGGAGAGTAATTTCTTCTAACGGCAACGCGTCCGACGGATGTACGATTTACATCAAGTCCGTCTACTTCTATTATGTTATTATTATTATTAAGAGGGAGTGTGTTTTCCGCTGCTTGATTTATTTCTAGCTCGCGAGATCCTAATTCGGGTGAATTCTCGCCTGAAAAATGGTTATCTAAATTTCTCCGTACGTTATCGCGAATGTCGCGGGCCGCTCCTTCGATTACTTGTACGGGGGTTACCAAGCCGAATCTATTTGCTAGTCGCGCTGGTACGCTTAAAAATCGCGGTCGGTGGAACGTAACTCTTTTCAGTTGTGCCGACAGTCACGCTATTTTATTGTACAATTTTTGACTTACAGTATAACGATGATACGCATTCTTCTTTCGCTTACTCGTTGCTTCTGCACGGTCAGCGGTTGTGGTTGGATCGCTCGGCGGTGCACGTTGCTGTAGGTCAACGTCGGTGAGTTTTTCGTTGCACGGGCGGCGTCCTCGGTTTGCTACGATCGGCTAGTTGCTGGGCGTTACGTTGGATTGCTCCTTCCTTTGCGCTTCAGATTCTTGTCACGGTTCTTCTTCCGGGTCTCTCAGATACTGACGATTTTTTTTTTGGATCGCACTTGGTGCTGATTTGCTCAATTCGTCAATCGATTTTTGTTACCGATTGTGTCTCGAAATAGTTGGGCGTATCCCACTATTTTCTTATTTATTCCTTTAGCTGGACCAATCCCACCGCTGCCACCAATTTTGTTGTGCCTCTCCGGGTACAACGGGAATTTTGGGGATGATCCAAGGGTTCGGCTCGTCTTAGGAGTTGGGACTCCGAGTATCGAGAAACACGAGGCAGAGATTCCGTGCAAAAAGATTTATTTGTACAGCTTACGTATCGTAGAGTTCGGTTTGGTGATGCTTCGGCGATGTAACAATGTCGGCGTTTACAGAATCTCATAGTTTCTTCAAGTATACGCGTCACCACTTAGTTTCGGAATACGGCCCCGAGGTACTTGTTATCTCTCTTTTTATGGTCCGAAAGTAGGTGATTTTTCGGTACTAGGTCGCGATGTCTTAATTGCATATTGCAACGAATTGCATATCTTGCATTTAATCGCGGTTTTGGGAGCGCGCGCAACAGCTTACGAAGTGCTGAATTTGCACTGTGCTCCTTTTTTACTTTTATAGGTCGTAATTACGTTATTCGATTTCGAGTTACGACAATGGTCAAACGGGATGCTCCCGTGTTTAACGACTGATAGCGCCACTGACTCAAAATCTGTGTACCATCGTTTAACCCTTTCGCTACGGCAGCTCCATCCGCCTAAGTACCGTTACTGAACGGAAACTCGCTCCGGAAATATGCACAGTGCGCGTGGTTTCTGTATATATGTTGTTCTAAGTCTTAGATAATAACTGTGATGAATAAAACAATCATTGCTCTAATGTAACAAGTATATTTACATTTTTAATATAAAAAAACTTACAAAATTATAGGTAACATGGGTATTTATATAATTACAAAGCTTAACGAATAAATGTTTAATATAATTAATAACGAGACGAAAATTATTAAAATATAATAATATGTAAAAACTAATAATATAATTCTGTGTGATATATTTGGAAGCAAGGATCTATACAAAGGCCAACATCGCAATCTTTGCACTCATACCGCGAATCCGTTCTTTTATCATTTTTGCTACAAATTACACATCTCCGTCTTCTGTTTTTCGGCTTACAGAATGTGGGAAAATGCCTGTCGGTTAACCTCATCGGATTATCAGCGGGTCTGCCTTGACGTCCCGTTGCATTGTGATGATACTTTTCGATTATCTGTTTTATCCACGCCAAATGAAATTTTGACATGGATATGGTTTCTCTCCTATTGTGCTTGTACATACAATATGCATTCCACACACAAATGTCCATGAGGTGGAAGAAAAATTTGCGATACCACTTCAGTGATTTACGCGTTGAATTTACGGTACTCAGTACCATGTCCACCTTGTCTACAATTCCCATTGACTTATTATAATCTATTACGCATAGAGGCTTCTGGACACTCTGTTCCCCTCCATATTTCGATACTGCTTCAAAATTTACAGTATGCATAGTGGAAATCATATGGACTTCTTTTTTATCCATCCACTTCATCGCTAACAAGTTTTTTGCTGCACGAAAACATGCCTCTCCTTTTTTCAATCGCTCTTCCATCTTCGGCATTCCTTGACGTCTTTTTTCACAGTGCCGCATGCATTCGTACAGTTATCGTGCAAAAAGTTGAATAACGCTGGACTTGAATAAAAATTGTCTGTGTATAATGTGTGACCTTGGCCTAAGTACGGTTGCAAGAGTGATAAAACAATTGCACCTGATTTTCCAATTCCGCTGATGTCACTTTCTGTAATAGTTGACCTTCCTTCGTAAACTATAAAGTCTTGGACATAGCCTGTTTTGCAATCACAGAGTATGTATGATTTTATTCCAAATCGATTCCTTTTAGAGGGAATGTACTGCTTGAAAGACAAGCGACCTTTGTATAACATCAAGCTTTCATCAATGCAAACTTTTTCATACGGATAAAATGTGTTGCAGAACGATTTTCGCAGCATGTTTATTAGGTCCCTTATTTTATATAGACGATCATCAGCGCGCCCTTGTTGACGGGTAAAATGTATCATCTGTAGTATCCAAAGATACCGATCTCTGGTCATTATTTCACTAAAAATACTACTGCGTAAATATTTATCTGTACTCCAATACTCGTGTAACGCTAGTTTTTTATTACGTGTCATGAGTAATGGCAACGCAAAGAAACAGTACATTTCCTCTAGTGTCGTGATTTTTTGAGTGTCCATGTTGTTATTGCTCTTTTGAGCCGAGTAATAATTGGTCTCATCTACAATATATTCTACGAGCTCTTGATAAATGAATAATTCAAAGTAGTCGATAATTTTTGAGGATTTTCTTTTTCAGTCCTGAATTTTTTGAGGAAAATTGATGAATCTTTGGTGTGAAATTTTTCGATGTCCATGTTGCGTTGCACTGGGTGTCCTTGGTATTATCTTCAATTAACTCTGCATCTGATTCTGAAGTGCTGCATATATTTCTCCGTTGTCTTTTACACCGGTGGACATTATTTTCATTTTCAGAATCGGTTACCTCAGTTTCAAACATAATACTATTTTTATGATTTGTACTCATTCTGAAAGGGCCTAAACTATTTTTGTAAATACATTTTCAAACAAAACCCTAACCTGAAAATTCTAATTTTTAAGAGTTAAGCCGATCTATTCCTAATTCCCGTAAAAATCGAATATGAAAAATCGTTTACTGTCGAATGGATTCGATAGAATATTTGGTATAAAACAGTAAACGATCGTCTTGATGTTTGCAGTTTATTGCGTAATACGTTTGGATGTGGTTTCAACAAAGAGCACTTTTAAGAAATGATTAATCCAATATGTCAATAAAATCAAAAGAAAATGTTCTGCCGGTAACGAAAAATATTGCGATCGACTATAGATGGCATTTGTATACACGTCATTTCGATGCCGCATATATGCGGCGCTCGTACCCACAGGTCGTCGAGTGGATGTCGCATATATGCGGCGCCCGTACCCACAGGTCGTCGAGTGGATGCTGCATATATGCGGCGCTCGGCGCGAAAGGGTTAACGCCATCTTTCGAACGACGCCTGTCAAAATTTCAGACAGATTTATCGAGTAGTTTTGTTTTGATAGCTGTTGAAAGTGGGCAAGTTTGTGTTTGTTTACAACCATGGAAAAAGAACAATATCGGTCAGTGATTTGATTCCTGGTCGAATTACGCTACGAATTGCTGCCTCATCCACCTTATTCTCCAGATTTGGCGTCCTGCGATTTCTTTTTGTTTCCAAACATGAAAAAATGGCTTGGCGGAAAGCGGTTCACGTCAAACAAGAAGGTCATCGCCGAAACAGAGGCCTATTTTGCAGAGTTTGACAAATCATATTTTTTGGATGGCTTAAAAAAGTTGGAATATCGCTGGACTAAGTGTATCGAGCTGAAAGGAGACTATGTTGAGAAATAGATTTAAAAAATTTTAAAAAGATGCGTTTCCTTCCCTAACACGGGTACTTATCATACAGCCCTCGTATAATTGTAATTTCTGTTTTCTTGAGCATAATACATTTAACATTTTTTGAATAATATTTTAGTTTCTTTTTTTGCTCTCTATTATTTCATGTAATATATTTTGTATATAGCATAATTATATTTATGTAATATTTATGTAATATTCATGTAATATATTGTATATTAGCATAATTATATTTTTCTTTTTATTATTTTATTTTTTTCCTTTTTTAAATATATTATTAACAATTTATTTGTATTGTAACCGTTTGCTCTCTTTAAGAAATTATTGACTTAATTATTCGGCGGGCAGTTCATCGGTGCCCACGGTACACGTTCGGCGCGTTTTTCTAATATCGATTCCGCTGTTTCGAAAATCCGATCAGTAGAGTAGTAAGGCCGGTTCTAACGCAGGTCCTCTGAGGGGGGGGGGGAGAGGAAACCGGCGCGGGGGGTATGACGTCACGCGGGGGAATCGCGTCCTAACCGGTAGGCGAGGGGTCCGCGGAGAGGAGGGAAGGGGACCGCGTCCTAACCGATGGGCGAGGGTTCCGCGGAGAGGGGAGAGGGGGACCGCGTCCTAACCGATAGGCTAGGGACCCGCTAACCTAACCGGTAGGCGAGGAACCCGCGGCGAGGGGGAGGGGGATCCGTGGCGAGGGGGAGGGGGACCCGCGGCGAGGGGGAGGGGGACCCACGGCGAAACCGATAGGCGAGGGACCCGCGGGGAAGAGGGAACGCGAAGGTACGATGTCGCGAGGAGGCGTGGGAGAAGGATAGCGCGAGGCGTCCGCAATGTGTAAGAGAAGGATAGCGCTAATGATATTCTATGGGCGTGGGAGAAGGATAGCGCGAGGCGTCCATATGAGCGTAAGATAAGGATAGCGTTTGCATGCACGTTGGAGAGAGATGGCGCGAGGCATGCACTTGGGAGAGAGATAGCGCGAAGCGTACACTTGGAGAGAGATGGCGCGAGGCGTTCGCGTGTAGGAAAAGGATGACGTTCGCATGCACTTGGGAGAGAGAGAGAGAGATAGCGCGAAGCATGTACGTGGATGATACGACGTTCGTAAGGCGGTGTGAGAGAGATAGCGCGAGGCATGCACGCGTGTAGGAAAAGGATTGCGTCCGCATTGGCGTGGGAAAAGGATGACGTTCGCATGCATGTGGGAGAGAGTGAGACTGCGCGAGGCATGCATGGACGTGGGAGAAGGAGGCGCAGAAATAATCAACATTTTTTTTTAAATATAATAATAATATTTATTCAAAATTTATGTTTAATATAAATCTATGCGTGCGTGCGTGCGTGCGTGCGTGTCCAACCAAGGCAAGCCCGCTAGCGTGTCCTGCCAACTAAGGCAAGACCGGGATGGGAACACTGGTGTATGTGAAGGAATAAAAACACTAATTATTTTATCAAATATTCAAATTGATGTCCTTCGACAACTTGGCAGTGTCCTAAGCGAATGTAAAACGTATCGATAACGTTAGTTAAAAAATTGGGTGTGATTGAATTTGAAACGTTCACTATTTTTTCCCGCAGTTCTTCTACATTTTTGAACCTAGTCTCATAGACCTTTTTGTTTTCAAATACCCCCAGTAAAAGAAGTCTAATGGGGTTAGATCTGGTGATCTCGGTGGCCATTCTATTGTGCCTCTTCTACCAATTCATCGATCAGTAAAAACATCGTTGAGAATATTTCGAGCTTCCAGAGAAAAATGAGCCGAAGCCCCATCCTGCTGAAACCAAACATTGTGGAAAGCTTCTCCAGCAATATCCTGAATAGCCGGTATCACTTGGTTTCTTAGCAAATTGCAATAATTTTGAGAATTTATGTTTCCTTCAATAAAAAACGGTCCTATAATACGATTAAACATTATTCCGGCCCAAACGTTAACCTTCTGAGGATACCGCGTGTGACTGTCTCTCATCCAATGCGGATTTTCATCTGCCTAATACCTCATATTCTGTCGATTTACAGAACCGTTTAATTCAAATGTTGCTTCGTCAAAAAAACAGATCCAGTTGAAAAACTGACGATTATCAGCAAGTCGTGTCATCATTGTGTCGCAAAATTCCACTCTTCTGTGGAATCGTCTTCGGATAGCTCCTGGATTAGATGTATTTTGTAAGGATGATAGTAATGCTTCTTCAAAATTCGATGGACTGATGTTGTGCTAATATCATTTTCTTGAGCTGCTCTCGAGACCGATGTATGGGGATTATCGTATACAGTTAGCAGAACATCTAAAGCTTTTTCGTCATTACTAGCATTTTTGGGTCTTCCAGATCTAGGCGCATCTTTAATTACACCGGTTCTTTGGAAACGACCAACAGTTCTTTCAACAGTTGACTTTGAAATTGGTTTAAGGTCAGGATATGTGGCATTGAATAAATCCGCTACTTCTCGATAGGACCTTATTCTGCCGCCATACCCTCTCATCATCAATACAGTGATCCTTTCCGTATCACACACACATACACACACACACACACACACACACACACACACACACACACACACACACACACACAACAGAGAGGATTTGGAGTCATTAAATATGGCGGAAGTGACAAACCGCGGGGTTCTGATCTCTGTTGTGACACACACACACACACCACACACACACACGCACACACACACACACACACACACACACACACACACACACAGGAACGCGCGTGCCCGCGTGAAACCTTATCTTTCTTCTGTTGTCGCCGTGGGCTTTCGCTATCGCAAAATCTCAATAGAAATGTTCAAATGATCATAACTCTGCGAAAAAAAATCGTAGAGACCTCGGCGACCTCGCGTTGTTTTCGTCTCGGAAAGCCCTTTCGAACGAGCCCTCACTCAACTCTACATGCCATTTAAGATTTTTTGGCTCCCCCCTCCCCCGTCCCCCGCGGGTGTAGAGGTGGGTGTTTTTGTGGTTAAATAATAGACTTTGTGATCCCATTGTATCCCTATAAATTCCAATCCTATATTTCAAACCATTCAAAAATTATTTAGGTGGCCCGGAACTTTTGGTAGACACTGTATAATCCAAGAATACCTTGTACAGTTAAACTGAAGCAAACCTTTCAAACAAGGAATCTTTGATAATTTATTTGGCGATATAGACCATTTTGAGCACCATTCAACAAAATCTGTTAATAAAATTTCGATGTCAGGATTTTTGGAGAACAATGGTCGTTTTCCACCATATGTAATCTTCAAACTATAAGAATTGCAAGCATCTATTACTTTATTCAGATGTTCTGTAAAATCAGCTGTTGCATCCCACGTATTATTTGTTTGTAATAGCTTCCATGACCGGCAGTTCTTATTGCGGCTGCAAGGGTATGGCTAAATAATTGGAAAGCTCTTTTGACATTTATCGTTTCAAAAGCATTAGGGCGAATATGTGCTTCCGTAATATGAGACAATAAATTGGAGCCTCCTTTAGCGGCGTTATCGATAGACCACGTCAATTCAAAATCGGCAAATGATGCGATTATTTTTCCATCGCGATATAAATGTTTATGTTTCCTTAGTAAACTTGCCAATCTTTTTACTAAATGTGGGAAATCAAATGATGCGAAATATTTCTTTCCATTATGTATAAAAAATGGTTTATCCGAGTGCACGCCAAGTTTTACATAAGCACTCTGATTGCTTGGGCCTTGATCGCATGTTACGAGTTGCACATCAGCATCCGTTCTAATCAATCTATCTAAACATTCTTTTAATAACAATACTATTTCTTCGGCTTTCATACCTGTTCCAGAAAAGAAATATGCCAGTGGTTGACTCCATGAATGATGCGCATTTATGCTATCCAAACAAAAGACAAATACGTGTTTTGCAGTCTCATATGTTCTTCCTAAAGGCCCTAAATCTACAAGCCCTTCTATTTGGTCCAATTTGAATGAATATTCTTCATATGATTTTATTGTCATTTCATCCCACTTTAGAGTACATACTCTTTCTTCCGCAGATATCTTAGAAATTTTCTCCTGCAATTTACGAAATATAAATTCACAAATCCTGGCATCATATTATATTCTTCGTGCTATCTTTGAATTGTTCGTTCTGTAGGAAAATTGCAACCTGCCTTTCGTAAACCACGCAGTGCAGAAGCTGAATAATAATAAAGTAGCTTCGATATATTTTTTTCTTCTTCCGTGTATGGTGCGTTTGGCGTATGTAGTTGCAAATTTATCGTTGCTTTCGCAACGGGATGTAATTTATTTTTATCCATCAATTCCTGTATATCTCTTTTCTTGCTTTTCTTACTTGTGCGTTTTGCGGGTATTCGTCGAATGTACCTTTGTAAACGTAATTTTAACGTTTTTATTGTTCGGCGCAGACGCACATTTTCATTTGTTAAAGAATTAATGATTATATTTAAATTATTTTCTTTATTTCTTATCTCTTCATTTCTTATCAGTTCATTCCTTGTCTCTTCATTCCTTGTCTCTTCATTCCTTGTCTCTTCATTTCTTGTTTCTTCATTTTTGGTCTGTTGTTCTTTTTTGGTTTGCGCTGATATTTTTTCGTAGACTGGCGGTTCTAAATGCATTCATTCCATAATATTTTCCTCTTCCAATGTCATATTAAAACGTAGTCGCGGTGACCGGTAGGTTCGCAATGGTGGCCATTGAAGTGATTGTTTCGTCATTCCATCGTTCCCATTGTTTTCAATATTTATTAATGACGTTGGCCTCATTCTGCTTTCATGTATCTCTTTTGCTTGCTTAACATTACATGTATTTTTTTTCGGTCACCTCTACTGCAATAGGCATGTTCTCCATATCTGCATCTTCATTGTTTTCCTTTGATGAGGCAATATTCCTGAAAGAAAGAGGTACTGAACCGCGTTTTAATGTTTTCTTACCTTCTCCCTTGAAGCAATTTTCACTGAAGTGATCTGCACACAAAAGATTTTTTCTAAATGAGTATTTCCTGAAACAGAATCAACGCAAAGGATTCCTTATAAATTTGTTGGAAAATTTTGTAAGAAGAAAATTTGCTGTGATGACTGAAAAACAGGGTGTTCTTTTGGATTTTTTTTTCGGCCGTCACATTGTTTTCTTCTTTTATGATGTACTTTCTTTACAAAAATCAATCTATTTCTGTTTTGATAATTATATCTCAATGTCTCTGTTATAATTATTCCATTACAATAGAAAAATGTACAGTCGTTGTCAGAAAGATTGCAATTTTTTTTCTATGTGTTTCGAAATGAATCATCGGAGCATCAGCGATAATAAACAAATCACCCAACGATTTTAGTCTGTTCCAAAACTTATTGAAAAAAATGTTGCAACGTTTGTGTATAATTGCTTGTAAGAAAAAATTAATTATTTAAATATAAAGAATAAAGTCATTGCCCCACTGACGTCTGATATGTTTTATGGCGTATCACTGCGAGTGATATAATAAAGTTAGAGCGCGTCATAGTGCATTAACATTAATAATTTACTTTTGTAACTTATAGCCACTAATAATTGACTTTATATGTAAGAATATTTTCAAGAGAGAGAAATGAATGTAATATTATGTGTTGAAAAGTATAATATTACACAGTCAACAAGCATAATTTGTGTATAAAAATTTAACAGGTGGTTATTTTTTAATGTCTTAAGAAGAAATCAATAAAGTGCAAGATATTTTTAATCCATTTCTAATAGTTTATAATAAATTTTGTTAATACCATTCTAATAAAAAAAAAAAACTAAAATTTCGTCGTTTCTTTAACGTACTACACATTAAAAATAATCTCATGTCAATACATTATGACAGATGTATTGCATTAATGTATTTAAAAACATATTTCACAAAATTTTGATACTTTCAATGTTATGTTATCAATACATCGTAGTCGTACAAAATTTATAGATTTCTTTAAAATGACATTAACATGTAATACAATATGTAATTAATATAGTACGGCATGGATATAAAATTGTATGAGGTATCCTCCGTCCGACATTTTTCCGGCAAGCGCTGGGCTTCGAGTCTCGAATGTGTCAATGTAAAGCATTAGCGTGAAGGAGACAGACGAGAGCAAGCGAGATCGAATTATACATATGAGCAAGCGAGGAGGTGATAAGAGCGAGATAGCAATGACAACGAGCGAAATAGGAATAAGAGCGCTCGAGATAGGAATAAGAGCGAGCGAGATAGGAATAGCACGTGCAAAGAAGGCTCGAGGATCGGACCTTCCTTACACACTGCTATTTCTCTCTCGCTCGTTTCTATTACTGTCTCATTCGTTCTCATACTCGTCTTGTTCACACTCATGCTCTTCTCGCTCGCTGTCAAGTCACCGGATGCTATATATATATATATATATATATATATATATATAATATATATATATATATACGGGGTGTCCTAGACCACCCGTTCACCTCTTTTCTTTCAAAAACTAAGCATTTTAGAGAAAAACGTTTTGAACAAAAATTGTATGATTTTGAGGGGAACATAAGATGGTGTCATTGGTTTGACCTTGGATGGCATCGTTAAGGTCAAGTCAAGGACACCTTTAATTTCTTAAATGGTGTGCGCGAGTGAACGCGGGGGCGCGAGGCCAGCGTGAAATGGACACGATAGTGTTTTGTAAAAAAGGCAGTCAATTTATTAAGAACAATAAATAGTTAATAAGTTCTTTGTCGATAAGATTTATGCTAATCTTAACCGAGTGATTGCTCCGGCTAGCGACCGGGAGCGTAACGATAATCTACGCGAGCGACGGATATATCGCGAATACCGCAAGCGACGGTATAAACGGCGCGTTTTAATAACGAGAGATTAATCGCGAGCGACGAGAAATCTCTTTTCGTCTAATCGTGAACTTCGCGTTTCGTAAACGAGCGTACGAATTAGAAAAGCGAGCGACTTTTCTATAGCGAGCGTTTAAACGATATAAGCACACACTGTCACGGATGAATCTCGATCGAGTGCGCCCGGCGGTTCCCCGAGAGAGCTTTTATACAAACGTTCTTTTTTGTGTTCTCGAAGTTTCTACGTGTTTGTCGCGAAGGATCGAATCTGCTGTTGTTTGCGATGATTAGTTTAAATTGAACGTTGTTATTACAATTTATTTTTCGTTTTAGGCTCTCTCGGGTGACCGCTGCGTGGCCCGCATCGATAGGCACGAGCGATGCCGCGGGCCTGGCGCGATTCGCGTAGCGCCGCTGTTGGAGCGCGCTTCTATTTGTCGCGCGCCGTGTTCCGCGCGAGATGGCCGCTAACGCGCCAATTTTCGAGCGCTCCTTTTAGAGACGTTCGATCACGCTTATTTAATCACGTTAATTAATATGGTTCGATCTCGAACATTCCGCCCGCCTCGTATTGTGGAATGTACGAAGATTATCTGCAGTCAGCGCGTGCTGATTTAACACCGCCAGGATCGGCGCTTGATCACGTGGCGCGAGCGTGACGCTGAGTCGGGCTAGCGGCCGGCGGGACGCGGTATGGTGCTGTGGAATGCGCGTTCCATTCACGTTTTTCGGCTACAGTTAATCTGCGTAATATCGCGCGTGTGTTACGCCGATATAGCGAAAGTTTCGCGACTCCTTCTTGTGCGGTGTCTGGTGTGCTTTTGACTGTGTGTGTGTTTAGTGGAGTGTGTGTTTCGTGTAGACGTATTGTGAGGTGAAGTGTGCAGTGTCAAATGTAAGTGTGGGCTTCACATAAATTTATTCCTACGGAGAATACAATAATAATGGTTTTTGGTTAAGCATCGTCCTCCGGTGCCGTGCTGACCGGGAGGAGGATAATTTTTGACAGTGGTCGCTTAAAGCTAGAGGTGGCGGTGCGCACGACGACGACCCGGACGACCCCGTCTTCCCCGGGATGCACGCGGTCGACCCTGGCGAGGGGCCACTTATTCGGCGGCGTCGTATCGCTCCTTAGGAGGCACAGTCGGCCTTCGCGTACTTCCTCGTCGGCTTTGCACCATTTAGGCCGGTGCGTCAGAGATTGGAGGTACTCCTGGGACCACCGGTTCCAGAAATGTTCCCGTAACTGTTGAAGATGCTGCCACCGAGATAATCTCGTCGTGGCTTCCATGGCGAGGGACGGCTCCGGAACGGCGTTGAGTGCTGTGCCGACGAGGAAGTGGCCGGGCATAAGCGCCTCCAGGTCGTCCGGGTCGTCCGACAAGGCCTGTAAGGGACGAGAATTGAGGCACGATTCTATTTGCGCTAACAGGGTGGCCATCTCCTCGTACGTCAGCTTCGCGTCGCCGATGACGCGCCGCAGGTGGTGCTTCGCTGCCTTGACAGCCGCCTCCCAAAGTCCACCGAAATTGGGCGCCGCCGGAGGATTGAAGTGCCATTCAATCCTCTCGGCGGCGAGGCCTCTCGCGATAAGCTATCCCTCCTGACCGCTGGCTGCGAAGAGCGCTCGCAGTTGGGCGTCGGCGCCCACGAAGTTAGTGCCGCAATCGCTATAGAGGGCTCGACACAGCCCACGGCGTGCGATGAGCCGACGCAGCGCGGCCAGGAAGGCGTCGGAGGAATAATCCGAGGCGACATCGAGGTGGACGGCGCGGGTGCTGAGGCAGACGAAGACCACCAGGAAGGCCTTTGTAGCGCGCTGTTCTCGTCCCTTGGAGGTTCGTAGCCACATTGGTTCCGCGTAGTCGACACCTATATGGAGGAAGGGCCGAGCCGGTGTCACTCGATTCCGCGGCAGGTCCCCCATGAGTGGCTGCGGGGGTGCCGCCCGCCATCGCAGGCACGTTAAGCAGCGGTGGAGGCAGTTCTTGGACGAGCGCCCGTCCGCGGGGAATCCAGTACTCCTGGCGTATGGAGCCAAGGGTCAGCTGCACGTCCCCGTGCAAGGCCCGGCGATGGCACGTCTCGATGACGAGTCGAGTAAATGTTGACCCTCCTGGCAAGATGATTGGGTGCCTGGCGTCAAAGGAGAGAAGAGCGCGCTTGATTCGACCGCCGACTCTGAGGATTCCCTGGGGGTCTCTGAAAGGGGTTAACCGGGTAAGTGTACTGCGTGTAGGCAGTGGTTTGCCCTTCGTGATGGCTGCTAACTCCTCCTTGTAGTTGGCAGCTTGGACGACTCGGATCCAACTCAGGCGCGCTTCCTCGACTTCGGGAGCCCCAAGGACGAGCTGGATGGCAGGATTGGCCGGTACTTCGGGCGTTTGCGTCGCCTGAGGACGACGAAGCCAGCGGCGACTCCAGGCCGAGATCCGCAGCAGCTGATGGAGCGTGGAGTGCCGGCTTAGCATATCCGGCTCCTCGGTGGGCTCTTTACCCATGGTCGCAGAGTACACTTGCGTGCGTCGTTCGGGGAGCTCATTATCGCTGTTCTCATCATCGGAGGTCGTCCAGCGTCCCGTCTCAGCTCGCAGCCAGGGCGGTCCGTGCCACCAGAGGGGGTGATTGACCAGCTCCCTTGGCGACAGCCCCCGTGAAGCACAATCCGCAGGGTTGTCGCGGCCGGGGATGTGATGCCACCGGGCGTCCGGCAAGGATGTCTGGATCTCCGACACTCGGTTGGCCACGTAATTCTTCCAGGAAGTCGGGTGTCCTACGGATCCATCCTAGAGCTACGGTAGAGTCCGACCAGAGGTGAATGGGCACCTCCGATGCTTCCAGGACATGGCGGATGTGACTGATGAGCCGAGCGAGCAGCGTTGCTGCACAAAGTTCTAAACGCGATAACGTTATTTGTTTTAACGGCGCTACCTTGGTTTTCGCGGTAACTAGCGCGACCTCTACCCGTCCTTCCTGATCCTCTGTCCGCAGGTAAGCGACAGCGGCGTAGGCTCTTTCAGATGCGTCGGTGAAGCCATGGATTTCCCTCAGGCAGCCAGTTCCGCTATTCAGCCAGCGGGGAACTCGGATGCTCTCCAAAAGATGTAGCTCCGCCTGGAACTCCAGCCACCGCTGAGCGTCACCGTCGGGGAGCGGTGTGTTCCACTCGACTCCCAGTAACCACGTCGACCGTATAAGTATCTTGGCTCGCACCGTGGTGGGTGCGAGCCATCCCATCGGGTCAAATAGCTTGGCCGTTAGTGACAGGACTGTCCTTTTAGAAATCCTGTCCAGCTGCATCGTTGGCGTCGAGAAGGCGAAGTTGTCATCATGCGGGTGCCATCTGAGGCCCAAGGTAGCATGGCTCTCACCTGGTTGCCACCACCGGGGCTCCCGCTATAGGAGGTCCTTTGCTGGCAGGCTCTCGAGCAATGACAAATGGTTGGCCGACCACTTCTTCAGCGGGAAGCCGCCCGCCCTGCAGATCTGCGTGAGTTGCTGTTGGATCTCCTCAGTCTCCGCAACGGTTGGTGCCCCCGTCAGAACGTCGTTCATGTAGACGTCCTGTCGAAGGACGTCCGCACCGAGTGGCCACCTGGAGGCTTCGTCATCCGCGAGTTGGCGGAGGGTGCGGATCGCCAAGTAAGGAGCGCAAGCCAGCCCGTAAGTCACTGTGTTGAGTTGGAACTCCTTGATGTCCATGTCTGTATTTTCACGCAACACAATCCTTCGCAGGTCGCGGTCCTGAGGGTGGACGTCGATCTGCCTATACATTTTTTCGATGTCCGAGGCAATGGCGGATCGATGGCGACGCCACCGCAGCAGGATATCAGCGAGCGCCGGTAGTAAGTTCGGTCCGACTGCAGGTGCTGATTGAGGGTCTCTCCCGACGGCAATTTTGACGAGCCATTGAAAACGACCCGCAGCTTGGTCGTGGAGCTCGCTTCCCGCATCACGCCGTGATGAGGAAGATAGCAGAGCCGCTTATTGACCAGATTAGCGTCCGGTGAGGCAGGCGTCATGTGCTGCAAGTCGGCATATTGGCGCAGGAAATCGGCGTACAGCCCATGGGACGAGACGTCTCGAGAGAATCTGACCTCCATATGTTTTAGTACTCGTAGTGCTGCTCGACGGGTCCCGCTGAGGTCCGGCAGCGTCTCAACGACAGGAAGGCGCACTGTGTATCGCCCGTCGGGCCCTCGGGTATGCGTGCGGACGAAGTGCTCCTCGCACTCTTGGTCGTCCTTGGATAGAGCTGTAGCGGCCGTCGGCATCTCTTCCTGCTCCCAGAAGCGGCGCACCATTCCCGCGAGATCCTCCTCGACACGACACTGGTGAGTATGAGCCCTTAGAGAAGCGGTGGCTTCACCTATAGCTCCCGAAAGGATCCACTCGAGCTTCGTGTTTTGGGCCACCTGCGCAGGCCCTTTGCGCAGGCCTTGGCAGAGGATGGTGGCGTGGATATCCGCTCCGAGGAGTATGTCGACTGGATCCGAGGTGCCGTACTCTGGATCCGCAAGCTCCAGTCCCTGCAAGTGAGGCCAATCTCTCGCACCGGCGTCTACTCCACCGGCGTAGACGGTGATTCGCGGAAGCACGAGCGCGGGGATGGACATTGTCGCCCCTCCGTATCGCGGCAAAAGCGAGAGGGCGACGCGATCTTTGGTATGACCGGACTTCTGCCCACCGACCCCGAATACGCTGACCGACGCGGGTGCGCGTGGTAGTCTCAGCCTTTGCGCGAGGCGCTCGGAGATGATCGACGACTCCGAGCCCTGGTCAATGAGAGCGGGCGTGGGGTGTAACACACCGTGTCGGTCGGCGACGCGGACGCGGGCTGTTGCGAAGAGCACTATGACTGGCTTGTCCGAAGGTCCTTGCGCAACGTGCGATGATTTGACAACCGCGGTTTCGCGGCAGGCGTCGTGCAGCGAGGAGTGGTGACGCGCGTCACACACTGAGCACGCTTTCTTGGAAGCGCACTCTCCTACCTGGTGCCGACCGAGGCAATTCAGGCATAATTTGCTTGCCTCGACGAGTTGCTTCCGTTCGAGCGCCGTCTTCTTCTTGTACCCCTCACAAAGCATCAAGAAGTGATCGCGCTGGCATAGGGCGCAGCGACCGCGCTTGACCTCTGGTTTGAGCTCCTGCTTGCTGGTGAAGTGATTGCGCGTGGACTTCGGAATGCTGCTCCCTGGTTTGCTCGAGGCGCCATCGGCCTTGATAGGTAGCATCGACTCCAGGGTATGCAGCCGTCTATCGAGGAATAGCTCGAGCTTGTCGAACGACAGAGGTTCCTTGGAGTCGCTGATCGAGTTTTCCCATTCGCGGCGAGAGCGCGCGTCGAGGAGTTCGACCGATAGATATACGAATAGGTCTTCACTACAGTCGATAGGTCGTCCGATATTTTCCAGGGAATTGACAGTCGCTTTCAGACAATGAAATATCTTTCTGAGGTCGCCCGGTGATTCACTCTTCATTTTCTGGAGTGAGAGGAAATTCGCGAGATACGCGCGCACTAACAACCGTGTGTTCTCGTAGTACGCGCCTAACATTTCCCACGCACTGTCATAATTGTCTCCCGTCGTGGCGATATTACGAATTAATAACTCTGCCTCACCTTTTAGACAGGTCTTCAGGTAGTGCATCTTCTCTACCTGAGCGATTGAAAAGTCCTTGCCGATGATGGACTGGAACAAGTCACGGAACGCCGGCCAGTCCTCGTATCTCCCGGAGAAACTGGGAAGCTGCATGCGCGGGAGAGTCGTACGGGATGCCGCTCGAAGCTCGTCTCCAGAGCGCCTCGCCCCAGTCTCCGGGGAAGCTGGCTTAGCAAGAGCTTCTTCCAGCTCAAGGACAACAGCGCGCTGGATCACGTAGACCTCCTCTACTTGACCGAGAAAGTCCTTTGTCCCGTACTTATGTTTCCTGATTTCCGCTCCATACTCGGCGACCAGCAGTTCGTGCTGCTCCTCGAACTTCGCCCATTTGACGTCTAGCAGCTTGAGCGTGGTTGCTACGAGCCCCTTGTTAATCTTCGCTTGTCCTGCCTTCTTTAGATTGTCGTATGTGCGAGCGATACGATTGCAGAGCTCGTGCTGCGCTAGGACTAACGACTCCATGTCTCTTTCAGGTCCTCACAGTGAGGAATCTCGTCTTGGGATTGCTCACTTCCTCTCCTAGAAGCACCGGGGAGGCTCACCAAGTTGTTCACCACACACTACGCGGATGCCGGTTTCGAGGTATCCGGCTCGAAGGACCAGATTTATGTGCGCGAGTGAACGCGGGGGCGCGAGGCCAGCGTGAAATGGACACGATAGTGTTTTGTAAAAAAGGCAGTCAATTTATTAAGAACAATAAATAGTTAACAAGTTCTTTGTCGATAAGATTTATGCTAATCTTAAGTCGAGTGATTGCTCCGGCGAGCGACCGGGTGCGTAACGATAATCTACGCGAGCGACGGATATATCGCGAATACCGCAAGCGACGGTATAAACGGCGCGATTCCGCGAGCGACGGAATAAACGGCGCGTTTTAATAACGAGAGATTAATCGCGAGCGACGAGAAATCTCTTTTAGTCTAATCGTGAACTTCGCGTTTCGTAAACGAGCGTACGAATTAGAAAAGCGAGCGACTTTTCTATAGCGAGCGTTTAAACGATATAAGCACACACTGTCACGGATGAATCTCGATCGAGTGCGCCCGGCGGTTCCCCGAGAGAGCTTTTATACAAACGTTCTTTTTTGTGTTCTCGAAGTTTCTACGTGTTTGTCGCGAAGGATCGAATCTGCTGTTGTTTGCGATGATTAGTTTAAATTTAACGTTGTTATTACAATTTATTTTTCGTTTTAGGCTCTCTCGGGTGACCGCTGCGTGGCCCGCATCGATAGGCACGAGCGATGCCGCGGGCCTGGCGCGATTCGCGTAGCGCCGCTGTTGGAGCGCGCTTCTATTTGTCGCGCGCCGTGTTCCGCGCGAGATGGCCGCTAACGCGCCAATTTTCGAGCGCTCCTTTTAGAGACGTTCGATCACGCTTACTTAATCACGTTAATTAATATGGTTCGATCTCGAACAAATGGAATCCCCTATTTTTTATTGCATATTCTGATAGCTTATCCCGAGAGCTTTCCAAAACACTATAATAAAGTATTTTTTTATTAAGTACTTTTTGAGTTATTTTATATTTTAATCTGACATATTTTGATATAAAAAATAAAATATCTCGTAAAATATTTAGTTTTCGATAATCTTACCGTAATACTTTTATGTACAGAATAATGAGACAAATCAATTAGTGTAAAGAAAAAAACAAATAATTGTTTTAAAAAATACATTGTAAATAATTACATACTTTTTCTTAAAAACAATTATTTTTTTTTTACTAATTGATTTATCTCATTATTCTGTTCATAAAAGTATTACGGTAAGATTATCGAGAACTAAATATTTTACGAAATATTTTATTTTTTATGGCCTTGTCCACCACAGCTGATGTCCCACGAGCTCACTCGGCAGGAGACCTCTCGAAGCGCAATCCGCCGGGTTAGGTCCTGGCCCGGAAGGTGATTCCAATGCGCTTCAGGAACGAGGCGCTGGATCTCTGCGACCCGGTTCGCCACGTAAGTTTTCCATTTCACCGGGTGACCTTGAATCCAGCCCAGTGCCACTATTGAGTCGGTCCACAGGTACACGGGCGCGTCTTGGAGATTGAGCACCTTCACCGTACGCTGCACCAGCTGGGCCAGAAGCATTGCCGCGCACAGCTCGAGGCGAGGTAACGTCACCTGTTTGACTGGAGCTACCCTGCTTTTAGCTGTAATCAATGAAATGTCAGACTGACCTTCGTTTTCTGATTTTAGGTACACAACTGCGGCATACGCGCGTTCAGACGCGTCGGCAAATCCGTGTACTGTCCGGATGGTTCCCTCCGGTCCCTTTGTCACGGCTCTTGGAATCTGGATCCGTTCCAGCATTGGCAGCTCGTTCTGGAATAAGTACCACTGAGCGGTTTCTTGTTCTGGCAGTGGAGCATCCCACTCCAGGCCCAACAGCCAAGCCGTCTGGATGGCGATCTTAGCTCGGATGATCACCGGCGTCAGCCAGCCGAGCGGGTCAAACAACTGAGCCGTCTGTGACAAAATGGACCGCTTTGTTATGACCTCCTCCTCCGGTCGTTTGACGATGAAGGTAAAGCAATCTTCCCCCGGATTCCACTGCAGTCCCAGTGTGGAATGGGTCATCTCCTGGGACGACCAAGCTCGGAGAGCGATCTGCATCCTGTCTTCGTCAGGTATCATTGCTGTCAGTCGTTCGGAGTTCGATACCCATTTCTTAAGCGGGAAGCCGCCCGCCCTGCACAGTCCAATTAATTCTGTTTGAATTTGCAGCGCTTCCTCTTCCGTATCCGCCCCCGTGAGTACATCATCCACATATACATCCCTTAGTAGCACTGCTGAGCCTTTGGGGTAACTGTGGGCTTCGTCGCGGGAGAGCTGCTGCAGCATGCGAATAGCGAGGAAAGGAGCGCAAGCAAGCCCGTACGTCACTGTGTTCAAGCGGAATTCTGCCATTTCCTGGTGAGCGTCCTTCCTCCACAGTATTCGTTGCAGGTCCCTGTCATCCTCATGGACGATGATCTGCCGGTACATTTTCTCCACATCGGTGGCCAGCACATACCGATGCCAACGCCACCGAAGGAGGATGTCCGTGAGAGCCGGCAGTAGATTCTTCCCAACCAGGAGATTCTGGTTGAGTGAAGTGCCCGAGGAGGTAGTCCAGGATCCATTGAAGACTACGCGGAGACGTGTTGAGGAGCTGGACTCCTTGAGCACTCCGTGGTGCGGAAGGTAACAGATTTTTACGTGGTGAATACCCGTATCTGCTGGCGACATGTGTTTTAGGTCTTCATACGTGGCCATGAATTCCTTGTATATGCCTTCGAATTGCTTCTCTTTCAGGAATCGCTTCTCACTGCGCAGATGCGAGCGAACTGCAGCCCCGCGGGTCTCCGACAGGTCGGGCAGCGGTGACAGCACTGGCAGCCTTACCGTGTACCGACCGTCGGAATTTCGCGAATGAGTGCTGACGAACTGCTCTTCGCATTCTTGCTCTTCCCGGCTGAGTGGTGTGGGAGAGAGGGGGAGCTCCACCTGCTCCCAAAACCGACTAGGGCGGAGAGAGGCTCGCCAACTGAGCACTGGTGAATGGCGACCCGTTCCTCTTCTTCCGCTGATTTGAATCGGCCTGAGAGGATCCACCCAAAGATGGTTCTCTGCGCCACTGGTTGCGACCCGGAGCCTCGACGCAAACCGTCACGCAGGATTGCGGAGTAGACGTCTGCTCCCAGCAGGACGTCTATCGAGTCCGAAGCCGTGAAGTCGGGGTCCGCTAGCTAGAGTCCCCGTATGTGTGACCACTCGCTCGATGTTGCATCCGCTTCTCTCGCGTAACCGGTTAAGCGCGGCAGTACGAGCGCTGTTGTCGTCGCGGAGTTGGTGCCCGTTCGCGACCAGACGCTCAAGGCAACGCGGCCCTTCGCGGTTCCCGTTTGCCGGCCTCCGACTCTGAAGACCACCACTGAGGTAAACCGACGCGGAAGCCGCAATCGTTGCCAATTTTTCTGTTATCATGGTCGCCTCTGATCCTTGGTCGATTAACGCTCGTGCTTCTTGCAGGTTCCCAAAGCGGTCGGCGACCCGAATGCGAGCAGTCGCTAGAAGCACCGTCGACTGTCGCTGTGCTGCGCTGTGCATGGCGAGTGACGTCTTCGCGGCATCCGACTCCACGTGAGCCTTGCGGAAGGCGTCGTGGAGTGAGGTGTGGTGCTTCTCGGAATACACCGAGCATAACCTCTTGGATGGGCAGTCCGTAATCTTGTGCCTACCCAGACAGTTTGCACAAAGGTGATGTTCCACGACGCATTGTCTCCTGTTCCTTGCTGTCTTCCCCCTGAACTCGTCGCACAACATGGGTGTGTGATCCTTCTTGCAGAGGCAACACCTCGCGGGTCCGGACTCGCTTCTGAACGAGGTGGGTACGAGTAGCCCTAGTTTGTTGTTCGCTCGGCTTGGTCACGACGGGTTCACCGCGCGCGGGCTAAAGCGCGTCCAGTGTCTGTACGCGGCGCTCTAGAAAGCGCTTCAACGCGACAAAGCTCGGAGGATTCGGCGAGTCACTCACGGAGTTTTCCCACTTTCGACGAGTGCGGGAATCGAGCAACTCCACTATGGTGAATACGAACAAGTCTTCGCTGCTCGTTATCGGGCGCCCTATGCTCTCCAACGTGCCCGCCGTCGTGGACACGCCGTGGAGGATTTTACGAAGTTCTGGCGCGGACTCGGACTTCATTTTCGGCAGCGCGGTAAACTTGGACAGACACGACCGCACTAATAGTCTTTTATTTTCAAATTGTTCGCACAAGGTTGTCCACGCGCGTTGGTAGTTCTCCGTGGTCGTGGGCAGATATTTTATCAGCGCTTCCGCATCTGATTTTAGGCTTACCTTGAGGTAGTGCAATTTCTCGACCTCGCTTAGACTGCCATCCTTGCCTATGATGGACTGAAACAGGTCTCGAAATGCGGGCCAGTCCTCAAATCTCCCTGAAAACTGCGGCAGCTGGATTCTGGGAAGCGTGGTACGAGGTGGTGTCGAGTCTGACCTTGACGCTGAGGATGTGGTGGCCTGGCTCTGTGAGATGAGACGAGCGGCGTAATCTAACAGGATGCCCTTCTGCGTAAGGTAAGCTTCTTCCACTGTGCCCCAGTAATCCTTCTTGACGTAATCGTGTGCTTTCGCCAACTCCCGGTGATCGCTGCGGATGACTTCATGTTGGGCCTCGAACTTGGACCAGTAATTGTCCAAAATGGTCGTACGTGACTGAACTGCGCCCTGGGTAATGTTCGCCTGACCCAACTTTCTCAAATTTTCCACGGTGCGTGCTATGCGACCGTGCAATTCCCGTTGGCTTTGGATTAGAACGTCAAAAAGTTCCTCCATTTTCAGATGATGTCGTATTCAAGAGACACTTCACCACTGCATTCACGAGCACGCAGACACTTGTACGAGGATAAAGCACGTGGCTGTAATCCGATAGATCCGGCTCGAAGGACCAAAATGTTCTAGAAGACGCGGAACCTGGTTTCCGCAATAAATTACTCGAGGTTTCGTTTACGCGTCTTTAATCAATTAAATAAACTTTTATCACAGTACAATTCTAATCCGTATTTCAATATTCAAGTCCGAGTTAATTGCCGAGGTACTTATTCATTTCAGAATTGTCGATAAGCGAAGGCTGCGAAGGATCAGTATCGATTTCTTGCGAGCGACTGCGCTGGGCCACGTGCCCTGCGCCTTTTTATCGGCTTCGATTTCTAGAAGGTTCCTCCTCGTGCAAACCGCAAATTCACATCCGGAGTGCGCGGATGAGAACCTTCTAGAAATTCGGAGACGGATCCCGCGAATCACTAAGCTGCTTATTTTTCTCGCGCGTCGGTGGGCGCCGGTAATTGGGCGCCGCTAATATCGCGCGCCGATGCGTGACACGCGCTCCTTACGCAAGATACAGCGCGTGTGCATAATATTACGTCACGCAAATGGCGTACCGCGGTAACTTGCAAACGCTCGCTTGGCGCAATTCCGAACAATCACAATAGTATTACAATAGTATTATATATTATACAGGGTGATTCAAAACAACCTTCTGTCCTTACAATGTCATATACTTGACTCAATTCTAAGACGATTTTTCCTTTGCCAAAATTTTTTCCGAGGCTTAGTTTTCAAATTATAAGCCAAAATAGTTAACGAATTACGGGCCGCGTACGCGAGGCAGGCAGGGGCGGCGCAACTCACCGTCCGATGCTGGTGATTACGTGAAGCGCTCGCTGCGATCAACTGTTTGCTACATGCGATGGGGTGTATGTGTGAGAGAGAACGCGCGTATACGCGTATACACACACATACACATTCTCTCTCTCTCTCCCTTTCTTTCTCTCTCTCTCTCTCTCTCTCTGTCTTTCTCTGTTATACCCATCGCATGTAGCAAACAGTTGATCGCAGCGAGCGCTTCACGTAATCACCAGCATCGGACGGTGAGTTGCGCCGCCCCTGCCTGCCTCGCGTACGCGGCCCGTAATTCGTTAACTATTTTGGCTTATAATTTGAAAACTAAGCCTCGGAAAAAATTTTGGCAAAGGAAAAATCGTCTTAAAATTGAGTCAAGTATATGACATTGTAAGGACAGAAGGTTGTTTTGAATCACCCCGTATATATATATATATATATATATATATATATATATATATATATAATTTATCTATATATCTCTTATATTTATCTATATATCTCTTATATTCTATTATATATTAATATGTTTAGATTTATATTGTTTATATAATCTAATATCTTCAATTTTTTGAATATATATTTTAATATATTTTTATATAGCTATATAATTTTTATATCTTAAGCAGTCTTTAGATCTCTTGTACCAGCGCATCCATGAAAACTCAA
This sequence comes from Formica selysi, assembly GCA_009859135.1. NCBI lineage: Eukaryota > Metazoa > Arthropoda > Insecta > Hymenoptera > Formicidae > Formica > Formica selysi. The sequence continues at coordinate 779,247 of WHNR01000035.1, forward strand.
GAAAATTGCAGCTAATCCAATCCATTTTGGTCTTCTTATTGTTAATTCAGATTCAATGTTTGCCTTTGCATACGTTCCTTGGCATGAGCCTGAAGCCGGGGACCAAACATGAGTGCCGGGGACCCCAGGAACCCGGAGACACCGTCCAGGAGGCGAAAAGGGTACAAGGTGATAAGAAAACACCGGAGTACAGGAGCGTGCGGAAGCAGGCCAAAGGACCGAAAGGGCAGAACACATTCATCCGAGTGTTGGAAAAAATCGGTAGTTCGGATGAGTCCGAACATAGCGCTGACCATGCAGCGTAAAAACATGGACGTTAATTATAAGTTATATAGATTAAGGTTATTATACTGGTTAATTAATCACACACTCGAAACAATATACGCAACATATGCTCTGTTACATCTGCACAAGATCCTACACTTCATACACTCAAAACACATAATATAACATGTACACTTTCTACACTTTCTACACTTTCTACACTTTCTACACTTTTTACAGGCGAACCGGAACATACACTCTCTACACTTTTGTCATACACTTGCGCACAATATACCTATACCGAGCATGCTACACCGCTACACTTTTACCTCTTTTAAGTTAATTATGTATTTTGTAACGTTTTATTAATTGTGATGCTATTATTTATTTATAATTAAGTTTATTTGATATGTTTTAACCTTTTATATTGTGCAATCTATTTATAAGATATTTTTTAAGTATTTTTATGTTAAACACAGCGCACGGCGCATGCGCGAGCCAGAGAGGCATGGTAGGAGGTCTCAATGGTGGGGTGAGCGGGTATAAAAGGCGATGCAGAGCGGCATTCGAAGCCTTTTTCCGTTCGAACGATTATCCCGACAAATGTACAGGGTTTTGTTAGAATCGCGTTAACCAGCTTATCTTTTAAGTACGCGATCGGCAAAGGTCGTTAGGAGGAGGAAGGACAGACTGTGAAGAGTTATTAATAGATAACTTAAGTGTTAATTGTGATAGCTATTTTTAGATAGCTTGTGTGTTAACCGAAACATATCATTTAGACGCGTAAAACCATCTCCGTGCTGTGGAGATACGCGGCGGTATTCTGAAAAGGCTGTAACAGTTGAAAGTTTTATATTTTAGTATAAAATACATTTTATATATTTATAAAATAACGAGCAAAGTTATTCACTTACCTTCGAGCCAGTAAAGTCCTCGTTTCTTGTTCACAAACGGTGTCCATTTGGTAGTCCGAGAAACCAGCGGGCGAGGATCCAATCCAGCGACGACCTGAAACAAAAAAGGGGAAGATTTTAGATACTTTCCGGGAAGAAAACGGGACCAGGCATTACCTGAAGGAAGTTGCGTCATCCTGACGCGCACAAAGGAATTGCGTCATACCGAACGCGCACGAACAAGTCCGACGACCATCTCGAGGAGGCATCGGCAGCATAAATCCTTGTTTGTTGAAGGTCAAACGAACTGGCGACCGTAAACAAAAGATAGGAAAACCTGCATAATTAGCATATTCTCCATCTCGACGGATATAGTCCGGTCACAAGCCAACCATATTTTTATTGGCGCTGAAATCTGCTCGTCTGTAGCATTTGTGTGCAATTTCCTTGCTACAGCTGAAAAATATTTTGTAAATTATTTATTAATTATTAATAAATAAAACAATTTCTTTAATTTTTTTATTTAAATTTAAAAATGTATATGTTTGACTTCTAAAATATATGTACTGTGACGTGACGTTTTTGGGACGTCCGTCACAAGGGTCGAATGACCCGATCGGGGGCGGTTTTTCGGGGGCCTGCGTCCTCTCTATTTAGGGAGAGAGCGGCCCAATCGTCAGATCGAAGAGATCTGACTTTTGGTTAATAATAGTTATCGCAAATGTAAGCTCAAGATGAGCCCGCGAGTTGGTTGTCGGCACGAGATCGAGCGGCGGGATCCCATCCGGCAGAGAGGAAGGAAGAAGGAAGAGGAGCGGCCGAGAGCGGGAGTCCGAGACTTTCAAGGAGCGAGAGACGTCAGGTCGTAGTTTTTTTTTTAACTACATTCTTGGTGGTTAACACACATCGCTGCCGATAATTTTGCATTATTACGACAGGAACAGAGGCGAAGGGCCGGAAGGACCCGGCCGAAGGGATGGCCACTCCACCCGCGCGAAGCGAGGGAGTCCCAAGGACGGAGCGGCGAGAGGGCTCTCGACCATGGACCTATTCTACAAGATAGGAAAGAGAGCCGATCGGACGCTGCCGGAATTCCGCATCTGCCAGTCAAGCAGCCATCGAATTTAGAAATTTCGGGGCGGTGAGCCCACCGATACGGCCGTGACGACCACAAGGATCGCAAGGATCGCAGGACGGCCCTGCGTAATGCGAAAGCGCCACAAGTGGCGCGATAGCGATTTATCGCGCCGGCGTGTCTCCTGCAGGACTCTCGCTCGGCACTGTTCGGCGAGCTATCCGAGAGGACGCAGGTTTTCCAAGGAGCGAGCGAAATATTAGACGATCGAGGAAGCACCGAAAACTTCCTGCCGGTGGGACGAGCGTCGCCGACCTATTTTGTTGCCGTTTATCTGTAGGTAATTAATTCGGATGAGTCGCGCCCTTAATAGTTGTCGAGCCACGCGTTTTGGTGAATTAACTTAGTGAATATTTTTGGTAGATTAAGTCGCACGGCCGACGGGCACACGTCGCTCATCCGAATTATATAAAGTAAGCTCTCCCTATTCATTTCGCCGCCGCCGACAGTCATTAAAGTTAGTCTCGCGTTTGTAATTAGTACGTGTTGTAAAGTATCGGGATTTTCACGCTCGCGCAATCGATATTCCGGATCGCGCAAAGTATTGCGTCGTACGACTCGTACACCACAGTCGTCACCGATAGTTTCCGTATTATTTTTGTGTATTATTAGCAGTTATTTTGTACCCGCTATGCGTAATTAGAATGAGGAGAAAGCGCAATTCTCCGGTATCGAACAGAGTATCTATCGGGTGTTTGTGACCCCGTCGTTAGTTTTCGCGAGTCACCCGAATAATATACGTGGCGTATTTCAAGCAAAGGTCGTCGCTAGTATTATTGAGGCACATTCCAGCACCACGAGCTGTGTTAAAAGACCGATTCGAGTCCGGAAAATTATATTGTATTGAAGCGGATTCACGGGCGTGCGTAAAGTAGTTACCGGCGCATTCGAGAGATTTCTTTAGTTGTCGCGGCCTAATTAAGTCTCGTACGGCGGCAATCCTCGCGGCCGAAAAGTCGAGTTAAAGTGCGTAAGACGCTCGGTAATTTAACACTGTTGCGCACGGTCGTGCCGATCTCCGCGGAAATAATATATCTAATTCGCCTGTAAAATAACTACTGTCATCAAAGACTACTATTTATGTGAACTGCTCTATACTCTTGTTTCTTTTTTTAATATATTATTGTTATCTTTATTGTTAACTTATCAAATGCTCATTTTCGCTCCCGTGTTCTCGACTCTCAGAATTTCTCCCGTCTCCCCCGAACCTCCCCCTCTACCATTTCGGGTATACTGAGTAGCCGCGGAATTTTGCCGTCGCGTTAATTATCGATCTCGAAATTGTCTTTCGGTGTTGCGTTTATCGTGAACGGTGCGGCCTACCGTACCTGGCGCCCAACTCGATTATTTGGTGATATATTGGCTTTTTCGGGATATCGGGATCGATATTCGAGGTACGCGCCGAAGGTATGCCGTGGGCACCGAAGAACCGCCCGCCGAATAAATAATTATTATCTAAATAATTCAACAGAAAAAAATTACGGTTACAGTACTGTTACGTCCAGACTCGGGGAAGGATGAGTCGACGGAAGGGCGCAACAACTATCTTTATTTATCCCGTAGTCAAACGTCTCGTGGCGTTTGGTATCGGGTCGAACGAACTGACAGATCCGAAAAGCAGATAAATGACTGAGTCGCTATTACACTGTTTTCGGAAGTTCGCTCGGCGGTCCCTTTTTGGTAAGAGAATTTAATCTCTTTTACGCGGGATGGGACCAAGTGCGATCTTTCTACTGGGAATGAGCGGGGGTTAATAATGAGTTATTTTGATTTTTAAATTAACAAAATATAAATTTATTCATTTTTAAAGTAAATGGTATACATGATTATATAAGAAAGAAAACATAAAAAATAAAATATTAGTTTTCGTCTGAATGTGTGTGAGTGTGTGTGTTAGTTCGCGGGTGTTACATTGATACGGAGGTCATCAGTCAGAAATACAATGGAATGATTTTACTGTTAAATTTAGAATCTGACTGGGTATTACAATATACAAATATATTTGATTAAAGGATAAAAACATAAAATCAAAATCAATATGTATAAGTAAATAAGTGTATATGTTAAGAACGGTCAGAAATATAAAATTGGTCGCTCGCATATGTGTTAGATTAAGATCAGGATTTAAAATTTTCTAAGACTTATTACCGAAACGGGTTGATGATTTAAAAGAATGAAACATTCTTCGGAAGGTTTTGATTTAAATAAGAAACAAGACAAAAAGGAGGAAAAGAAAAATTATTCAATTAAACTTACTTTTTTCAATAGTAATTCAGAGGTGGAGGGGTGGCGAATTTTTGTACGGTGTTTCGCTCTGTGTCTCATGTCGGCAACCCGATGTTCGATTCGTGGTTGCTCTGGAGATGATGCCAAGCGAGGACACTGGTGGCACAAGTGCCTACCTCGCGAATTACGGTGCAAAAGCACAGAGTAAGACTGCGCGAAGCTGAAGACCGAAGAATAAGTACGTAAGTCCGTTCGAGTCTTCTTTTTATATTTCTCTTTTCGGGGTGTATTCTAATTCTAAGAGTGGGAATCTTCCAAAACTTCGACGAATTGAATTTGCGCAGAAGTGGGAATTTTTCAATCTTAGCAAATTAAAAATGTGCCAGTGTCTTCGTTAGGCGGGGTGTTTCTCCTACTTTTTACGTTTTACTCGTAGTGATCGTCCATTGGTGAGTTCGATATTCGTTCAAAGATTCCTTGCACGTGTTCAGATTAGAAAAAGGATCCTATTTTTCTATGATAATTTTATTGCTATTGGTGCAGCTGTGTTTATTGAATATTTGTTGGAAAATTTTATTATTATAGATGCAGCTGTGTTTGTTGGGTATTTCGTTAGAAAATTTTATATTACCTTGAGGAGACCGGCATATTTTTATCATCGATCTTTTACGTTGGTCTGTTTACTGAGCGGTTCGTTTGTCTCACCAATCGACGATCGTTGCCGACACTTCGCGGAAGGAAGGAATCGTGGAATCGCCAGGACGTAACACCCCCGGCCTTAGACAAATGTTGGGGAAAAACCCAACATTTGCAGAAAAAAGGAAATGGATTCCTTCCTTTCGCGGATAACTAAAGTATTGTAAATTGTATGTAGTTTTGTGCATGCTAATTTGCTTATTAAGAAGGAGGAAAGAGAAGGCGATCACTAAAACCCCTTCCTTCTTTCCTTCGTCCTTCTTTTACATTTTTAGTTAATTATTATATTCTTATATATATAATTCTAATACAAAACTATCTTTTCTTATGCGTGCCCATTTTATGGCGTAAAAAAAAAAGTGAAACTGTCATAGCGTTTACCTGACCAACATCAGTAGTCTCAAATCTTCAGCTGGAAATTTTATTGCTCTGAGAGAAATAAGATATTTTTCTTTCTTCTTCCCATTTTTGCTGGTTATCAATGTCCTCCGGACAACGCAGGTGCAGCTTGTCAGGAAGATTCTCGATGCTTGGCTTGAATTCTCATTTACTATGAGTAATTAGCCATTGATTGGGATATCATGTTGAATCCCATAGTAAAATGTCCAGGCTTTATTTGCCCGGATGCTGAATAGTTATAGGTGGATTCGCTGATGGATGTAGAGCGCCAAGATGACTTGTCAATTGACAAATGCTGGAATAGTTCTCCTTGTTCCTTTAATTAGCTGTTGGTTGAAATACCATGTTTGTCTGCAGAATAATAAGCTGGATAGTTTATCACTAAATGTAGCATAGTGATCGCTTATTGGTTGCTGGAGCCGATGATATAATTCCTCTGTGATATTTTTCTAGCTCATTGTTTCTCTCTTTTTTTTCAGATGATCAGGTAATATTTCTTTATATAATATATAAAATTTTTTTTATCAGAAAAAATAGTTCTGTTTTTGTTATATATGCATATTATATAATATTTGATCTATATATTATGCTAATAATATTTTTGTCCGCTAAATTAATGTTAAACGCAGTAACATTTATAATGTTTATATGTGTCTAAGACTAAAAATATATATGTGTGTGGGTATATATATGTATAATATATGTATATGTATATATATATATATGTATATATATATACGTTTTTAGTATATTAATTAATCTAACAAATAAATGATACAGTATGGCGCATTCGTTTATGTTCTCTCTTATTTTACACGATCGGGAATATATTTACTGTGACTGCTAAGTTAAGTCTGTTCCTATTACTCTGTTTGATAAAATTTCAATTATTATTATTATTATTTTTTTGTTAAAACTATTATCGTGATTTGTCTTCCAATTCTGAGGTCCATCTGAAAATTCTCATAATTATTTATTAGTAGGTTTAATATATGAAATTCGTAAGCGGTTCGGATGTACAATTCGGCTATTTTTCTTTATTCTAATTTTGACATTATTTTTATTAAAAATTTCTAGAACTTCGTGAGGCCCAGTATATTGATCTCCGAATTTACCTGGTTTTGGACCTTTTAATAAAAATACTTGATCTCCCGGTTTAAAAGTTTGTGGGTTGATTTTTCTATCGTAATAATTTTTTGATCTAATTTTCGCCTGAATGACATTATCGCGTGCGTTTCCCTGAATTGCGTGAAGTTGAGTTACAAGATTTATTAAATATTCATCATAATTTGCTAATTTATCCCCTGGAGGTAGAAGTTCGTTCGATGGAACACGTGCTATCTTTCCAAAAACCAGCTCATATGGAGTGTGCTTTGTTGCTTCATGTACGCTCGTATTATAATTAAACATGGCAAGGCTAATCCATCTATCCCATTGTTTTTGTTCATTCGCGTGTTGTTTTAAATATTCGCCTAATGCGTGATGTGATCTTTCTAATGATCCGTTTGATTGAGGATGGAAGGCTGTTGTGCGAAATTTGCGAATTTTAAATAATTTTGCAATTTTCTTTATTAAATCGCTAAGGAAATTTCTGCCTTGATCCGTTAATATTGCTTTTGGTGCTCCAAGTACGCAAATAAATCGATCTACAAAAGCTTCTGCAATGGTTTCGGAAGTTTGATTCGGTAATGGTATTCCCATGCAAAATTTAGTTAGTTGGTCTTGTAATGTTAGAATGTATTCGTTTCCCCTTTCAGTTTTAGGTAAAGGGCCTACGATATCCATGGCTACTTTATCAAAAGAAGATCCTGGTGTATCCGTGATTATCATTGGTTGTTTCGTTTTTACTCGTACAAGTTTTTTCAATTGACATTGTAAACATTGTTGTATGTACCGTTGAACATCTGCTTTCAAGTTTTCCCAGTAATAATTATGTTTTATTCGGTTGTAAGTTTTTGTGACTCCACGGTGTCCTCCCGTTGGTAAGCAATGCATTTCACTGATTATAACGGAGCGTAAATCTTTCGGTGGATATTTAATTAGTCCGTGACAAATAATAACTTTAGTAGGAGCGTCTGTGAATATTGATTGTATATGTTATTTGACGTCATTCCATGGAACATTATTAATAAACTCGGTTTTTGCAATACTAAATGTTTCTAATTTTAAATCTTCGGTTATTTTCCGTAAGTCTGTTAAGATTTTAACTATTTGTTTAAGAGTAGCCGTAGGGCCTTCTCGTTGTTCTTCGCTGACAGGTAAAGCCACATGATAATGATTTTTATATTTTATGGCCTTAACCTTTCCTAGAACAAGGGATCCTAGGTTTGGAAGCTCTTTTCGTTCGAAAAGTTTTTGTGAGCCTGAATCTAAAGGTTTTCCCTGGGTGTCGACGAAATATACTATATTATCTTTTCGTAAAAATAATAATTCTCGAGAGTCTATGACATTACCATGAGTTATTCTATTTTCAATAAATGCAGGTTTCGTTTTTCTCGATTTTAAATTTTTGTTAATAATATTTTGTTCATTTTCTTCTTCGTCTTCTTTTTCACTGTCAGAAATTTTATCAGGCGGATCATTTCTTTCTTCGATTTCTTCGATCTCCCCCTCGTCTCTATGCAATTCGTTGGTTATTTTGTTTTGCTCAATACTTTGTCTTGCAGTTCGGCTTCTTGTTTGAATTTTATTTTGTTTAGGAGGATCATGTATTAAAGCCTTTTCGGTAATTGATAGATAATCTGGTTCGTTTAATTCTGTTTGTGTAAATGGAAGAGTATCGTTATTGTTATTTAATAAATCGCTTTCAGGTATTATTTCTTCGTTTTCTTCCATATCGGAAAGATATAAATGGAAATCGTCATCTTCTTCTTCTTCTTCTTCGCTGTCGGATTTTTCTAATAGTTCGGCAATTAATCGTGCATCTTTAGGGTTATCTGGGTTTAAAAATTTCTTGTTTTTTATCATTTTACAATCTATTTCTTCGATATTTACAGGATTTCTCGATAATGCATCTGCGTTTATGTTTGTTTTTCCCGCTTTGTATACAACCTCATAATCATATTCTGCCAATTTTAATCTCCAACGAAGTATTCGCATATTTGCGTCTTGTGCGTTTCTAAACCACATCAAAGGTTTATGGTCTGTAACTAAAGTGAATTTTCTTCCGTATAAGTATGGTCGAAAATGTTTAACGCAATATACAATAGCTAGTGCTTCCTTTTCATATGTATCGTATTTTAATTCATTATCTGTTAAGGTTCGTGAGGCGTATGCTATCGGTAGGTCTTTATTTATCTCTCCTTGTGATAATATTCCTCCAACGGCTATTCCAGATGCATCGGTCGTTAAAATGAATGATTTGGAAAAATCTGGGTATTGCAGTACTGGCTCTTGGCACAGTTTTTGTTTTAAAATTTCAAAAGATTCTTCTTGCACAGATGTCCACTCGAAGCGGGTGTCGTTTTTTAATAAATTTGTTAATGGTTTGGCGAATTTGGAAAAATTCGAAATAAAGCGTCTATAATATCCTGCAAGACCTAAAAATTGTTTAATGTTTTTAGGCGTTTTAGATCTTGGAAACCGTTGTACTGCTTCTAATTTTTTTGGATCTGGTTTTACTCCGTCTTTACTGATTACGTGTCCCAGATAAGTTACTTCCGTTTTTAAAAATTCGCATTTGTTTGGCTGTAATTTTAAATTAGCTTCTCGAAGACGTTCCATTAAAGCGTTGTATTTTCTTTCGTGTTCTTCTAAACACGTTGCATAGATAACAATATCGTCCATATAAACGAATAATTCTTTGCCTTGTAACCCAGTTAACACTAAGTCCATTAGGCGCTGGAAAGTAGCCGGAGCATTTTTTAGACCGAACGGCATTCGATCAAATTCGTAATGTCCAAAAGGAGTAGTGAAAGCTGTTTTATGACCATCTTCGCGGTCCATTTTTATTTGATGAAATCCAGATGCTAAATCGCATACTGAAAAATATCGAGCTCCTCCTAATTGGTCTAATATATCAACGATATTTGGTAAAGGATATGCATCTCCGATAGTTTTATCATTTAAAGCGCGAAAATCTAATACCATTCTCCATCGTTTATTTCCTTTGGAGTCTTCTTTCTTAGGTACAATCCATATAGGCGTGTTATATGGCGATTGTGAGTGTTTTACAATTCCTCCTTCTAACAGTTCTTCTACCTGCTTGTTTATTTCTTCTTTATGAATTTGCGGAAATCGATACTGACGAGTGTTTATTGGTTGGTCATCTGTAGTAGGTATTCGATGTTGTAAGACGTGAGTTGCGGTTAATTTTTCTCCAGGAATATGAAATCGATCTTGACTGTCCGTTATTAATTTTATAATGCTTTTTCTTTCTGTTTCATTTAAATGTTCTAATCGCAATGATTCTATGATTTCGGCGGGTCGATTCTTTCCCTTTTCCTCGGAGATTGTTAGACAATTATGCAAATTATAATTTTCAACTTCTTGTTTTCTTTTATATCTTGTTTTGCGTTTTCGCATAAATTTTTCTAAAATTTCTTGAGATTTATTCAACAAGGATATACGAATTTTTGAAGACGGTTTATTTTTATTTTTCATATTTCGTAGATTCGAATTTTTAATATTTAAATTATATTTTTGTGCCTCTTCAAGGAGGTCTTTTATTGTAACATGAGAGGTTTTTAATTCATTATCATTTTCTTCTTTAAATAATCCAACCTTAGGAAATTTGATATCCAGGGAGGATAAAGGACTTCTCCCTTTTTTGGAATGAGATTTTGCCGAAATACGTAGTGAGGTTTGACATTTTTCCTCCTCGCAATCGACGGAGCTAGGATTTTCTGACAAGGTTTGGAAATTTCTTTCCGAAATCCTAGAATTATTCCCTTCTTGAGAGGATTGGTAATTTCTCTCTTCGAGGGTTTTTAAATTAATTAAATTTTTAGGAGAGGTTTGATAACTTCCCCCTCCAGGAATGGTTGGATTTATTACATTTTCAGGAGAGGTTTGGTAATTTCCCTCTCCAAGAATTTTTGAATCGTCTGATTTTTTATTTTTCCTCTCAGTTTTATTTTTTATCTCGTCTTCATTTTTAATTTTATTCTTATTTTTATTTTCTTCTTTATTTAAAGTTTTTTCTTCGTCTTCATAATTGATTTCGTCGATAATAATATTTTCTTCATCTACATTTTCACCTTCATTTTCAGTATTCATATTATTTTTATAATCGTCGAATTCGTAAGTAGTTTCTTCTTCCTTATTCCTTGCTTCTTCTGGATTGTTTAGAGCCTCAATTTTTGAATCATGGTCGTCTAATAATTCACTCAATGATTTTAGGCGCAAAGTCGGAACATGTACTTCCGCCTCTTCATCTAAAGTACTTATAACGTTTAAATATGCCTTTCCAGCAACGTTCTCCACGATGGTGTCTCCCAAATAAATTCCATGTGCCACCTTTAGTCTCGGTATATATCCTACTTTTAGTTCTGGATTTTCTATTCTTACATAAAATAATGATTCGGATCGCGGAGCTACTATAATGGCTTCAGGTGATAAGAAAGGTATGTTGATTCCGGAGACATCCAAGTGCCCTTGTGCGTAATCTATTTTCGATGAAGTTTGTTTAAAGAAATCGTTTCCTAATATGCCGGATTGTGAAATTGGAAAATCGTTAGATACAATATGAAATATAACCGGTATTTCAAAAAGAGTTAATGTAATTTCACCTAAGGTGTACACAGGATAATTATTTATGCCATTCAATTTGAGGATATTAGTGTAATTAATATTTATTTCTTCGGGAATTAGATTTTCTTTAATTATATTAGGTCCAGATCCCGTGTCTAGCATAAAAGTTATACGAGTAGCTAAGTTATCGAAGTTGATTTGAACGGTAGGCACGCAACTATGTTTGTCGAGGTTTACAGTCACGGTCCTTATGATAGTTCTGTCCTTGTCTACTTGGCTACTTGAGTTTTGGACGGGTGCGGCTCTCGTTCGGACCCCTGTTGTGCACCCGACGTCGAGGGGCCGTTGTAGTTTCCCTGATTATTTTCTTTTTTTCGAAAGTTACTGGCATGGCGTAATTGACAATTTTCGAGAAGATGACCTTGCTCCTTGCAATAGCGGCAGAATAAAGAATTCCTGGATCCCGTTTGCTGGTTTAGTTTTGATCGACAATCTTTAGCAATGTGTCCGAAGTTGTTGCAAATTTGACAAGTTACGCGAGTTTTATTTCCTGCATAACGTTGTTCGTTCTGTTTCTTCCAGCAATTATTTGCAGAATGGCCGGATCTTTCGCACCATTGGCAAATTACCGAGATTTTATTGTTATTAGTTGTATTATTCTGTCGGCAAGATTTTGCATCGTGACCGGATTTTAAGCATAATTGACAAGTTATTATTTTCCCTTGAACTACGTTTACCGGTCGGCGTTGTTGTGGATCGCGAAAGCGGCATTTCTCTGCTCCATGCCCACGTTTTTTACAAATTTGACAAATTAATATTGCGGTTCCTAAATCAGTCTGGTTATTAATTTGTTGAGATGTTTGTAAATATTTCTTGCAGTTACTGCCTACGTGCCCTTCCTTATAACAGATTTGACAAATTTCTTTTAGATTGTTACTTTTCTGTCTACCTGAAATGCTATCTATTCCCTGTCGTAAATCTGTCATTGCTCGGAGCTCTCTCTCTATCCTTATAGCGTCGGCTGCAGTTTCTTGTACATTTAATAAATTTCTTGCAACTCGTTGTTCAATCTCTGGTTTTAATCCTCTAATAAAACACTTGCACATGTCCTTTTCTAATAATGCTTTTATATTTTGGTCAGACGACACGTTTCCCGAACTTCTATATGTTTCTAAAATTTGTTTTCCAAGAATCTTTACTCTAGTTGCATAAGTAATTACATCTTCATCACCCTTTTGGTATATACAACCCAATTCCCCTTGTAATTGATAAACGTTTTTTGCTGGTCCATAAATTTGTTTTAAATATTTAGTTATTTGAGAAACGCTATCAAAATCTTGACCTTGTATAGTTCGGCGAGCCTCCCCTATTATCCTGGTTCTTATTATTTTAGTAAACTGTAATTCAGCCTCACTAGGCAACATAGATTTTGCTTCTTCACATCCCTCGATAAAATAATTTAATAGAATATTTTGACCGTCAAAATAAGGGACGGCTTCGACCGCGTATTTCAAAGTAGCGAAAGGATTATTTTGAGTCATGTTGCCGCTGGTACCGCACGGGTCTTTCTTTTTTTCGGATTTATTAAATTCAGGTATAATAGTCTTATCGCAGGAATCGACAAAATGAGACTCGGCCGCTGTTTCGCTAAACTTTTTTTCGAAATATTTTTCAATTACCGTTTCGTCTAATGAAAAATTAATGTTTTTAATGGTTTTATTAGGAGTGGAAGTGTGATGTGTGTGTGTTTCTGATTGGTTAGATTTTGTTCGATTGTATGTTTCCTGAGCAAGCTGAAAATTTCGTTCTACTTCGTCTTTATCAGCTGTACCTCTTGTCCCTTTACTCATACCAGTTTAAAAGATCGCACATTACAATCCCGGACGAGCCCCCAAAATTTAAAGTACAGTATGTTACGTCCAGACTCGGGGAAGGATGAGTCGACGGAAGGGCGCAACAACTATCGTTATTTATCCCGTAGTCAAACGTCTCGTGGCGTTTGGTATCGGGTCGAACGAACTGACAGATCCGAAAAGCAGGTAAATGACTGAGTCGCTATTACACTGTTTTCGGAAGTTCGCTCGGCGGTCCCTTTTTGGTAAGAGAATTTAATCTCTTTTACGCGGGATGGGACCAAGTGCGATCTTTCTACTGGGAATGAGCGGGGGTTAATAATGAGTTATTTTGATTTTTAAATTAACAAAATATAAATTTATTCATTTTTAAAGTAAATGGTATACATGATTATATAAGAAAGAAAACATAAAAAATAAAATATTAGTTTTCGTCTGAATGTGTGTGAGTGTGTGTGTTAGTTCGCGGGTGTTACATTGATACGGAGGTCATCAGTCAGAAATGCAATGGAATGATTTTACTGTTAAATTTAGAATCTGACTGGGTATTACAATATACAAATATATTTGATTAAAGGATAAAAACATAAAATCAAAATCAATATGTATAAGTAAATAAGTGTATATGTTAAGAACGGTCAGAAATATAAAATTGGTCGCTCGCATATGTGTTAGATTAAGATCAGGATTTAAAATTTTCTAAGACTTATTACCGAAACGGGTTGATGATTTAAAAGAATGAAACATTCTTCGGAAGGTTTTGATTTAAATAAGAAACAAGACAAAAAGGAGGAAAAGAAAAATTATTCAATTAAACTTACTTTTTTCAATAGTAATTCAGAGGTGGAGGGGTGGCGAATTTTTGTACGGTGTTTCGCTCTGTGTCTCATGTCGGCAACCCGATGTTCGATTCGTGGTTGCTCTGGAGATGATGCCAAGCGAGGACACTGGTGGCACAAGTGCCTAACTCGCGAATTACGGTGCAAAAGCACAGAGTAAGACTGCGTGAAGCTGAAGACCGAAGAATAAGTACGTAAGTCCGTTCGAGTCTTCTTTTTATATTTCTCTTTTCGGGGTGTATTCTAATTCTAAGAGTGGGAATCTTCCAAAACTTCGACGAATTGAATTTGCGCAGAAGTGGGAATTTTTCAATCTTAGCAAATTAAAAATGTGCCAGTGTCTTCGTTAGGCGGGGTGTTTCTCCTACTTTTTACGTTTTACTCGTAGTGATCGTCCATTGGTGAGTTCGATATTCGTTCAAAGATTACTTGCACGTGTTCAGATTAGAAAAAGGATCCTATTTTTCTATGATAATTTTATTGCTATTGGTGCAGCTGTGTTTATTGAATATTTGTTGGAAAATTTTATTATTATAGATGCAGCTGTGTTTGTTGGGTATTTCGTTAGAAAATTTTATATTACCTTGAGGAGACCGGCATATTTTTATCATCGATCTTTTACGTTGGTCTGTTTACTGAGCGGTTCGTTTGTCTCACCAATCGACGATCGTTGCCGACACTTCGCGGAAGGAAGGAATCGTGGAATCGCCAGGACGTAACAGTACAGATAATCGTTTAAAAATATAAATATTTGAAACATTTCTAAGTAATTTTATAAATATCACATAAATATATTTGCAAATAACATATTTCAATTTGTGAAGAAATTATAGCATCCAATAATAAAAAATACATATTTTTTTAAAATTTATTTTACTTACCCATAATGACTTTGCATATGTGCAATTTGGAAAAATTTTCTTTTTTCTTAGCTCCGTACCAACTAAAATTCACTGCCAATTCGTTTGTAAACATTTTTTTCATGATACGTACACAGGAAGTCCTCAGATCTTGGCATGTAACATGGGCTAATTGTTTAACCTAAAAATATTAAAAGGATGGAGTGTTATAAAAACTTTATATAATAAAATATTCATGTAAAAATACTAGATATATGTTTTAAAATATTCGAAAATTATTTAACATTAATATAAAATGTCTATTAAAAGTTATCAAAATATCTTTAAACGAAAATATATAATTTAATTTTTAAAGAATTATTCTTTTTATATGGTATTTCTTTAAGTGAAAAGATATTATTAGAAACTAAGATGCAAATTTGGATATAAAAAAAAGGAGATAGCAAACTTGATTGCAATCAATAATGTAATATTCCAAAAGTATAGTATATAAAGCTTCATAACAATAACTTACAAATTTTTTTATTTCAGATGCGTTTTCTACTAGATCACAAATTTTTTCTTTCTCTAAAGATATTTTGTAACATTGAAATACAAATATTCAACTTTCCATCTGATTTCGATAAGGTAAATCATTATTTAATTTGTTTTCTATTACTTGTAGCTCATTTTCATTTTTTAATGGCAGATCTTGAAAGATATCTATTATTTCTTTTTCTTCCTCCTGAGAAGTTCTGATTGAAATTTTTTGTAGAATAAGTTTTTGACACCTTTCAATAGAGTTTATTTTTAGCTCTAAACTTATGAGTTTCTGGATAACAAATCGTTGAAAGTTTTCAGATTCTGTAAGAAATATTCAAAATATTTTAATTATAAAATTAAATTTTAGTTATATTCATAATTATATATATATGTATTATATATATATATATATATATATATATATATATATATATATATATGTATAAATAAAATGTAAAATATATATATAAATAAAATATAAAAATTTTGCAAAATGCCACATATTTCCAAATACAAAAATAAAGTAAAAAAATGTCAGAAAAAATTATTTAAGAATGAAATATGCTATGGTTCACAAATATATTATAAAAATAATCGTAATTAAAATAAAAGTATAGACAATTTAAGAAATTAAAATGACAATTTAAAAATATAGAATTATTTGCATTATACCTTGCTTATTAATTAATGGATTTGATATCTTTTTTAGGCCGGTTGGCACGTTTGCATTAATTTCGTCAGCAAACGATTGTTCTGCAGATGAATTAAGAATTTTTTTATTGCAATGCAGATCTAAAAATAATAAAATGTTTTTGTCATTATATTAACATAATTTTTATATTTTAAAATATTAGGCAAAATTATTGAAAAATATATTTATAATTCTAAAATATAAAAAAATAATAGTAACTAAAATAGATATAATTACATGCATTGTACCTTGTTTATTAATCAATCGATTTGATGTCTTGTTTCCTAATCGGATTGGCACGTTCGCATTAAATTCATCATTAAATGATCGTTCTGCGGATGATTGTTCTGCGGATGCATCTAGCAAATTTTCATTGCAATGCAAATCTAAAAATAATAAAATGTTTTTGTCATTATATTATAACAACATAATTTTAATATTAAAGTATTAAAGCAAAATTGTTGAAGAATAAATGTTATAATACTAAAATATATAAAAAGTAATAATAAAACTAAAATATAATAATAGATATAATTATGTGCAATGTACCTTGCTTATTAATTGATGGATTTGATGTCTCGTCTCTTTGTCGGATTGGCACATTTGTATTATTAATTTCGTCATCAAATGATTGTTCTGCGGATGCATCAAGCACATTTTCATTGCAATGCAGACTAAAAATAATAAAACGTTTTTATTATCATATCATTTCAATATAATTGAATGAATGAAAATGAATTGATGAAAATCATATTTACAAGAATCATCTATTATTTTTTGTACGCACGATTTGTCTTTTATCTGCGTTTTTTTTATCAACATAGTTAAAATCTGTAATCCAAAAATCGGTATTTTATTATTATAATTATAAAATGTTCTACTTTGTTTTAATCTATTATTGCTATTTTTATTATTATTTTACCACGCTTACCCTTTTGTGCATCCTTTGTAATTTTTAATGCTTTTTTGGTGGTTTCTGCAGTCATGGAATGCTTGTTTGAAAATTTCGGAAGCTGTGAGATTAGTGCCATTTCATCATCAGATGATTCCTCATTCGATTCGTCGATAACTTTAGCGGCTCTGATTTTTCTCAACTTTTTTAAATTCTCCTCTATTTCAGTGCCAGAGTTAATGTCGGATAACTCTTCGGCATCTTTCAACTTTTTTCTTGCCACTATATAGTTGTCTGAAAAAAATGATAAATTATTTTTTAAATATAATTTAATAGATGATTTTTTATGAATGTATAATTTAATAAATCATAATTTCTTATATTATTCAAAAATATCAACACATATTTACATGCAAAAGACTGTAATAATATATTCCAAAAAAGAATATAACATTGCTTACGAAATGTTCCATATATTTTTCGAATGGGATGTTCCAACCAAGTACATTCCGGCTCCTCCATAAGTTTCACCGCTTTATCGTATCGTTTGTTATTCGCAAAGTTTGGCCAAAAAGCTTTTATTAAGTCTCCACTTAACCAGCTATTTGGTATTACTTGTAGTCCATCTTCGAATTCGACGATCGCATAAAATTTATCAGTCATTCTATGTGAATGAATATCAATTACATTTCACTGTGTATCAACGGGAAGACAGCATATTTATCATTTCCGCATGGCAATTTGACATATTTTTTAATAACATTTTTCAATGGCCATGATTTCAAATCTGAGTATGATTTTACGGAATAAATCCCAAGTAACGAAGATAAACAGGGAACATTAAATAGATCTTCTTTTTCCAAAAATTCGTATCCGATAATAACAGGAATATTTTGCTTTATGCAATATGCCACATTTTCAATACATACAATAGCACCACAACTTAAACCACAACAACTATTTGCAAGTGTTCCAGCTTGAAATGTTATTCCGTAGTATTTGATAATTTTATATTGTGGATTATTGCAATCGGATAGAAGTGGACTAACGTTATGTAAGGACATTAAAGTTGGATGTATCAAAACGGAATCCGACAAATCAATCGATGATGTACTTAAATTAATTTCTTTTTCAATACCTCCGTACAACTTGTTGTAAAGATTTCTCCGCTTTTCTGAGATATTTTTTAAATACTTGCATGTAGTTCTCAAACTTGAACGCACTGAAGTTATCAAGTGATCCAAACTTTTTGACATCGTCTACAAGATGTATAAGGCTGTGGATGTTATGCGACACGTTTTGCACTCCATAAAGTTTGATAAATGTTTTAATAAAAAAAATAATCAGATCTTGTGCATAAGATAGATGCTTGTGCAAATACTTTGAAGATAAGATTCTAATAATTACATGTAATGTCATAAAATGAATGTACACACTGTTTTTGAATATAGATTTAAAAGCCAATGGGCCGGTATACAGCAGTATTAATCTATATTCCGTAGCTTTCCATAATTTTACATAATCCATTTTTCGTGGTTTTTTTGCGAATTCTATAGGTATTGATGGCTTTAACTGAGTTGTTAGACGTACAGATATTTCTTCAATGGCTCTATGTTGTAGTCGATAAGAGAAATCTCCATTCAACCATAAATATATTAATTTACGTATTATTCCCAAACAAACTAAGTGCATATAATCGAGTGGAACATTTGTAACAGGTTTGAGATGAGGTATTTTTAAGAAGCTACATGTTATATTTGGCTTGTGATAGCTGTCATCAATTTTTTGGATAAAATCATCATCAGATCTTAATGGTGCATCAATTTGTGGAAAGCACATACGATTTCCTATATATTCTCCTTCTATTGTGCACTTAGTACAATTAGAATATCCGAAATGCCCTTTCACACACAGAACAAATGCTTTTGCTGGTATATCACATATTAAAGCTTCTATTCTGCATTGTATATTACGGCCATTGACATAAATTCCATTTTCGCACATTTCTGTAGCTTCGTCCACAAAATCTTTTAAAAAATTGTTGACGTTTGCCGGTTTTTCAGTTCCATGATAAATTCCAATTGCGAATACATTATTATATGGAAGAATTGAACCAAGTATAGGCCAAAATTGTTGTTGTGATGATTTTGAGAGTGGTAATCCATCGATATTAATAGCAATTTCTATACTATCAACATTGCTCTTTATGGAGGTTAATATATTCAATACAGATTTTTGTAATCCAAAATGATAGTACATTTCTGGCATTACTGTACGCATTTCTTGTTTTCTCGGAGTTTTTAAAAGTGAACGTGCATCTAAAGATAATGATGAAAAACACGAATGATTTCTTAATCTCTGAAGCAGTGCCCTTAAAGCTGTATGTGAAATTTGATGTTGTACAGCCCAGGAAGCAAGATAATTTTTCAAATTGTCATCTGTTATATTTGCATTTTCAGATACTAAATAAGTTTTTGATTCATAATAATCGCTAATGCAGGATTGTTGCACGTTCAATATATCATTGTTTTCGTTCCATTCGTGAAGAATATAATTTTCGATTACAGCATTTTCAGCACTTTGAATATTTATTACATCTGAATTAACTGTAGAAACAGTTTCCAAATGTTCTGTGCATTTATCAACGTTACTATAAAATGATGTTGCAGTCATGCTTAATAAAGCATCACAAACAATTTCGGATTCTTGTGTAGCTAGCCGTTTTAAATGTCGTTTTGATACACATGAAATGTCTTTTCTGCACCGTTTTCGATTCATTATAAACTCTCAAGATATCTGTTCAAATATGTTATAATATTTATTAGTATTGTTTTTAGAGAAAGAGAGAGAGAAAGAGAGTATTATTATATTATTTTTAGTTCATATTATACTGTTAATTTTTTGAGATGTTTATATTATAATAATTTTATTGTTTTTTAAATTAATATAAGTTATATATTAAGATACGGCATATTATTTTAATTAAGATAAAGATATTGATATTAATTTATATATGTATATGTACGCATAATATTTTTTCAATATATCATTCAAAATCTTTCAAAAAATATCATTTCTTATAATATCAGTAAAGTTAAAGACCCCCGCACAATCAAAAATATATAAGGAATAGAAATAACAGACATTAGCGGTTATAAAAGGAATGAAGAATAAAGAACAGTTCAAAGCACAATAAAAAAATATAAGTGATAAGTTTCATATAACTTTGTAACGATACGTTACCAGCCTCGCGGGCCGACCAGCCGCCCGCAATTTTGAGGCTCGGCGCCTATGGCGCCCCTAAACTTCCACACCCGTGTCGCGGCCCCACCGTGGGGCCGCCCCACCACGCGCCCCACCACGTGCCGACTCGCGTGAGTGGGAGGCCGGCCGCCCATATAAGGCGCTCCGGCGAGCGTAGCGTTACCAGTTCCCGATCCCGATTCCTGTCACGTACAACTCTCCGGATCCTGAACCACCTCTCGCGTTACACCAGGCTACGGGCTTCCCGTAGTTAGGCCGGGCTTCCCGGTTGCTGGGACGGCGCACCCTGATACCTCGCGTTACACCGGGCTACGGGCTTCCCGTAGTTAGGCCGGGCTTCCCGGTTGCCGGGACGGCGCATCCTGATACCCCGCGTTACACCAGGCTACGGGCTTCCCGGTTGCTGGGACGGCGCATCCTGATACCTCGCGTTATACCAGGCTACGGGCTTCCCGTAGTTAGGCCGGGCTTCCCGGTTGGTGGGACGGCGCATCCTGACACCTCGAGTTACACCAGGCTACGGGCTTCCCGTAGTTAGGCCGGGCTTCCCGGTTGCTGGGACGGCGCATCCTACTAGTTGATAAGTTCGCACCGCGTTATACCGTAAGACCGTTTTGTATATATACCGCGACCTGTTTGTATCATAACACCGCTTTGGTCTCCGCGCTCTAATAGCTTCTAGTACCGTTATATATATACCGCGACCTGTTCGTATTATAAGACCGCATTGTATATACCGCGACTTCTAACTGAAGAGTTAATTAGACATTAGGATTCCCGCCAGTGTCGCGCCGTTTCTATCTTCACACACGGCCTTCAAACTACTACGGAGCGTCAGTCCTTTTAAGGATAGAACGCCGAGAACGCCGACGCCCCGTCCTTTTAAGGATAAGGCAGTCAGGCAGTTGGAATTACATTGAAGGCCCCGCGACACCCCGTAGTGTTTAAGACCTGTCTGTTTCGCTTAGAATAACCCCAGTTGCTTGCATGCGAACCTCGCGATTGCCGAACACGGCCGTTTGGGCCACGCTCGCTTCCCGAGCTCCACGCGCACCAACCACACGCGAAACTCTGTACGCATCGCGCTTGCATGTCGCCTTATGAATAACAACCGCTCACGCGCGACACTTCTGTATGCATCACTCCCGCCTGCCGCATTGTACATAGCTTTCAGTGTGAAAGATCTTTTATATTAACCGCTTGAATAAACGGACTTGTTTAACCCGATTATACGAAGGTAAAGTAAGTTGGAGTTTCCCCCTTCTCCCGAATCCTGGCACCGGCGAGCCTTGATCCGCGGCGTACGGGAAAGGTGAAACGTTACAACTTATACACACCACATAAACTGGAAAATTGAAAAAAAGTTACTCGCAAGAGATATTGTGTCACATAATCTGGAAGAACAGGTTGGAGACACGCTAAAAAGTCACCATCTAATAATGCTGTTAAAAAAAATTTATGTTTAACAAAAGTCAAGTCAGTTCCTTATTTTTAATATCTGCTCCTTATATTTTCGATTGTGCAAAGGTCTTAAATAAAAGTCAGCTTCAAATCATTGCAAAAGTAAATTGCAATTAAAAATGGCTTATTAATTTCACTATAAAATTAAAATTTAAAAATTATATAAAACTTACCGGACTTCCGTTTCCGGTGGGAAATTGTGAGCAGTGAGAAAATGTGCTTGTGGGGAAGAGGAAGAGGAGACGGGAAAGGGAGAAGCGAGAGAGATAGAAAGGAACAAAAGTGAGGAGCAGGAGGAGGTGCAGCAAGGTGAATGAAGGGAGATATGTGGAGTAAAGGATCAGGATAGACGAAGGATGCAAAGGTTGGAGCAGTCTGGAGGTTAGGAAGATGGAGGAAAGAGAAAGAAAATGGAAAAAGAGAGAAGAGAAGAGTCACGTGGGAAGCGACGGCCGGTAAGGAGGAGAGGAGAAGCGGATAAGGCAGAGCAGTGTAACGGGACAAGTGACAAAGAGCTAAGAGGGAAGACGCAGGATATGAGATGGCGCAGGGCGCAGGTGAAAGGAAGTGGACAAGCACATGGCGGTTGAACACGGAGTCGGGAGTCAAAGGGGGAAGAGAGGAACGGAAAAAGAAAGGGCAGGCGAATAAAAGAATAGTACGACGAAAGTTAGGTTAGGGAGAGGAAGCGGACAGTAGAGTTGTACAGGTTAAAGTGCAGCGAGTTGGAAGAAGTAAGAGTGTGAAAAGGTGAGAAGAGGAGAAGGAAACGAAAGGAGAGGAGAGACTGAAGGAGAGTTTAACAGGTTAAAGTGCAGAGAGGCGGAAGAAGAAAGATTGTGAAAAGGTGAGAAGAGGAGAAGGAAACGAAAGGAGAGGAGAGACTGAAGGAAGAAGAAGATGGAGAACATGGAGGAGTAGATGAAGGAGCTGGTGGAGGAAGTAAGGGGAATAAGGAACGAATTAAGACTATGGAGAGAAGAGAGAGAGAGAGAGGAAGGAAAGAAGAGGGTAAAAGGTCAACAGCGACGACAGAGGAGGAGAACGAAGAAGAGCAGGAAGAGGAGAGAAAGGAGAATAGGGGACCGTACAAAGGAAAGAGAGAAGAGGTAGAAGGAGTAAGGAAGGCGACAAAGGAGGAAAGCGAGGAGGAAAAGGAAGAGAGAAGAGAGGAAATAAAGGAGAGAGGCAGAGAAAAGATAAGAGAGGAAGGGGAGAGACAGGAGAAGAAAGGAAGAGGAATAAGAGAGGAGACAGGATATAGCCCAAGGAGGAGAAAGGGGGAGGAAACGAAAGACTGGTGGGATACGGAGGAAGATAGTGAGTCAGACAAAGAGGAGACAAAGAAGGAGGAGAGTAACAGGGACGAGGGAAAGAAGGAGGGAGAAGGAGGGACGAGGATGAGAGACAGGGAGAAGTGGAAGAGAGTAATGAGAGCAGGAAGTAAGATAAGAGAGGAACCGGGCGGAAGAGGAGAAAATGAGATAGCAGAGAAGGAGGAGGGGAGTAAGGTAAAAAAGGAGGGAAGTAGGAAGGAGGAGACGAGGAGCGGGAGAGGAGAGAAGGATATAGAAGAGGGAAGAAGAAAAAAAAGGGAGACAAGGAGAGGATCTGGAAAGGAAAAGGATGGAGAGAGAAGAGGAAGAGCCGGAGAGATCAACAGGGGCGTGGAGAAGGAGAAGCAGGAAGGAAGAGAGAGAAGAGAGAGTGAAGAGCGAGAGAGAAGAAGAAGGAAAAGAAGCATGGTATGGAGAGGAGTGAAAGGGGAAGAACCGGAGGAGAGAAGGAGGGAAGTAGAGGGAATGATAGAGGAGGTATTAGAAAGGAGGGCAAAAATAAGGCGTGTTGAGGAGAGAGTGGGAGAAGGAGGGAGGAAGGTTTTAATAGTAGAAATGGGGGATGAAGGGGAAAGGGAGGCACTGTTAGAGAAGGAATATGAGATTGGGAGAGTGTGGGGAGTGGGGGTGGATGAGGACTTGACGATGGAAGAGAGGAAACTGAGGTGGAAACTGTTGGAGAAGGCAAAGGAGGAAAGGAGGAAGGGAAGAAGTGCGGTGGTGAGCAACAGGAGGATCTGGGTGGACGGGAAGGAATGGAAGTGGGATGAGGAGAGGAAGGTATGGTGGGAGAAAAGAGGAGAGTAGATTAAAACAGGGTAGAAGAAAAGAGTTAGGAGATATACGTAGATTTAAGATAGCGGTAAGAGTGGAGAGAAAGGGAAGGTATGGGCTGTAGAAACTAGGTATGTGAGGTTGGAAAGAAAGAAGTGAGTTGAAAAGAAAGGGGTGAGAGGAAAGGAGTGAAGAGTGGAGAAATTGTAAAGGATGTAAGAGAATTTATAACAGTGCTGGGATTTAGATGCAACTTTCGGCCGGATTTCTTGACTCACGCCTACGGTTCCCCCTCTTACTGCTCGCTCCTTAGCAACGCAGCGCCGAACGGCCGTAACTAAGGAGCGCGTCACTAGTCTCAGGAACGTGCGTGTCACAAATGTAATAACGCAATAGCCTAGTGCCCTAGTAGCAAAACTGCTCATTAAAATTTTCTATTTAATACTTTATTTCTATTATTAATACTATTATTAATTCTATTATTAACTTCATTTCTATTATTAGTAACTATTATTACTATAGTATTAATAACTAAAATAATTATTATTCTATTATTAATTACGTATGTTCTGTAACAATTTAAAATATTTATGTTTTATTTAAAGTTTAAATAAAACAAATATTTTAATAATAGAAATAAAGTATTAAATAGAAAATTTTAATGAGCAGTTTTGCTACTAGGGCACTAGGCTATTGCGTTATTACATTTGTGACACGCACGTTCCTGAGACTAGTGACGCGCTCCTTAGTTACGGCCGTTCGGCGCTGCGTTGCTAAGGAGCGAGCAGTAAGAGGGGGAACCGTAGGCGTGAGTCAAGAAATCCGGCCGAAAGTTGCATCTAAATCCCAGCACTGATGTATAAGAAGGAGGTGATTGTAAAGTGGATGAGGAGAGGAAGGTATGGTGGATTGTACGGAAAATTGTAACCCCTTTGGGGAATCAATAAAGAACATTATCTATCTATCTATCTATATAAAACTTACCTGATTTATTAAATCCTTTATTAGTCTCAATGTGTTTGGATTGGCTCTTCGCCACAAGATTTGGATCTTCGCCACAAGATCACTTTGGCGGATCTGAATTATATATATATATATATGTAGAACTTTTTTATGAACAATTTGTGTGGTAATACTGTAACATAACAAAAATATCACATAAGCATATATTTCTAAACGATGGAGCAAATTATAAAAGGAATAAAGAATAAAAAATAGTTCAACGCACATTAAAAAATATAAGCAATAGATTTCATATAAGATTTAGTATAATATACTATATATTAAATTGTATAATATATAATATCGTATTTTTATATATATGATATATATAATACAACATTTTCCTTATTGCAACCTAATATATATATGTATATGTATATACATATATATATATAAATATCTAATATATATAATAATGTAAAAAAGAAAAAGGATTACCTCTGATTATTAAAACGTCAAGTATGAAGAAGCGGAGTCAGCCAAGTTCTCACTAAGAACAAAAAGAGCACACCGAAAAATGCAACTATTAATATGGCCGATCAGGCCTTTGTCTCATGGATGCCACGTGTATTTTTGCTACCGAAATTGTTACTTGCAGAGAGTCCACTGCGCAGAGCTTAATGTGGATATTAAAATCCAAAAACACAAAACAGTCAATGCCCTGAGTATTAAAAGCTCGATCAAACAATATCTTTTCTTTGGAAACACGAAGAGAGGATTATTCACATACACTAGCACTAGAAACTTCTTACTCACTTTCCCGCCAACGAATACTGATCATCTCGGCCCGCTAGACGACCACGCGCCACCGCGATGCCAACGCCATCATCAGACACTTCTGATATCTCACTATTAAATTCTGCGTAACTCAAAAGTATATTCTGAGAATATACGAGAATATACATGCAAAATATATAATGCAAATTTTTAAATTTTGTGTAATTATATATTTGTAATATTTACAAACAATCACTCAATATATTTTTTGCTTCAAAAGCACATCGAGATAACAGAAAATTATATAATATTTCGATATTATATCAGATATCGAGGATAGGATGGACCCCTCCATCGCCCAATCCCGTGAGAACGCAACCACAATATGCTTTTTTTCGTCTCTCCGATTTTATTGCAAACGAGACATTTGCATTGAGGCATCTTTTTCGATATTCATTGGAATATAATGATAAATTTATTAGATATAATGATAAATTTTTATTATTTTGGAAAAGGCAGCAATTTATTTTCTGCTATAATTTTAAGAAAATGTTGCCTCATATATTCCATGTTATTGGAATATTTCTCATTAGAAGGATTTCTTCCTAAGGCGATAGTTGTAGCGAAAGCTGCAGCATAAATTCCACAACATGTGCCATCAGGTTGTGCTTGAACCTTTTCAAATATTATATTATTTTCATTTATTTGTGGATAACGGCGATGAATGTAATTTTTTTCCTTAGGCTAATTTATCGTACGTAGAGTCGGGTAGACTGTCGTACACTCGAAGCTTGGCGCCGTCAAAAAATATACATCGCCAGTGATCACTGCAATTTCCTCCAATAATTTGTAAACTTTTGTCACTACAACTTGCTTCAATTATATGAGGATATTCCAAATATAGCACACTTTGTGTTTCAAAACGAGAATTATTTCTTACGACGCGTAAAAATCGGTCCAATGATTCGTCGTTTATTTTGCTACATACAGGTAATACGTTATTCTTTACTAAATAAAAAGGAGCAATCGAGTTCTCGAGAAATTCTTTTTATCTTGCCATGTCATCTTCAGTTAACTCTTTATTTTGTGAGTAACTAACAACGATGCAATCGTCATCTTGTTCTGCACTCAGAACAGTAACAGCAGAAATAGTTGCTTCCATTGGTAAAATATTGGATTCACAACTTTGAATTTCTTCGATAATATTTTCGTCTTTTATATTACATTGTCGACATTTTGGATTAATAATTTTTTTGGCCGCTTGTTGAGCTTCTATTATATATTTTGGATTTCTAATAGGCATATGTCTATTATGCCGACTATCCAAAATTTCTGGCAGTATGCAATCCTAATAGAAACGTGTTAAAAAGGGCACCATTTGATTATTCCAAAATACATGGTCCCTATTAACACGTACTATTTTTATGCTTTTGGGCGACCATACAGCGAAAACACAATAACCTCGCTGCGTTATATTTAACTGGCCTTGAACTTGATAGAAAAATCGATGATTCGAATTCATCTTATCTAAATTTTTCTTATCAAAGGCGCCTTTTAGTTGAGGCAGTGTCTTTATGGCCTCTTCCGCTGTTAAATGCTCAGCTGATAGAGGACGTTTTATTTCTACCAGACCATCTTCATCTATGAGTCCATCAGGAGAAGCACCCAAGCATGGATTTTCAATATCAATGAATAATCCGCAAGTTTTAATCTCCTTGTTCAGTGATACGGCAGTAGTGTATCTAGGAAAGTTCTAAGCCACGGTCCTCTGAGGGGGGGTGAGGGGCGAGGGGAAACCGGCGCGGAGGGTATGACGTCACGCGGGGAATCGCGTCCTAACCGGTAGGCGAGGGGTCCGCGGAGAGGGGGGGAAGGGGACCGCGTCCTAACCGATGGGCGAGGGGTCCGCGGAGAGGGAGGAGGGGGACCGCGTCCTAACCGATAGGCGAGGGACCCGCTAACCTAACCGGTAGGCGAGGGGTCCGCGGAGAGGGGGAGGGGGACCCGCGACGAAACCGATAGGTGAGGGACCCGCGGGGAAGAGGGAACGCGAAGGTACGATGCCGCGAGGAGACGTGGGAGAAGGATAGCGCGAGGCGTCCGCAATGTGTAAGAGAAGGATAGCGCTAATGATATTCTATGGACGTGGGAAAAGGATAGCGCGAGGCGTCCATATGAGCGTAAGACAAGGATAGCGTTCGCATGCACGTTGGAAAAGAAAGGCGCGAGGCGTTCGCAATGTGTGGAAGAGGGATGGCGTTCGCATGCACTTGAGAGAGAGAGAGAGAGAGAGAGAGAGATAGCGCGAAATATTCGCATGCGCGTGGGAGAGAGAGATAGCGTTCGCAAGGAAGGGAAGCGAAAGAAATACATAAACATTTTTTAATATAATAAAAATATTTATTCAAAATTGTATGTGTGTGTGTGTGTGTGTGTTAAAAAAATAATAATAATAAAAATAATAATAATAATAATAATAATAATAATAATTTAAAGGTGACCATCTGAAACATAAAAATACATATCTTGTTAGTATATTAATTTAATTTTTATAAATCTAATATAAATTTTAAAAAGAAGATACTTACATTATCCTCCTGGAGCCGCAAGCTCTTCCTCCCGATCTCCCTCCCATTCCTCCTCCTCCCAATATTCAGCCTCTTCCTCCTCCTCCCAATTTTCCTCTTCTTCATAGGGCTCAAGCCCAAAAAGCGGCCGCAAATAGAAGATATCTTCATACTGGTCAGGGTGCACGCATGCCCACTCGCGGACCCCTCGCGTATCGCCTCACAAATTGGCGTGCGCCCAACGCAAATTTCCTCTCATCCACCGCATGTATCGGCGGTGGATGACGTCTATTTGCACGAACTGAAATATAATATTATGTAATATACATCACACATAATCTTGCATACGAAAACATTGGACACTACTTACCAAATGATTGCGAAACATTTTTTAAGCTTCACTTAGACACTTAAAACACTTTTAATTTGTCAGACTGTGGGACACTTTATGACGGACACAACGGGATAGACATCATCTCGTTTAAACATTTTAGAGTAGGGGATGTATCAGTTACAAAGAACGCTTACCTTCAGCATATGATAAGAAGACAAAAGGTAGCACGTTCCCGCGGACAATTGTCTACAAGTCTTTTAAATATGAATGTATTATTATTATAATATGTAAACCACTATCGAACAGCTGAGACTTCCGTTTCCGGTGGGAAAGTGAGAACAGGGAGAAAATGTGTTTGTGGGAAAGAGGAGGAGGAGATGAGATAGGGAGAAGTGAGAGAGAGCAGAAGGGACAAAAGTGAGGAGCAGGAGGAGGTGCATCAGGGTGAATGAAGGGAGATAGGTGGAGTAAAGGATCGGGATAGAGGAAGGATGCAAAGGTTGGAGCGGTTTGGAGGTTAGGAAGATGGAGGAAAGAGAGAGAAGATGGAAAGAGAGAGAAGAGGAGAGTCACGTGGGAAGCGACGGAAAGACGGCCGGTAAGGAGGAGAGTAGAAACGGATAAGGAAGAGCAGAGTAACGGGACAAGGACAAAGAGCTGAGAGGGAAGACGCATGTTATGAGATGGCGCAGATGAAAGGAAGTATATGTGGAGTAAACGATCGGTATAGAGGAAGGATGCAAAGGTTGGAGCGGTTTGGAGGTTAGGAAGATGGAGGAAAGAGAGAGAAGAGGAGAGTCACGTGGGAAGCGACGGAAAGACGGCCGGTAAGGAGGAGAGTAGAACCGGATAAGGAAGAGCAGAGTAACGGGACAAGGACAGAGAGCTGAGAGGAAAGACGCATGTTATGAGATGGCGCAGATGAAAGGAAGTATATGTGGAGTAAAGGATCGGGATAGAGGAAAGATGCAAAGGTTGGAGCAGTTTGGAGGTTAGGAAGATGGAGGAAAGAGAGAGAAGATGGAAAGAGAGAGAAGAGGAGAGTCATGTGGGAAGCGACGGAAAGACGGCCGATAAGGAGGAGAGTAGAAGCGGATAAGGCAGAGCAATGTAACGGGACAAGGGCAAAGAGCTGAGAGGGAACGCATGTTATGGGATGGCACAGATGAAAGGAAGTGGAACAAGCACATGGCGGTTGAACACGGAAACGGGAGGCAAAGGGGGAACGGAGAAAGAAAGGTTAGGCGAATTAAAGAATAGTACGACGAAAGCTAGGTTAGGGAGAGGAAGCGGAAAGTAGAGATTAATAGGTTAAAGTGCAGAGAGGTGGAAGAAGTAAAAATGTGAATAGGTGAGAAGAGGAGAAGGAAACGAAAGGAGAGGAGAGTCGGAAGGAAGAAGAAGACGGGAACATGAAGAAGTGGATGAAGGAGCTGGTGGAGGAAGTAAGGGGAATAAGGAATGAATTAAGTCTATGGAGAGAAAAGAGAGAGAGAGGAAGGAAAGAAGAGGGTAAAAGGTCAACAGCGACGACGGAGGAGGAGAGCGAAGAAGAGCAGGAAGAGGAGAGAAAGGAGAAAAGGGACCGAACAAAGGAAAGAGAGAAGAGGTAGAAGGAGTAAGGGAGGCGACAAAGGAGGAAGGCAGAACAAGAGGAGGACTAGGAGAAAGAAGGAGAAGAAAGGTAGTGTGGAGAGGCGTGGAAGGGAAGGAGCCGGAGGAGAGAAGGGAGGTTATGGTAGAAGTAATGGAGGAGGTATTGGGGAGAAGGGTAAAAATGAGAGGAAGGTAGTGGAAAGAATAGAGGAGGGGGGAAAAAGGTATTAATAGTGGAAATGAATAAAAAGAGGACAAGGACGAGATATTGGAGAGAGGGAGAGAGATAATGAGATTGTGGAAGATAGGCGTGGACGAGGACTTAACGATGGAGGAGAGAAGAATGAGATGGAGAATGGTGGAAAAAGCAAAGATGGAAAGAGGGTGCGGAAGAAGCGTGGTGGTAGGTAACAGAAGGATCTGGATAGATGGGAGAGAATGGATATGGGACGAGAGGAAGGAGAGCTGGAGGATGAAGCGGGAGGAATAAGAGAGAGGAAACGGAAAGGGAAAGAGGTGACGGGAAGTAGAGAAGAGAGAGAAGAGGGAAGATAGGGGGGAGGAGAGAAGGGAAGATGGGGAGAGGGGAGGTTGGAGGGAGATGGTGGGACGAGGAAGGGGAGGGAGGAAAGACTGTAAGGTCACAAAGGACCAGGTCGGGTAAAGGATATGAAATGTAGAGGAATGTAAAGGTTTGGGTACGTTCCTGAAAAACGCCTTCTAACCCTAAGGGGAATGAATAAATGATACATACATACATACACTATCGAACAGCTTTGAACGGCTATCGAACGGCTATCGAACGGCTTTGAACAGCTTTCGAACGGCTATCGAACGGCTATGAACGACTATTGAACGGCTATCGAACGGCTTTGAACGACAAAACAATTATTTATACACCATTCAAATATTTATACACCATTCAAATATTTAAAGTCTATGTGCATGTACTGAAATGTAACATCTGTAGTCTGATAAGGTGGCTGACGCCGCTATCTAACGTCACGTACTGAAATTTAATACTCATATACTGGGATAAGAAAGAGGAAAAGGGAAGAATAAAAGAGAATAAAAATATATTTTAACAATAATTTATTCTAAAAAATGTTTGGGTGAATCTTTATGATGATTCGTCCACCAATTGAATATTTTGAATACATTTTGTATAGCGCAATTTTTCAAATGTTTTTCACAGCGCATAGTATTAGTAACATCTAGCTTATTTAACGAAGTGATATCTTCATAGTCCGCATCCAATGTCTCAATAATAACATCGTTTCTCGCATCATCGTCAAGTATATCGGCCAGCCATTCTCGTTTTTCGTGTCCTTATACGTACACGATAGGAGATCTTCCTCTTCCGCCACACCCATCACAGCTCTCGTAATCAAACGTCTGGCGAAGCTGTATGGAACGTTTCCATCCTCCCATTGAAGCCCATGGTGATGTCCGATTAGCCATGAAGCTTGACATCTCTCAGATTTTGTAAGCGCGCGCTATGGTACGGGACTTGCAAAAAAATAATGAGAGAGAACACATCCATTTCTCAATATCGCTACTTCCTTCACGACAAAGTTTCTCCCGATAATGAATCCTTGCAGATCCACAAACGTTGGCGCGATCATGCTGATAATATTACTGTACGATTGCAAGAACGATGTACGACTGCTGTCGATCGTCAAAATCTCAATCTTTATATATTTTTGACATTGGAGGCGATATTTGCTGATCTAGATAATTTTACGAACTACGTTGGTCAATGGGCAATATTCAACAACGCGATCGTGCAAGATGAGACAATAGGCGGTGGTATTTGCCGGTATATCCTCCTTGCACTCAAACTCTAATCTCACGTCCACGGTGGAATTTTTGACAGACTCGTTTTGTCGCGAGCAATCGATAACCGCGAGAGGACCGCAATGTAAAAATTTTGAAATGTTTAATAGCACATCATCATTATCACATCCGTAATAAGATTTGCGAAAACGAGAGTACATATCGAACAAGAGGGCGAATCTATTTTTATCGAAATCTAAATTCAAATCATCGTAGGGATAAAATTCCGAGTTTAGATAGAGTTTAACGTTGGTCAATTTGCAGTCGTCGAATGTAGTAATATCTTTTGACACAGCATTTTTTCTGCCAGTCTGCAGCGCAAAGATCACGTATGGCGGCTTCTCCAGCTGAGAGGCGGCTTTCACGGTCCACGAATGCTTGGTCGTATTATGCAATAGAGGAAATTCGTATGGATCCCAAGAGCGAAAACTCATATTCAAGTATCGCCCGCTTTCCAACGCGCGTAGCAAGGATAGTTTATTGACCTCGCTCAATATTACATGAGGCATACGCCATTGTATCTTGAATAATTCGATATCAGCTTCAGTCGAAGCATTTCCAAATATGCAATTGTTGTCGTTACGCGAACGTATCAGAATTAATTCGTGACGAGCGTTGATCACAACTCGCTTATAATCTTCGCAAAAACCCAATAGTATGTTTAGCGGCACGCGAAAATTGAAGTAAGCTTCAGCAGCATTATGCGACATATTCCACGCAGCATTCTCCAAGATTTTACCTTTCTCGGTTGTTAGAGAGACATAGTTTTTAATCGTGGAAGTTATTCCAACGTTTTTGTTGCGGTCAATCTCCATACCGTCGAGTTTATATCGAAGTTCATCAAATATAAACGCGACACAATTGTTTCCCAATACCACTCTTGCCCCTTCATCTACTTTACGCACCCTCAACTTTCCCTCGACGTATAGAAAACTTTCACATGGTAACGTGTACAAATCTTGATATTGTATCGGTATCCGTATCTCGTCGCTATATCCAAGCGTTGTGTTGGCGTATGGATTGTACGTATGAGTCTCAATCTTGACGATACGATCGTCAAAGATCGGCTCGCCTCCGATATTCAAGATGTCAATCATATCGTTCAAGTATTCGATATATACGATGAATCCCAATGATTTTAAAAACTCGCGATTCAACGCGCTGAGCTTCTTTTTAGCGTAACCAGATATCTGATTATTGTCACCCGATACTGCAGTTACTCGCCTTCTCGCAAAAATATTGTCCCTCGTAAAGATATTGTCTCTCGCGTGCTCCGTGCTTTCGTTCAACACAAGCATTTCATTTGTCAAACGCTTTATTTTTGCCGCCGCCGTATATGCAATCTTACGGTAATTTCCTCTCCTCGAAAATCGAGCAAATGTCCTTCTTGATCAACAATGCGTATCGTTAAATCAGTAATGCTACGTGCGACGATCGGTGGATAAATGATCTGTGCTGGCGTTTCCGATATCTTATATCCTGGCGGCACGCTCGGTGAAAATTCATGTATCGTGTGTACGCGCTTGTCATTGCTGTACGCGCCAGTGGTTACGCTGCATTCTATACAAATAATATTTACGCTAATAATATTTATCGGTACATTCGATTCGTGCCATTTCCGAGGCTGTAATATACGATTCGACGAGAATCCCAACAACGATCCAACGTTGCCCGGTTTACTAAAATTTATTCTAAAGACACATTTGATTTCACTCTTTAGCGTATTATGATTAGCGCGAAGCATTATTGGATATTCATCGTGTTCTTCGTCATCAACAATATCGTTGGAATCAACTACGCGTCGATGTCGTAAAATTGCACGTCGGAGATATTCGTTTATTGCGTGTAATTCGTACGATCCCTCGGGAATCGTAATTTCCTTATTGTCGTTATCAAAATAAAATTTATTATTCCAAGAATTCACGTTCGATATCGTATGATAAGTTTCAAAGTCCGTTAAACCAAGCTCGTAATCGCCATCGTTTAAATATATAGCCGGAAAGTAGCTTACAGCAAGAACGCTACTCTTGCCGGTCAACGTAAGCGTGAGTGACATGCTGGAAAACTGTCGAACGAATACTGAGTCGCGACGGTGAATTGTCAGGCTTTAAATTCATATCGATCATCGACCGTTTGAAGAAATCGAAGACACAATTTTCCACAAATACTTTGATTATAATTTTGATAGGCCGTGTGATTGTATTCTATATTTGCAACATTCTGTCTAAAATATTGCACTAATTCCTTGGGCGGTCGAAGATTTCCAAAACTATCGAAATATATTACACGATCTCCCCTCTTTGCATACGCAACCCAATGAGTACCGGAACCATCGACGTCATCCAAATTGACGGTACCGCTCTCATTTCGCCGTACACCATTTATCGGTAAATTATTGCGCATGAAAACGCCTCTAAAAAATGGTATACGCATATATCTTGCAAGTTGTTCCAATTGTACGTTGGTTGTTACACCGGCAGGCATTTTTATTTTGACGTTTTTTTTTTCTTGGCCGCTGTTGAGAACCCTCTTCCGCGCTTGTATGGAGCGAGATAAAGTCCGTGACCTTCCATGGCGCGATTATGACGTTGTATTTCTTCGAGCTGACATTGCGCCGCCTTGCTATCGTTCACTGCCTTCGCGATTCCCGCTGCTCCGCCAGCCAATGAACCGAGAACTCCCAATAATGGTAAAATGGGTAAGATACCACCGCGCTTCGCTATAGGAAGTATTCGTTTTTTCGCAGTCTTTTTCTTCATCGATGATTTTTTTGTTTTCATCCCCATACCGAATTTTGTCTTTGCTTTCATAGCCGCCCAAACAGCTGTAGCGGCTGCTTTCTCGCCAAGAGTCGAATCTCTCACGGTAATACGTGTTTGCGCTTTCGTGGCGAGTATATTATCCGCAACGTGTCGTAGACCGAGATCGTTGCTTCGGGAATCAGCTATGTCGTGCTCGCGACACGCGGCATCTAATGGATTGATACCTCGATCGCCTCTAGCCAATCGTGTTTCTAAATGAGTTCCCGGTCCGCAAAACTGATAGCCTGGAATATGTAATTCGATAGGAAGTGCGTTTATCGCACGATTTAACAAACCACCACCTCTTATAATTTTTGCAGGCATTTGCCGCAATTTTTTATTAACGGTGTTGGACCGTCGAAATGTGTTTGCTGCCACTGCAAATTATAATGTCGCGTGCATCGACGATACTGTTGAACCTCTGAGTCAGCTTTCATATGTTCGGGAAGCTTGTCCCATAATTGTTCCACGTAGCTACCAAAATCTCACAGTAAAACAATCTTGGGGATAATCTGTAACTTCTCGGTGGTATGCTCGAGAATATCGCTGTCAACCGATAGAAGAAGAAACATTTTTGAGACTGAGCGGTTTCGATTCGGTGTGCCTCTATAAATAGGGCCCCGATGACTCATTTTCCAAAATCTGATTTGAGATTCGCGAGAGCAAACATACGGTTCGCGCGACAAGCGACGATAATCAAAGTGATAAATTTTGACGATAAAACACGAGTAATGTCCGAGAAAGAAATACGCAAGCATGGAAACATGCTGCCGACTACTATACGCGGTATCATTTGCGGTCCTTCGAATTCCGTTAAGACTAACGTGTTGATAAGTTTGATAGAAAGTCCACACGGTGTACATTTCGAGAATGTGTACATATATTCGAAATCACTTCAACAACCGAAATATCGATACTTGGAAAGTTTGCTATTATCGATCGATGAAATTGGTTATTTTACATTCTCTAATAATAGTGACGTTATTCCACCGAGCGAGGCGCTTCCGAATTCCATTTTTATCTTTGACGACGTGGCATGCGATAAGCAAGATACGATAAGAGAGTACTTTGCAATGGGTCGACATTCGAGCGTCGACTGTTTCTATCTTTGTCAAACGTATGCCAAGATAGCCAAGCATCTCATACGGGACAATGCACTGATTTTATTTAAACAAGATGGTACGAACTTGAAACATGTATACAACGATCATGTAAATACTGACATGTCTTACGGCGATTTTCGCGCATTCTGTCAGAAATGTTGGCAACACGAGTATGGATTTAAAATATTCAATTGGTGGACGAATCATCATAAAGATTCACCCAAACATTTTTTAGAATAAATTATTGTTAAAATTGTAACGATACCGTTACCAGCCTCGCGGGCCGACCAGCCGCCCGTAATTTTGAGGCTCGGCGCCTATGGCGCCCCTAAACTTCCACACCCGTGTCGCGGCCCCACCACGCGCCGACTCGCGTGAGTGGGAGGCCGGCCGCCGGTATATAAGGCGCTCCGGCGAGCGTAGCGTTACCAGTTCCCGATCCCGAGTCCTACCTCGTACAACTCCTGATCCGAAACCTATACCGCGTTACACCAGGCTACGGGCTACCCGTAGTTACGCCGGGCTTCCCGGTTGCTGGGACGGCGCACTCTTAGTTCATAAGACGTACCGCGCACCGTTCAACCTGAGCGGCCGTTTGTCTACCCCGTGACCGTTTCTACCGTAAGACCGTTTTGGTCTCCGCGTATCTTTCCGTATAAATACCGCGACCTGTTAGATTGTAATACCGCTTTGTACATATACTGCGACCTGCTACATTGTAAGACCGTTGTACATATACCGTGACCAGTAAGACCGCTCCGGTCTCCGCGTCCTGATAGATTCTAGTACCGCCTTGTATATACCGCGACCTGTTTATACCATAAGCCCGCACTGTATATACCGCGCATTATAATTGTAGAGCCGACTCCACCTGTACGCACGGTCTTCAGACTACACAAGCGCCCCAGCCCTTCTAAGGGTAGGCCGCAGGAAGTGCCGACGCCCCGTCCTTCTAAGGATAAGGTAGTCAGGCCGTTGGAATTACGAACGAAGGCCACGCGACACCCGTAGCATTTAAGATCTGTTCTGTTCCGCGTAGAATAACCCCAGTTGCTTGCATGCGAACCTCGCGATTGCAGAACATGGCCGCTTGAGCCACGCTCGCTTCCCGAGCTATACGCGCACCAACCACGCGCGAAACTCTGTACGCATCGCTCCCGCCTGCTGCACTGTACATAGCTTTCAGTGTTAAATATCTTTAATAATAACCGCCTAGAATAAACCTAATTGCTTGAACCGCTTATATCGAGGTAAAGTAAGTTGGAGTTTCCCCCTTCTCCCGAATCCTGGCACCGGCGAGCCTTGATCCGCGGCGTACGGGAAAGGTGAACCGTTACAAAATATATTTTTATTCTCTTTTATTCTTCCCTTTTCCTCTTTCTTATCCCAGTATATGAGTATTAAATTTCAGTACGTGACGTTAGATGAGTGGCCTTCACTTGGACACAGTAAAATTGGACACGGTGCAAATGGACACGTTGCAAATGGACACGAA
Source organism: Formica selysi (assembly GCA_009859135.1). Lineage (NCBI taxonomy): Eukaryota > Metazoa > Arthropoda > Insecta > Hymenoptera > Formicidae > Formica > Formica selysi. The sequence goes on from WHNR01000035.1 coordinate 816,495, forward strand.
ACTTTGCACACGGCTCAATTGGACACAGTGCATTTGGACACAATAATTTTGGACACAGTAGCTTTTGGACACAGAAGAAAATTAATTTGGACACCGTTCAGTAGCACATCGGTCAGTTGCCCACCGTTCAGTTGCACACCGTTCAGTTGCACACATAAAAATGCACACCGTTTAGTTGGACACATAAAAATGCACACCGTTTAGTTGGACACATAAAAATGCACACCGTTCAGTTGCACACCGCTCAGTTGCACACCGTTCAGTTGCACACCGTTCAGTTGCACACCGCTCAATTGCACACCGGTCAGTTGCACACCGCTCAGTTGCACACCGCTCAGTTGCACACCGCTCAGTTGCACACCGCTCAGTTGCACACCGCTCAGTTGCACACCGCTCAGTTGCACACCGCTCAGTTGCACACCGCTCAGTTGCACACCGCTCAGTTGCACACCGCTCAGTTGCACACCGCTCAGTTGCACACCGCTCAGTTGCACACACACACACACACACGGGGGGGTGCAAGGAGGGCCGTCGGCCCCCCTCCCGCACCCGCCCCGCCGGTAAGCAGGGTGGACCTCGCTTTACAACTACGGTGGGCAAATTAACGGTGTGCAACTGAACGGTGTGCAACTGAGCGGTGTGCAACTGAGCGGTGTGCAACTGAGCGGTGTGCAACTGAGCGGTGTGCAACTGACCGGTGTGCAATTGAGCGGTGTGCAACTGAACGGTGTGCAACTGAACGGTGTGCAACTGAGCGGTGTGCAACTGAACGGTGTGCATTTTTATGTGTCCAACTAAACGGTGTGCATTTTTATGAGTGCAACTGAACGGTGTGCAACTGAATGGTGTGCTACTGAACGGTGTCCAAATTAATTTTCTTCTGTGTCCAAAAGCTACTGTGTCCAAAATTATTGTGTCCAAATGCACTGTGTCCAATTGAGCCGTGTGCAAAGTTTCGTGTCCATTTGCAACGTGTCCATTTGTACCGTGTCCAATTGTACTGTGTCCAAGTGCACCGCTCCCACGTTAGATAGCGGCGTCAGCCACCTTATCAGACTACAGATGTTACATTTCAGTACATGCACATAGACTTTAAATATTTGAATGGTGTATAAATGTTTGAATGGTGTATAAATAATTGTTTTGTCGTTCAAAGCCGTTCGATAGCCGTTCAATAGTCGTTCAATAGTTGTTCATAGCCGTTCGAAAGCTGTTCAAAGCCGTTCGATAGCCGTTCAATAGTCGTTCATAGCCGTTCGATAGCCGTTCGATAGCTGTTCAAAGCCGTTCGATAGCCGTTTGATAGCCGTTCAAAGCTGTTCGATAGTGTATGTATGTATGTATCATTTATTCCTTCCCCTTAGGGTTAGAAGGCGTTTTTCAGGAACGTACCCAAACCTTTACATTCCTCTACATTTCATATCCTTTACCCGACCTGGTCCTTTGTGACCTTACAGACTTTACTCCCTCCCCTTCCTCGTCCCACCACCTCCCTCCCACCTCCCCTCTCCCCATCTTCCCTTCTCTCCTCTCCCCTATCTTCCCTTTTCTTTCTCTTCTCTCCTTCCCGTCACCTCTTTCCCTTTCCGTTTCCTCTCTCTTATTCCTCTTGCTTCATCCTCCAGCTCTCCTTCCTCTCGTCCCATATCCATTCTCTCCCATCTATCCAGATCCTTCTGTTACCTACCACCACGCTTCTTCCGCACCCTCTTTCCATCTTTGCTTTTTCCACCATTCTCCATCTCATTCTTCTCTCCTCCATCGTTAAGTCCTCGTCCACGCCTATCTTCCACAATCTCATTATCTCTCTCCCTCTCTCCAATATCTCGTCCTTGTCCTCTTCTTTATCCATTTCCACTATTAATACCTTTTTCCCCCCTCCCCTATTCTTTCCACTACCTTCCTCTCATTTTTACCCTTCTCCCCAATACCTCCTCCATTACTTCTACCATAACCTCCCTTCTCTCCTCCGGCTCCTTCCCTTCCACGCCTCTCCACACTACCTTTCTTCTCCTTCTTTCTCCTAGTCCTCCTCTTGTTCTGCCTTCCTCCTTTGTCGCCTCCCTTACTCCTTCTACCTCTTCTCTCTTTCCTTTGTTCGGTCCCTTTTCTCCTTTCTCTCCTCTTCCTGCTCTTCTTCGCTCTCCTCCTCCGTCGTCGCTGTTGACCTTTTACCCTCTTCTTTCCTTCCTCTCTCTCTCTTTTCTCTCCATAGACTTAATTCATTCCTTATTCCCCTTACTTCCTCCACCAGCTCCTTCATCCACTTCTTCATGTTCCCGTCTTCTTCTTCCTTCCGACTCTCCTCTCCTTTCGTTTCCTTCTCCTCTTCTCACCTATTCACATTTTTACTTCTTCCGCCTCTCTGCACTTTAACCTATTAATCTCTACTTTCCGCTTCCTCTCCCTAACCTAGCTTTCGTCGTACTATTCTTTAATTCGCCTAACCTTTCTTTCTCCGTTCCCCCTTTGCCTCCCGTTTCCGTGTTCAGCCGCCATGTGCTTGTTCCACTTCCTTTCATCTGTGCCATCCATAACATGCGTTCCCTCTCAGCTCTTTGCCCTTGTCCCGTTACATTGCTCTGCCTTATCCGCTTCTACTCTCCTCCTTATCGGCCGTCTTTCCGTCGCTTCCCACATGACTCTCCTCTTCTCTCTCTTTCCATCTTCTCTCTCTTTCCTCCATCTTCCTAACCTCCAAACCGCTCCAACCTTTGCATCTTTCCTCTATCCCGATCCTTTACTCCACATATACTTCCTTTCATCTGCGCCATCTCATAACATGCGTCTTCCCTCTCAGCTCTCTGTTCTTGTCCCGTTACTCTGCTCTTCCTTATCCGCTTCTACTCTCCTCCTTACCGGCCGTCTTTCCGTCGCTTCCCACGTGACTCTCCTCTTCTCTTTCTTTCCATCTTCTCTCTCTTTCCTCCATCTTCCTAACCTCCAAACCGCTCCAACCTTTACATCCTGCCTCTATCCCGATCCTTTACTCCACCTATCTCCGTTCATTCACCTTGATGCACCTCCTCCTGCTCCTCACTTTTGTCCCTTCTGCTCTCTCTCACTTCTCCCTATCTCATCTCCTCCTCCTCTTCCCTACAAACACATTTTCTCCCTGTTCTCACTTTCCCACCGGAAGCGGAAGTCTCAGCTGTTCGATAGTGGTTTACATATTATAATAATAATACATTCATATTTAAAAGACTTGTAGACAATTGTCCGCGGGAACGTGCTACCTTTTGTCTTCTTATCATGTGCTGAAGGTAAGCGTTCTTTGTAACTGATACATCCCCTACTCTAAAATGTTTAAACGAGATGATGTCTATCCCGTTGTGTCCGTCATAAAGTGTCCCACAGTCTGACAAATTAAAAGTGTTTTAAGTGTCTAAGTGAAGCTTAAAAAATGTTTCGCAATCATTTGGTAAGTAGTGTCCAATGTTTTCGTATGCAAGATTATGTGTATGTATATTACATAATATTATATTTCAGTTCGTGCAAATAGACGTCATCCACCGCCGATACATGCGGTGGATGAGAGGAAATTTGCGTTGGGCGCACGCCAATTTGTGAGGCGATACGCGAGGGGTCCGCGAGTGGGCATGCGTGCACCCTGACCAGTATGAAGATATCTTCTATTTGCGGCCGCTTTTTGGGCTTGATCCATATGAAGAAGAGGAAAATTGGGAAGAGGAGGAAGAGGCTGAAAATTGGGAGGAAGAGGAATGGGAGGAAGATTTGGAGGAAGAGCTTGCGGCTCCAGGAGGATAATGTAAGTATCTTCTTTTTAAAATTTATATTAGATTTATAAAAATTAAATTAATATACTAACAAGATATGTATTTTTATGTTTCAGATGGTCACCTTTAAATTATTATTATTATTATTATTATTATTATTATTATTATTATTATTTTTATTATTATTATATTTTAAACACACACACACACACACACATACAATTTTGAATAAATATTTTTATTATATTAAAAAATGATTATGTATTTCTTTCGCTTCCCTTCCTTGCGAACGCTATCTCTCTCTCTCGCACCGCCTTACGAACGCCAGTGTATGCTTCGCGCTATCTCTCTCTCTCTCTCTCTCTCAAGTGCATGCGAACGCCATCCCTCTTCCACACATTGCGAACGCCTCGCGCCTTTTTTTTCCAACGTGCATGCAAACGCTATCCTTGTCTTACGCTCATATGGACGCCTCGCGCTATCCTTCTCCCACGCCTCCTCGCGGCATCGTACCTTCGCGTTCCCTCTTCCCCGCGGGTCCCTCGCCTATTGGTTTCGCCGCGATCCCCCTATTCCCCGCGGGTCCCTCACCTATCGGTTTCGTCGCGGGTCCCCCTCCCCCTCTCCGCGGACCCCTCACCTACCGGTTAAGTTAGCGGGTCCCTCGCCTATCGGTTAGGCCGCGGTCCCCCTCCTCCCTCTCCGCGGACCCCTCGCCCATCGGTTAGGATGCGGTCCCCTTCCCCCCCTCTCCGTGGACCCCTCGCCTACCGGTTAGGACGCGATTCCCCCGCGTGACGTCATACCCCCCGCGCCGGTTTCCCCTCGCCCCTCACCCCCCCCTCAGAGGACCATGGCTTAGAACTCTCCTAGATACATTACTTACGGCCAATTCTTTTTTCGCAATTTTTTCCATTTCGCGATCATATTTCATAGCCGCGGTATCGATAGAGGGAGGAAATAAAATGTTCTTCACAGTCGCGGCGCAAGACGTTGTTGGTCTCATGCGACATATGATTCCAAAATTAGACGCTGTCAACATTTCGTGTCTCAATGAATGTCACAAATCCGATTCACTTTGCTCCATTGTATCACATTCAATTTGTTTCCAATTTTTCCCATTTTCTAACAACTTTTCTAAATGATTCTGTCGAAGTTGCTCAAAAACATCGGGTGGAAGATCTGGTTTTTGTGATTGCGGGCCGTAATGACAATCTGTTCCTGACTCCCGTTTAAATTTCTTTTGCCTTCCATTCATTTCCCGAGATTCTCTGGTTCTTGCAACTTTTGTTTGTCGTCGGTTTTCCACAGTGTCGACAATGGGAGGAACATTTTTACATATGCTTTTATGCACTTGCGTGAGAACTTGTTGCGTATTATATTGCACAACTGCCCCCGCAATTCTAGCATTGTAGGAGCCTCGATTACCAAAATTGATGCGCTTTCTATCAATTTCTTTGCAGATGATCGAGTTGAACGATTCTGCAGGATTGTTGGTGAATTTTAGCAACAAGCTGTCGGAATAAGCGGTTAAATATACGATAGCACTCTCTACTTTTTGGTAAAGACCGTGCAACTTGAGATATGGTACATGATTTTTCTTTGTTTCATCATGGTCACATATACGACCGCGTTCCTTACATTGTTTATGTTCACCAAATATATGGCTAGGAATATTTAATATATCTTTTTGTAATTCCATTGCCTTATAATGGTCAGGTTGCTCTTCTTCTCTTTGTAAATCGATTGCTATTATTACCTCTTTTCGTATTTTCAAAATGTTGCTTTTTACAACATTTCGTAGCTGCACGAAACCACGCTTTCTATGCATTTTTGGCTGAGTTATCTCTGCTACAGCCCTCAACTTTTTGCATAGATTGCGAAGCAAATGATTCGTACATTCTATTTTTTTCACGGTTATCATTTGTTCGCGATATGGTCTAGTATCAACGATGGTCTGATATACGCTACTATCACCATCGGCAATAACCGTTCTATAAATTATTCCATGCATTTCCAGGCTACTTTTGAAGCCTTCTGCAATGGCGTCGCTCTCCATGCTTGTGGAGCTTGCGTTACGATCGAAATTTTTGTAGCATTTATGATCTCTTGGTTCGATTCTGTTTCGTTCCGCTATATCACATATCGTGCAAAATTTATTGCGGATTCCGACGAATAGAACCTTTTTGTACGATAACCAAGTATGGCACCAATACCGGAAAGAGAATCGTAGGCGTTGCCGTACGATCTCTTCATCCAACTACCATCCGCTACAACAGTTATGTACGGAATACCATTCATAGTTTCTTTTCTTTCGAGAGCGAGTTGCTTTTCAACTTCGCCAGCCATTTTCATATTTTCTACGGCTGTTTTCTCGAAATCATTGATCACATTTTCTCGATATTTGATGTAAGTTTTATCGGACATACATGGAATATTCATGGCTGCACACAGCTCTTCCAGCTGGGCAAAACCAATTCCAACTGTAAGTTGCTGCTACAGCAGCCGTATTAACGTCCAATGTTTCTGGTTCTGTGGGTTCTGACCAGATGTTTGTTTCATAATTGCACATTTGGCACTTGAAGAACAACTGCGTCTTTAACCCACGGCGACGAGAATTAACGAGGTTCCAATCTTTAAATCGGCACTCTATCCCTCGCGCATGATTATCGAATGTTCTGTGGATTTCATTCCACAGAAAAGCGATGTCGACAATGCGACGGCCTTCAGGCATGCTTTCCTGGATACGATTCGTATCCAGAGGGCCATTTTCGATAACAAAATCGTTGTTATCTTCGCAAAGTTGGACTTTTTGTTGAACACTATACATACCTGTATTTGACTCCTGCATTGTCTGGATATTAACTTTCGAATCCATCGTATCGGGAAATGATTCAACCGATTTTTCAAAATCGATGGATTCATCGCTAATATCCTTAATGCTTGTGGAATAATTTGGAATCTCTTGGATCTTTATCTGCTTCAATAACTGCCGCCTGCAAAGAAAAACAAATTGATTAATATTTCGTAAAATATTGCTATATAATGAAGGTGTATGTCACATTTGTATCTTTATTACTTTATATATCTCGAAAACAATAAAATCTCTGAAAAAGTGCAATCTTTTGTTTATAAATCTTTATTTAATTGTAGTAAAAATAATATAATACATAATGCTTCGACTACATACATGCTAACCAAAGCGCGCATGTAAACCACATCTGGTATGAAATAATTGAAAGTAACCAGCACACGAATAGAATCGCCTCTGGATTATACTTTATGCAAAACCAACACACGAATATAATCGCCTCTGGATTATATTTTTTACAAAACCAGCACACGAATAGATCGCCTCTGAATTATATTTTTTAGAAAACTAGCACACGAATAGATCGCTTCTGAATTATATTTTTTAGAAAACCAGCACACGAATAGATCGCCTCTGAATTATATTTTTTAGAAAACCAGCGCACGAATAGACTCGCCTCTGGATTATACTTTTTACAAAACCAGCACACGAATAGAATCGCCACTGGATCAGTGTTGTTGTTCGGGCCGGGTTTTTTCGCGCATGCGTGGCAAACGCGGTATCAGTACAGTGCTTAGTTGACCAAAAAGAAGTACCATTAATCAACCGCACAAAAATATCTAATAATTGTTAAAAATCTATTATAAAAATATTAAATATTCAAATAAACAAATATATATTATAAATAAAATATAAATAAACTGAAAAAGGAAAGGGTAATAAAATAATTAATTAAAAAAACATTTTAATATAAACAAAAATAAAATTTTATTTTTGGCAGAATCTCAGAGAATACCAACATTTGTTGCAAGGGTAAGGAAAACTGCCAAAAACCTCACCAGTATTCTTACAAAAAATACAAAAAATAAAAATATTTATTTGTTTAAATGAACATAAATAAAATTCATTAAATATAAAAATTGCTCCTTTTCTTTGCGCATGCATTATTTATAAATATACTTATCTACTCACCTTAACCTAGCCTGTCCTTATTGCCAGGCCCGCCAAGACTTTCGCGCCCAAACACTACTCCTCTTATATACACCGCTGCTTCGGCTGCCATCTACCACGCATGCGCGAGAAAACCCGGCCCGAACAACAACACTGCCCTGGATCAAGCGACGCGGTAGCGTCGCGACGCCAAGTATATATAAAAATTCGTTCCAGCTTGTCAACGGTTTGCGTATGTACAGGGGCCGCGACGCTACCAAGTAGCTTATCCGGAGTTTTACGTCTAATAAACTTTCGATTAAAATTCCTCAGGAACCAAGCCGTTAATCAAAAATCTAACGGCACTTTTCTTATACAATGTGAATGCAATCTTTCGATTGCGACCAGTTTGAATGGGAGCGTCCCGTTTGACCACGTTGATATTGACCACGGTCCCGATTGACCACGTTGAGATTGACCACGTTGATATTGACCACAGTCCCGATTGACCACAGTCCCGATTGACCACGTTGATATTTACCACGGTTCCGATTGACCACGGTCCCGATTGACCACGGTTCAAATTGACCACGGACCCGATTGACCACGTTGATATTGACCACGGTCCCGATTGACCACGTTGATATTGACCACGGTCCCGATTGACCACGTTTATATTGACCACGTTAATATTGACCACGTTAGTATTGACCATGGTCCCGATTGACCACGTTAATATTGACCACGTTAATATTGACCACGGTCCCGATTGACCACGTTAATATTGACCACGGTCCCGATTGACCACGTTGATATTGACCACGTTAATATTGACCACGTTAATATTGACCACGTTAATATTGACCACGTTAATATTGACCACGTTAATATTAACCACGGATCAATACATGTTGTTACTAGGGCATGTACTTTGCAAGTTGTAAAGCGAGGTCCATTGTGCCTGACTGGCGGAGGGGGTGCGGGAGGGGGGCCGAAGGCCTCCCTTGCACCCCCCGCATGTGTGTGTGTGTGTGTGTGTGTGTGTGTTACATGGTTTTTCAATCGGGACCGTTGTCAATATAAACGTGATTAATCGGGACCGTGGTTAATATTAACGTGGTCAATCGGGACCGTGGTCAATATCAACGTGGTCTATTGGGACCGTGGTCAATATCAACGTGGTCAATCGGGACCGTGGTCAATATCAACGTGGTCAATATTAACGTGGTCAATATTAACGTGGTCAATCGGGACCGTGGTCAATATCAATGTGGTCAATCGGGACCGTGGTCAATCGGGATCGTGGTCAATCGGGACCGTGGTCAATCGGAACTGTGGTAAATATCAACGTGGTCAATCGGGATTGTGGTCAATCAGGACAGTGGTCAATCGGGACCGTGGTCAATATCAACGTGATCAATATCAATGTGGTCAATCGCAACGTGGTCAATTTCAACGTGGTCAATCGGGACCGTGGTCAATATTAACGTGGTCAAACGGGTACCACTCGTTTGAATAAGATTGGTGCAGTCAATCCTGAGGAATGATAATCGTATACCAGAAATGTGACATTTTTCGTTCTTCATCATTATTATAATAAGATAAGTTTCAGACTCTCACGTACGTATGCTCGTACGCACACACGCAAAGCGATTTTGTCCCTCAAGGCGCGTTTGCAGCGCTCATGTAAGATTATTCGCTTGAGTGTGCAAATACGCTTTGAGGGACAATGTGTATGTGCGTGCATACGTATATAATACGTATCAGGCGACGCGGTAGCATCGCGACGTCAAGATATAATAAGGTTAAGGTTATATAGCAAGAAAATATATTTGGTTCTATCGAGTAAGTAGATTGAAATTTTGTATATATATCTGCTTATACATGTTTATTTATTGTTTTATAAGAATATTTTTTGATTATATCTGAATATTATCTAAATTATAGCGCTTATTTGCAGGATAAAGCGAAATCAATCTTTTCGAGAAGACCGGTATACTTTTATAACTGGGATTTCTTCAGCTCGAATTGCATACGGTCTTATACCGTATGCAATCCTAGCTGAAGAGCTTTGCTAAACAGCGTAACATATTGGATTATAGAGATTTGGCAGTAACAGACAGTAAGTACAATTAATTAGCACATATAAAATATTGAGTAGCACATATAAAACCAGATATGTAAACTAAATTAAATATTACAATTCTGTTCTTTTCCTCACATACAGATAGAGGGAAGTGACCATCCAGCGCTTATAATCGAACACAATGACTTAGGTTCTCAAACTCTGGTTTTACAATGCACGGAGTAAGCAAAGTTTCAAATATGATCACTTGAGGAAGGAGGTGCAAGATTATGAACCTTATGAACCAGATCCTATAGCGGAGCCTTGGAGGTCAGCTTTTCAAGACGAGATAACGAATTATATTCAAAGCCATTATAGACACGGCGCCTGCTCAGTTTTTGGAATAAGAATATTAAAAGAAATAATTTAAAAAAAGAGAAGAAAAGCGCATTTTGCGTGAAGTCTGGATGTATGATGTGCATGGGAGCAAACTATAACAATACTAAATAGGATTCAATAAAATAAACGAATGCCTATTCTACATAAATAAAATTGTACTATATTATTGTGAGATAATATAATGTAAGCACATATATATTATTGTTGAACATTATATACTAAAAATAAAATTAACGAATGCCAATTCTACATAAATAAAACTGTATTATCAACAATAATATATATGTTCAAAAATAATATATATGTGCTTATATTATATTATCTCACAATAATACAGTATAATTTTATTTATGTAGAATTGGCATCGTTAATTTTATTGGCAATAAAATATTGTGTAAAGTAGCTCAATTTAATTGTACTTATAAATTCATTCACTTATTACTGTAACATCATACAGTTGAAGAATGATCTACATTGAAGTATGATATTACAGTAATACAAAAGTAAATGAATTTATAGGTGTAGTTAAATTGATATTATATTATTAAATTATATTATATTATAAATAACTATATTATTGTTGAACATTATATATTAAAAATAAAACGAATGCCAATTCTATATAAATAAAACTCTATTATTGTAAGATAATAAAAAATAAAATAAAAAATATTTAAAAGAAAATACTTAAAATAAAAAATACTTTATCTTCTTTGGTATCTTCTATGGCACTTCATTTATTTTCTTTGGCATCCTCTATGGCACTTTATGTTATATTACCTCACAATAATATAGTACAGTTTTATTTATGTAGAATTGGCATTTGTTAATTTTATTGAATCTTATATAGACAATAAAATATTGCATAAAGTAGCTCAATTTAACTATATCTACAAATTCATTCGCTTTTGCATTACTGTAACATCATACAGTTGAAGAATGGTCTACATTGAAGTATGATGTTACAGTAATACAAAAGTGAATGAATTTATAGGTATAGTTAAATTTAACTACGTTATACAAGATTTTATTGCCTATATATGATTCAATATAATTAACGAATGCCAATTCTACATAAATAAAACTACTGTATTATTGTATAATAATATAATGTAAGCACATATATATTATTGTTGAACATTATATACTAAAAATAAAATTAATGAATGCCAATTCTACAATAAATCTTTATTATTGTGAGATATTCTACATAAATAAAATTTAGCGTTACTTTTGCTAATTAATTATTTTGTGTGAGAGATAGGAAGTGAATTCTCGAAACGGTTATTTTTTTGTCTCGGTGTATTCGTATGCTTTTAACGCGAGGATTCAGACGTTTGAGAGTGTTGGTGGCCCTGAGAAGGGCCGGTTGTGTAGGCTCTTAGAAGGGCCGATATGGTAGGCCCTTAGAAGGGCCGTTCAGTGAGGCGTGCGTTCCCGCCACACGATAGAAGGTGTGATCTTGGTCTTCCTCGGCGGTCCCCACCTACTTTCTGGAACGGTCGGTGACTTCCGGTCTTTGGCTGTCGAGCTGCGATGCACTCTGCGTGGCCGGGATTTATCCGACGATCGTTGGTCCGCTGTGGTGCGGGATGCTGTGTGTTCCGGTTCGGTCTGCGTGCTGGTACTCTGGATGGAGGGCTCCCAGTCGCTGTCCGATTGCGAGGCTCGATCTACTTTGGCCGGATGTTCCGCCTGCGTACCCCGATGTATCCGCGTTGGCGGTTGCGTCTGCGTCTCCCGTGATATGGACCTGACTGGTGAGGCTGGGAGAGGCAATACCGGTGGTGGTACTGTCCAGGATTCTCGTGGTGATGTATATCGTCTGACGCGTATATCCCACGTCTCGAGGAGGTGTCGTGTCGGCCTAGTCAATCTCACTGGCGGCAACTCGATGGGTATGAGTTTCCAAGGCAGTAAGCTCCAACTTACTCTCCGCTCTTGGAAATGCTGCGCCGGTGACTTCGGTCGGTTGTTCCCTCCTGTCCGCTCGTTGCCCGGTGATTTGGGCGGCGGTAGTGACCGTGGAGAATACTGTGTCGTTCTTTCCATAGGAGCCAAACTCCTGAAAATAAGAATTTGCGGCGGATTTTTCCGCTCTATACAATGTCGGCTCTAGCTTGCGAGAGGTCTCGTTAGCTCTGAGCGGCGACTCCTATCTGGTCCCGCTGCGGGCTTTTATATTCCCGTTTCATCGGATCTCACTCACAGGCACTTCCTCGCGTCTGGCGCCGCGTCGCGTTGCCTTCTTGCGGCTGCCGCTAGCTTTGCATGTGCTTAGCGCGTGCTATTAGCCTCGCTCTTGCACGTGCTGGGCGCATGGTTGCTGCCCGTGCGTGGGCGCTCTCGTTTTCGCGGCGTGCTCGGTTTTGGTGCGTTTGTGGCGGAAATCCGCCACATAAAACTTTATTATTATGATTTACTTATTATTATTAAACTTTATTATTATTAGATATTTTACATGAATAAAAAACTATATTATATTATTAAAAATAAAACGAATGCCAATTCTATATAAATAAAACTCTATTATTGTAAGATAATATTTAAAAAAAAATAAATAAAAAATAAAAGAAAATACTTAAAATAAAAAATACTTTGTCTTCTTTGGTATCTTCTATGGTACTTTATTTATTTTTTTTGGCATTCTCTATGGCACTTTATGTTATATTATCTCACAATAATACCGTACAGTTTTATTTATGTAGAATCGGCATTCGTTAATTTTATTGTATCCTATATAGGCAATAAAATATTGCGTAAAGTAGCTCAATTTAACTATACCTATAAATTCATTCACTCCATGTATTTCATGTACGGATTTTATTACAAATAGTACATCATAAAACTACTTAACCCTTACTGCAATAACGTCGATCACATCAATCACCAATTTCGAGTTTAAAAGTGCCCCGTGCCAAACTGATCGACTTGTTTTGAAATTAATCATAAGGTTTACCAGATAGGCCTGAAACGAAAAGGATTAAAATTAAAGTGACATACAAATACTTGGCGTACCCGATCTGAAATAAAAATTTCCAAAAGATTATCAGAAATCATTATCAATATATTAATAAAAATATATGACTTATAATGCGACATGGGCACGCCAAGTATTTGTATGTCACTTTAATTTTAATCCTTTTCGTTTCAGGTCTATCTGGTAAATCTTATGATTAATTTCAAAACAAGTCGATCAGTTTGGCACGGGGCACTTTTAAACTCGAAATTGGTGATCGATGTGATCGACGTTATTGCAGTAAGGGTTAAGTAGTTTTATGATGTACTATTTGTAATAAAATCCGCAATATAATTGTTGTTAGGGAATACGTATTCAGGACGTTTTGTGGCGACTCGTGTATGCGATTCGACACATATTCCAAAAAACTCATCCTCTCTCAACATCAACTCGTTCGTGACTAACGATCGAAACTCAACGGTAGAACATTCACCGAATGCAGCCTTACCCATCGAGACCACTGCTACAGCTGTGGCGCCTTCATTACCGACATGGTACATCGACTCGGAATACAATTCGAGTTTCTCATCTAGCTAAACTTTTTTCTCATGTTCTTCCTTAGCGATCGACGAGACCTGTTCGCGCGTTTTCTTCCGGCGTTAGCAACCACGATTCTGTACTACTAGTTTCATTGATTTACGGACTGTGATAATAAAGATATATTTATATATAGTATTTTGTCTTCCCGTGTTCGTTTTATCCCATGTAGCAAACCCGCGGCTACAGTTTCCTAACAAGTAGCGACACCTATGTGTGGCTGAGTTTCACCACGTTCTTATCCTTACGGGACTACTTCCTCTCTGCCTTTTTGTGTGTCTTCCGAGAGACGTTTTGATATTCGAAAGTCTGTTGTTATATTACTCATATATTATATAAAAATATATATACGTATTCTTATGTCAACCACGTTCTGTTACTCTTAACAAAAACCTCTTTCCTCAACAGATTATGAGACTTAAAAGTGCTCGGCTGGTTGACATGTGCGTGTGTTTTTGAGGTTAAAGAAAACTTTGAAAAAGTATTATTATACGCACGAGTATTGCTAAGTGAAATTGGTTCGCTAGTAACAACTGAAAAGAACGATGGCTGACGAAGGTATAATTCGAGATATTCGAGTAACGAAGCTTACGAAGGTAACATATAGTCGCTGGAAGATTGAAATTCGAGACGCTCTGGAAAGACATTGATTATGGGAAATCGCTGGTGACATTGCAATTAAGCCGGAAGAGGAAAGAAACGATGATAGAACCGTTACAAATCGTAAGGAAATAGAGGACTGGAAAGCGAGAGATAGCAAAGCTCGCTCGATTATCAGATCAACGCTAGATGATACGACGTTTGACCAAGTATGTGACTGTGAATCATCGGCGGATATTATGAAAAGGATTAAGACGATTTATGAGCCAAAGACGTTAAATGTTCTGCTAGAACTGCTACGTGAATTTTTTATTTATGCGTGGAAGCCAGATAGCACGGTTGGTACATTTGTAGCAGGACTCAAGGTAATTACTCGTAGAATTGAAGCGTTAGAGTCAGAAGATTTTGGTAGATGTTTCAATGAAAAACTTCTAATGGCAAAAATTCTTGGTTGTTTACCGAAAGAGTTTGATAATTTTGTAACGAGTTGGTCACTTTTATCAGAAAATGTATCATTGGAATCTTTCTTAGAAAAGCTGACAAATACAGAAAGAAGTTTTGCAGAACGCACGGATGACATATCGCATGAAGTATTCAAAGCTCAATCAAAGTCAACGAGCAGACAAGTCAAAAAGGCAATTGACAAGAAGTTTCAAGGTAAGTGTCACAAGTGTGGTAAAAAAGGACACATACAGCGAGACTGTTGGTCAAAATCGGAAAAACCAGAAAGAACGGCAGCACCTGAAGAAAAGAAAGAGTCAAAAAATTACAAAAGTGAGAGCGGTTTGTCGGCATCATCAGTCTTCGAGTCAAGTGAAAATGATAGGATTATTGCAGACTCTGGAGCAAACATTCATCTAACAAGAAATATAGAATGGTTTTCGTCGTTACGTAAGCTTACCTCACCGATAGTGCTAAATGTTGCAGATGGTAAAACTTTAAGGACAACTCATATCGGAAACATTGAAATTGAAAAATCAATCGATGGTAAGACATGGGAAAAACGAACCTGGGAAAATGTATACTATTCAGAGGACATGAGTAGTGAATCGTTGTTTTCGACCACATTCATGGAATTAACAAAAGGATATGGCTTTTATCACGGAAATGGTATCATGCGCCTAATAGATGGACGAAAAACAATACTAGGTGGAAAAAGGATTGGAAATCAGTATGTTCCTTTCATTCGAGTCAGATCACCATCGATCTCTATAAAAGTAGCTCAGTCAATTGGATTATGGCACCAACGTCTTGGTCACGTGAGTAATAAAGCAATACGAGCAATGTCGAAAAATAATCTTACAGATGGGCTTGAAGTAATGTTCACGGAAAATAATGACTGTGATTCATGTCATCTTGGAAAACAAAATCAATTCGCATCCTACCCAAGGAAAACGAGATTGTCTGCCTGGCCAACGTTTTCATTCAGATGTCTGTCATGTTGGGATAATGTCGTGGAATATATGCAAATATTTTCTGACGGTGAAAGATGAAGCATCAGGTTATCGCAGAGTATTTTTCATGAAGACGAAGGCTGAAGTATGCAGCATATTGAAATAGTTCTTCGTAGATACAGAACAAGAGACAAAGAGAAAAGCAGTCTCCTTGAGAACAGATAATGGAACTGAGTACGTGAACGAAAACGTAAGAGAAGTTCTCAAATCTATGGGCATTACTCACGAATTATCACCACCTAATGTAAAGCAATGTAATGGTATGGCAGAACGAGAAAATCGGACACTGTGTGATACTGCTCGATCATTGCTATTTAACACAGATCTATCACGAACGGATTGTCATCTACTCTGGACAGAAGCCATTGGGACAGCAGCGTATCTTCGTAATCGAGTGCCAAATCGAGGAATTATGAGTACAACCCCATATTTCGAATGGTATGGAAAGAAACCGAATGTTTCTCATCTTCGAGTTTTTGGTGCAAAAGCTTTTGTACATATTCCTGACTCAATGAGGCAAAAGATGGATCCTAAAGCCAAGAAAACAATATTTGTAGGATATGATCGATTAACTGATAAAATTTACCGAATTTATAATCCTGTAAAGAAGGTCGTACAAAGGGTTTCCGACGTTTTGATAAAAGATACAGCGGATGCAAATAATCAAGTATTATTTCCTTTACCATCTCTAGAGGAGGATCAAGAATCATCTATAGAGCTAGAAGAGGATATTGAAGAATCATCCATTGAACCATCATGTTCAGATAGTAAAACTAAAACAAATTCAGGTAATGATGATGTTTTTGTGCAAGAAACAAATGAAACAAGTGAAGAATCATTGTTAAAAAGGAGAAAGAAAGAACGACCGGTTGGCTCAAAGAATTCTCAGAAACCAGTTCCTCCAACAGACAGAGAATTAAGAAGCAGATCAAATAAGTCAGCATACATTGCAGCAATGAAGACGTCGATGGATCCGACTTCTTATGAAGATGCAATGTCCAGAGAAGACGCTGATCTTTGGAAGAGGGCAATGGACGAAGAAATGTTGTCATTAACAAAAAATCAAACATGGATGATGGAACAATTGCCGAAAGATCGATCTGTAGTCTCGTGTCGCTGGGTTTTTAAATCAAAATTAAAAACTGATGGAACAATTGAGCGCTATAAAGCAAGACTAGTCGCTCGAGGTTTCAATCAAACTAAAGGAATAGACTATTTCGAGACTTTCTCCCCTGTGGTTCCATATGAATCTGTAAGAACTGTTTTGGCAATAACTGCTAAATATGATATGGAAATGACACAGTTTGATATAAAGACCGCCTTTTTCAATGGTCCACTTGAAGAAGATATTTATATGGAACAGCCCGAGGGATATCAAGATGGAACGGATCGTGTTTGCCACTTGCAGAAGGGCCTATACGGACTTAAACAGGCATCTAGAAACTGGAACACTCATTTCAAGGAATTCATGATGGAACATGGTTTGATACAATCGGATTCGGATCCATGCATTTTTACAAGAGATGTTAATACAGAGGATTGGATGATTCTATGTCTGTATGTTGATGATGGACTCGTGGCATGCAAAAACAAAGAATTGTTAAAAGTTCTTACTTCCTCGCTAAAAAGAAGATTTGAAATTACATATCATGAGTCGTCATGTTATGTTGGCATAGAAATTAATCGCGATCGAAAAATGAAGACAATCTGCATTAACCAGCAAGAATACATATCTCGCATGCTGTGTCGATTCGGAATGGAAAATTGTAAACCGACAAAATCACCAATGGATTGTTCTGTCAAATTGTCGGAGTCAAAGAATGAAGAAAAAGTCATTGAGAAAAGATTTCCCTATCGAGAAGCCCTGTAGGCAGCTTGAATTATGTTGCATTAATATCAAGGCCAGACATATCATATGCCGTGAACATACTTGCTCGATTTTCGAATAGTCCGTCTGAACTGCATTGGAAGCAGTTAAACATGTCATGAGGTATCTCAAGGGCACGATTAAATTTTCATTATGTTACAGTGGAAAGGCAGAGGATGAATTAGTTGGATACTGCGATTCTGACTATGCTGGTGACTTAGCGGAAAGAAAGTCTACGTCTGGATATATATTTATGTTACATGGTGGACCGATAGCCTGGTCATCGAGTCTACAGAGAGTTACAGCTTTATCATCATCGGAAGCAGAATACATGGCAATTTCGGAAGCATTGAAGGAGCTATTTTTGCGACCACTACTAGAATCTCTCGGTCTAAAACAAATAAAGGAGACTGAATTGAAAGTAGATAATCAAGCAGCAATAGCCATGTCTAAGAATCCGGAGTTTCACAGAAGGACTAAGCATATTGGAGTTCGTTTTCATCGAATCAGACAAGAACAAGAGGTAGGAAATGTAACTGTTAGTTACATTCCATCAAATGAGCAGGTCGCTGATTTGCTCACGAAGAGTTTAACATGGACAAAAATTTCAACATATTTTGAGATGTTGAGGATAACATCATGAATAAGAGGAGGTGTTAGGGAATACGTATTCAGGACGTTTCCTAACATGTAGCGACACCTATGTGTGGCTGAGTTTCACCACGTTCTTATCCTTACGGGACTACTTCCTCTCTTCCTTTTTGTGTGTCTTCCGAGAGACGTTTTGATACTCGAAAGTCTGTTGTTATATTACTCATATATTATATAAAAATATTAGGCGTACAACTTTGCTTCCGCCGTTTTCCTATAGATGGCTTTAGCGGTAAGTAGTGGTCGAAATAAATAGATCATAGACGTCATGCAATAAACTTGGGCATCTGTCAACATAACCCCATAGAAACATTAGTCGATTTGTGTCTGCATCATAAAGTTATTCTCGATTGAAAATGTCAGTTTACGAGCCAAATTCTCGTCATTTGCGGGAGGTTTTAATTTTCTGCTTTAATATGAAGAAATCTGCGGCTGAGGCTCATCGAATGCTCTCAAATACTTATGGTGAGGCCGCTATTAGTGAAAGAACGTGTCGTGAGTAGTTTCAACGCTTCAAGAACGGTGATTTTCACGTCGAAGACCGGCATAGCGGTGGAAGAGAGAAGGTTTTCGAAGATGCAGAATTGGAGGCATTACTTAATGAAGACTCGAGTCAAAGTCAAGAAGAATTGGCACGATCATTGGGAGTGACTCAACAAGCAATTTCAAAACGCCTCAAAGACATGAGAATGATTCAGAAGCAAGGAAATTGGGTGCCGTACGAGTTGAAACCGAGAGATGTTGAACGGCGTTTGTTTGCTTGTGAACAGTTGCTTGAAAGGCAAAGACGGAAGGGATTTCTGCATCGCATTGTGACTGGGGACGAAAAATGGGTTCATTACAATAACCCCAAGCGCAGAAAATGATGGGGATATCCCGGCCATGCTTCCACGTCGACGGCCAAACCGAATATTCACGGCTCCATGGTCATGCTCTGTATTTGGTGGGACCAGCTCGGCGTAGTGTATTATGAGCTGTTAAAATCGACTGAAACAATCACAGACGATCGTTATCGAACGCAATTAATGCGTTTGAGCCGAGCGTTAAAAGACAAACGGCCATACAACGAGAGACATGATAAAGTGATTTTGCAGCATGACAATGCTCGACCCCATGTTGCGAAAGTGGTCAAGACATACTTGGAAACGTTGAAATGGGAAGTCCTACCCCACCCGCCGTATTCTCCAGACGTTACTCCCTCTGACTATCACTTGTTTCCAGTGAAGCGAGGGGGGGATTTAAGGCGGGAGGAGGCACGAACCAAGCATCCATCTCTTCCGTGGCAGCGGCACTGTCGTGTCTGTGTAGGGCGTTTACACACTTCCTCAGCCCAACAAATAATTGTTAGAAAACAACATTTGCGGGTCTGAAAAAATATGCGAGGTACGAGTGGCTGAATCGGGAATCCAACCCGAGTCTTTTGCTTTCCGGGCAACTGCTCTTACCACTGAGCTATTCAGACCCCGCACCTTACGCCACTCTAACACAGTACATACGACTCCAGAGCGATGTTGGAATCTCGCTCAATGGATGCAGTGCCGATTGCCACGGAGAGACGACATCCCCAGCACGTCTCCAGAGCGGTCCAATCATATTAAACGGTTGAAAATTGGCCCCCATAGCCGCTCAGCGATGAGTCTTGACTCATCACCAGTATAAATGGAAGCCTCCTCGAGTAGTCCATCCTAAACCACTACGCCTAAGCAGCCCCCTCTTCTGCTCCCAATTAATAATACGATCTTCCACCGTCACCACATGGTGGATCTAGTGGACAGATTACCAGCACTTACGCTGGCGCAGATGTACACCGCAGAGTGAAGCGAGGGGGGGATTTAAGGCGGGAGGAGGCACGAACCAAGCATCCATCTCTTCCGTGGATCAATGGCACACGGCCTGGTTGACCAGCACTTCCGGTCTTATGAAGAAGTAAGAAATTGGATCGATTCGTGGATCGCTTCAAAAGATGACCAGTTTTTTCAACGCGGGATTCGTACGCTGCCCGAAAGATGGGAGAAAATAGTGGCCAGCGATGGACAATACTTTGAATCATAAATGTATAACCAGTTTTTTACAATAAAGCCTCGAATTTCGGAAAAAAAAACGGCGGGAGCAAAGTTGTATACCTAATATTATACATGCAGTAACAAACAAATATATAGACAGACAAGAATAAGCAAGGACAAAAAAAGAATATAAGTCAGTGATTAAAAGTCTATATAAATGTTGCAAAGCGATGTATTCATTATTCGCATTGAGTGCCACTAAACTATGAAAAGTAACAAAAGAAAGGAAAATAGTATATCTCGGTCTATCGATAGTTTATGCTCAATAGTTTGTGTTCAATGATGTTCAATGCGATCAATCAATATATTACTTTTGTACATTAGCTCGTTTGCTTACTCGCTCATTCACTCACTCACTCATCCAGTCAGAAATACAGATCGAAAACGTGTTACATATTTATTAGACGTCTACAGACGTCTAATAATCGCCTTTCCTATCTATCATTTCTCACTGGCCACTCACTCACTCACGCATTCTCTCTTTTTATGTTTGCTCATCCTTGTCTGCTATTTGTTTATAATGTATGTTTTATGTGCGTTATATATAATCTGTATGCGTATATATATCTGTGTATATAGCAGTAATTCCCTAATTATGTTATGTAAATAGAAATATACTAACCTTTTTATCCAGCCTTTCTTGAAAGAAACTCTGCGGCGACTCAGAGGCAAATGTTTGTAATCACATTTGCGTCCCATTATGAAAACTATATCACTATATCACTATATTACACTAAACTATTTACTAAAAGTATTGAAGTTTTTACACACACGTAACGCGTTATGAAGACACACGGTACTGTCTCGTTACTTGTCTACGCGCCAAGTAATGGTTAGGTTTTTCTTTCGCGCTCTTTTCTTGTTACGCGTACGTACTGCTATACGTCATAGCGGCACGCAACAGCGAGAATCTGTGTGGGAGCAATATATAGTTACTGCATACGCGTGTGCGTGTGAATCGGCTTCCCGCGTACATACTTCATATTGCCCGTGCACGAGCCTGTACTAAACACCCAGGATCGTACACTTTTGCAATTTTCTGTAAATATAAAACAAAAAGGTACAATAATGTTATTGACAAATTGAATATCCTGAACTTGTTAGTATCTTGTTAATAATAATATGTTTAACGTGTATGTAAATTTTTATCATCATATAAAATTGAAAATTTTATATTATTATAGATATAAAATTTATATAAAATTGTATATAAGAGACTCGATGCTTGAATCGTGAAATTGTTTTCAAAACACGATACGTCAAATATAATAATACGTGAAGGATGACAGTTTTTCCGTAAATCGAAATTACATTACTATGTATGCTAATAACGAGCTGCTTGATATAAAGTACTGTCTTTATTTTGAAATTTGCACTATTACTATGAAACTAATTGTAAATTGAATTTATGTACTGTTGGAAAAGCAGCATAAAGATATATACAAACGGAAAGATTAAAATAGTACAAATTATTAAAATAATTACTATGTTATAAAATCTATTTAATATTTTTTAATATACAACATTTGATTATTAGAAAACAAAATTACCATTATTAGTTCTCGTCCTAGCAAATATTTGAAAACTGCAATACTATCTGCGGTAAATATAGCGAAAAGGGGACCCAACCCCAATGACCTTGACCTTCATATATGTTGTCAAGGACATAATTCTGAGTAACTTTTTCTTCTAATTTAATCGTCGCTTGTTGCTTATTAAAAAATTATTAACAAAAAAAGTTTGAAATATACTAAAGTACATGCACGGACAGGAAGCACGCGCGCGCGCGCGCACACACACACACACACACACATACACGGGGGGTGCAAGGGGGGCCTTCGGCCCCCCTCCCGCACCCTCGCCGCCGGTAGGCAGGGCGGATCTCGCTTTACAACTTACAAAGTACATGCTACATTGTAAAGCGTCTACCCTGCCTACCGGTGGGGTGGGTGTGGGAGGGGGACCGAAGGCCCCCCTTGCACCCCCCCGTGTGTGTGTATAAGTGTGCGCGCGTGCTTCCTGTCTATGCATGTACTTTGGTATATCTCAAACTTTTTTGTTTTTAGCTTTTTAATAAGCAACGAGCGACGACTAAATTAAAAAAAAAGTTACTCAGAATTATGTCCTTGACAACATATATCAAAGTCATTGGGGCTGGGTCCTCTTTTCGCTATATTTACCCTATCTGCATATATATATATATATATATATATATATATATATATATATATTCGGTAATTTTTGGGGGTTTCCGTTTTTTGGAGGGTGGGGGTGATGGGGAACGGACTCCCCCGACTGATTATCACTGTTGAAGTCACAACAAAAAGTTTTACGGAGAGATCCGATCATATTTGTCAAAATTCAGAAAAGACCTTATTCTAAATAATTACCCTTTTTTGGTCTATAACTTTTTTTTGGGGGCCTCCCCCAACTAAAAATGGTTATTTATATTTCTTTCTAAACATTAAAAGTCCGTAAAAATATTTGCAGCCCATTTGCAGGTGGAGCCGTGATTCTGAATAATTACCCTATATATATATATATATATATGCAATTTGTATATATCTTTATGCTGCTTTTCCAACAGTTCATAAATTCAATTTACAATTAGTTTCATAGCAATAGTGCAAATTTCAAAATAAAGACAGTACTTTATATTATATCAAGCAACTCGTTTTTGGCATACATAGTAATGCAATTTCGATTTACGGAAAAACTGTCATCCTTTACGTATTATTATATTTGACGTATTGTGTTTTGAAAACAATTTCACGATTCAAGCATCGAGTCTCTTATATACAACTATATAAATTTTATATCTATAATAATATAAAGTTTCCAATTTTATATGATGAAAAAAATTTACATACACGTTAAACATATTATTATTAACAAGATACTAACAAGTTCATGATATTCAATTTGTCAATAACATTATTGTATATTTTTATTTTATATATATATATATATATATATATATATATATATATATAAATATTAAAATATTAAAATATATATATAAAATATAAAATGTATGAAATGCTTGAGAGACATATATTAATGTTTAATTTTTAGATGTCGCCAGTAGATAAATTAAAGGAGTGTTTATATATATCCGACCCAACTGGCAATTTATTGTTTGATTGTGATCACAACGTTTCGACCATATGGTTTTGGTCCTTATCAAGTGAACTAAAATTACAATATTAAATAATGACAATCACGTTATAAAAATGAAATAAACAAATTTATGTACCTGCGTTATAGTTGAAAGAGAAAAAAGTCGCTATGTCATAATGACACTGTGTCAACCTCTCTGTTTAAGATACTGAGAAAGACTAAACGACCTTTATTAATCTATCGTATATGTTATTTAAATTCTCTGTATCCTTTTGAGAGTTAATAGTGTTGTCATATTTTTTAATAAAAAACATTTCAGCTATTTCTCTCTTTCTTACATGTTTTTCAGTATGCAGAATATCAGGCGTTGACCAATCGAAGTTATGATCAAATTCTAATTTGTGTTTACTAATTACGGAAAGATTACTTGCGTGCATTTTTATGTTATTAAAATGTTCCTTAACGCGGGTACTTAAATGTCTTTTCGTTTGACCAATATATGAAGCGCTACAGTCCTTGCAATTTATTTTATAAACGACTTCCGTTCTATTGCTAATAGGCAGTCTATCTTTACCACGTTTAATCAATGAGTTTAATTTTTTAGGTATATTGTAGACAACAGTAAAACCCATATTTTTAAACAACCGACCGATATTGTCACTCAAACCTTCAACAAATGGCAATGCAATGTAAGAGGGTTTGTCTACATTATTTTCCTCAGTACTCGGAACAACATCACCACGGTGTTTCAAAAAATCAAGTCTCTTACCAACATAACGGTTAATAACGCGTCTCGGAAAACAATTATTGAGTAAAATCCGTTTCAGTAAAAGCCTTGATGATAATTTCGGTTTACCGTTGCATCAATCTCATAAAAAGGACCGTATTAGTATTGTACTTGAGACTGTGAAAAATTTAGAAACGAATTACCGTCACATTCCTTATGAACTAATCGAGACAACTAGAATCTCAGTTGCAAATTCTCTCGATAGATTCTTATGTAGAAGTAAACATATTAACCTTTCAGACAGATACATTCTGAAGGGATTCTCTCTCTGTAAGGAATTTTTACGAAATAACGATGATATTTTTGTTACTAGAGCAGATAAAGGTCAAGTTACAGTAGTTATGGATAAGAAAGATTACTTGGAAAAAATGGAATCTATATTAAATGACCAATCTATGTACAAAAAATTGCACAAAGATCCAATCAGACAGTCAACTAACAAAATAAATTTACTTGTTAAATCTTGGCACAATAACGGTTTAATAGATGTGTCCACGTACAAATATTTAAACATTACTAACGGCAATTTGCCACGATGTTACGGATTGCCCAAGATTCATAAAACTGGTTTTCCATTACGTATTATTGTATCGTCACTGAACAGCCCGTTGTATAATGTATCGAAGTTCATTCATGATATTTTACATAATTCTAATTTGCAACCTAAATCTCATATCAAAGATGGCTGGTCATTTGCTGCTGTTATGAAGGATAAACTTATTAATGATGACGAAATAATGATCTCACTTGACGTTACTGCATTATTTACTAATATTCCCAAAGAGTTAGTTTTGCGCGCTATCGAAAAACGTTGGAATGACATTGCTCCGAATACGAATTTTAACTTGCTTCAGTTTTTACATGCAGTGGAAATTGTTCTAGATTCGACTAGTTTTTCTTTTAATGGACAGTTTTATGAGCAGATCTTTGGCAGTCCTATGGGATCTCCTTTATCACCTATTTTGGCAGATATTGTGATGGATGATTTGGAGACACATTGTTTGAGTTTGTTAAGTTTTACTGTGCCTGTTTATTATAGATACGTGGATGATATCTTCGCCATCGTCCCACGTGAAAAGGTGGACGAGATTGAGTTGGTTTTCAACAGTTATCACCAACGCTTAAAATTCACGCATGAAATAGAGTCCGACTCATGTATTAACTTCTTGGACACCACTGTTATCCGTTTTAATGGAAAAATTTTAACTAATTGGTATAGAAAACCTACTTGTTCCAATAGATATATTAATTTTTATTCTAACCATCCTTTTAAATATAAAATGAACACCATTTTTAATCTCGTTGACCATGCTATTTTACTATCTGACGATCAGTTTCATTAAAAATATTATAAAAATATTGATGTCGTGAAACAGATTTTACTCAATAATTGTTTTCCGAGACGCGTTATTAACCGTTATGTTGGTAAGAGACTTGATTTTTTGAAACACCGTGGTGATGTTGTTCCGAGTACTGAGGAAAATAATGTAGACAAACCCTCTTACATTGCATTACCATTTGTTGAAGGTTTGAGTGACAATATCGGTCGGTTGTTTAAAAATATGGGTTTTACTGTTGTCTACAATATACCTAAAAAATTAAACTCATTGATTAAACGTGGTAAAGATAGACTGCCTATTAGCAATAGAACGGAAGTCGTTTATAAAATAAATTGCAAGGACTGTAGCGCTTCATATATTGGTCAAACGAAAAGACATTTAAGTACCCGCGTTAAGGAACATTTTAATAACATAAAAATGCACGCAAGTAATCTTTCCGTAATTAGTAAACACAAATTAGAATTTGATCATGACTTCGATTGGTCAACGCCTGATATTCTGCATACTGAAAAACATGTAAGAAAGAGAGAAATAGCTGAAATGTTTTTTATTAAAAAATATGACAACACTATTAACTCTCAAAAGGATACAGAGAATTTAAATAACATATACGATAGATTAATAAAGGTCGTTTAGTCTTTCTCAGTATCTTAAACAGAGAGGTTGACACAGTGTCATTATGACATAGCGACTTTTTTCTCTTTCAACTATAACGCAGGTACATAAATTTGTTTATTTCATTTTTATAACGTGATTGTCATTATTTAATATTGTAATTTTAGTTCACTTGATAAGGACCAAAACCATATGGTCGAAACGTTGTGATCACAATCAAACAATAAATTGCCAGTTGGGTCGGATATATATAAACACTCCTTTAGACATATATTAATTGATGTCAAAAATAGTTAAAAATTTTAGATGCATGTAAAAGTGTCTCGATGCTTCATTGAAATTACTCATTACAAACTACATAATATACAGGGTGTCTGATTAAAATCCCCCACCCATAATGTGCAGGTAGAGCTGGTTAAACCAAGCAGGAAAGTCCTTTACCATTTTTTTCTATAACTCTTAATAAAAAAGTTATTATTGAGTAAAATATGGCCAATCAGCGCCGATCTTTAGCCGGGCGCACGTTGGTGAGCCGCGCGACTGATAGCGTGCGCCGCTGCACACTTCACAGTGCGCGATTCACCGACGTGCACCCGGCTAAAGGTCAGCGTTAATTGGCCATACTTTATTCAATAATAATTCTTTAGAAAAAAATGGTGAAGGATTTTCCCGCTTTGTTTAACCCGCTCTACCTGCACATTACGGGTGGGGCGAGTATTATCAGACACCCTGTGTAATATACAGGGTGTCCCCAATTTAAATGTCAAAAATTTAGGAGTGTGTAGGGAACCGATAAACTATAACAAAAAGTTCTTTAGAGATTTGTTCGTTTTTGCTTCGTTTTGAAGAAAATCGCAAAAAATGAAACAAATAATTTTCACCAAAAAACTTAAAACAACACTAAAATTATTAGATTTATCAAAAAGTATTATAAAATAAAAATTACAGAACATGGAATTAAGAAAAGAGAGTGAGTTAAAATCCTTCTGAGGTAAAATTAGAGGATTGTAGATAAATACGCGACAACGCGAAATTTTGTTTCTAATCTAATGTTACGTCCTGGCGACTTCACGATTCCTCCCTTCCGCGAAGTTGCGGCAATGATAATCGATCGGTGATAGAAATGAGTCGTTCGGTAAATAGAGCATCTTGCGTCACACATTCCTTAAACATTTAGTCATTTGTCAATATCTATATCTACAAGTAACCGTGAGAAAGCCGCGAGAGACCGGTGACGAAACCGCGCCGGTCGCCTAAAAATAAATAAAAACCAGTAGATACCCTCGCAGTAGAATTTTCCAGCGGAACAAAAAACTGATACCGAAAAGATAATAAAATTCTCACAAAATATCTGACGAATACAACTAAATCATTAATGACAAAACTTCTGTGACGTCACATCTAGTAACGACAGAAAGTAAGACTTTTTCTAATCAGATCATGTGAGTAAGGGAAACCTAGAGCTCAAGGGATTCTGAACTGATCACCAATCGACGATCACCACGAGTGAAAATTCGAAAAGTAGGAGAAACACCCCGCCTAATGAGGACACTGGCACAATTTTTAATTCGTTGAAGTTTTGGAAGATTCCCATTCTTAAAAATTAGAATACACCCCGAAAAGAGAGATATAAAAAGAAGACTCGAACGGACTTACACACTTATTCTCCGGTCTTCAGCTTCACGCAGTCTTATTCTTACTCTGTGCTTTTGCACCGTAATTCGCGAGTTAGGCACTTGTGCCACCAGTATCCTCACTTGGCATCATCTCCAGAGCAACCACGAATCGAACATCGGGCTGCCGACATGAGAGCGAAACACCGTACAAATTCGCCACCCCTCCACCTCTGAATTACTATTTAAAAAAGTAAGTTTAATTGAATAATTTTTCTTTTCCTCCTTTTTGTCTTGTTTCTTATTTAAATCAAAACTTTCCGAAGAATGTTTCATTCTTTTAAATCATCAACCCGTTTCGGTAATAAGTCTTAGAAAATTTTAAATCCTGATCTTAATTTAACACATATGCGAGCGACCAATTTTATATTTCTGACCGTTCTTAACATATACACTTGTTTACTTATACATATTGATTTTGATTTTATGTTTTTATCCTTTAATCAAATATATTTTTATATTGTATTAACCAGTCAGAACCTAAATGTCAACGACAGAATCTTTCCCTTGCATTCTGACTGATGTCCTCCGTATTAATGTAACACCCGCGAACTAAAACACACACATACACATGTACACTCACCGAGAAATTATAATCAACAATATTTTATTTTAATTTTTTATAATCATGTATATCCACCATTTACTTTAAAAATGAATAAATTTACATTTTGTTAATTTAAAATCAAAATAACTCTTAAACCCCCACTCATTCCTAGTCGAAAGATCGCACTTGGTCCCATCCCGCGTAAAAGAGATTAAATTCTCTTACCGAAAAGGGACCACCGAACGAACGTCTGAATAACCAGCGTAATAGCGACTCAGTCGTTTACCTGCTTTTCAGACCTGTCAGTTCGTTCGACCCGATTCCAAACGCCACGAACGTTTAACTTCGGGATAATAAATTATAGGTGTTGCGCCCTTCCGTCGACTCATCCTTCCTCGAGTCTGGACGTAACACTAATTTTACCTCAGGAGGATTTTAATTCACTCTCTTTTCTTAATTCCATGTTCTACAATTTTTATTTTATAATACTTTTTGATAAATCTAATAATTTTAGTGTTGTTTTAAGTTTTTTGGTGAAAATTATTAGTTTCATTTTTTGCGATTTTCTTCAAAACGAAGCAAAAACGAGCAAATCTCTAAAGGACTTTTTGTCTTAGTTTATCGGTCTCCTACACGCAAGTGTAAAAAAAAAACAAATAATCCTATCTAAAAAAAGGCATGTAAAGTCGATACTCGAAAGTCTCGAAGTGTATTGTTGTCGCTTTTCCGCGATGCTGATTGGTTCTGTCATTGCGCTTACTTCGTGAGCGGCTGTCATTGCATATTTTGACAGTTATTTTGTGTATATATCGTTAAAAATGTTTAATGAAAAAGGATAAATAGCGCGCGCGAAGCGAGCGTTGTATTGTGCTAGTTGTTTTAAAAAATACATTGTAAATAATTACATACTTTTTCTTAAAAACAATTATTTTTTTTTTACTAATTGATTTGTCTCATTATTCTGTACATAAAAGTAATACGGTAAGATTATCGAAAACTAAATATTTTACGAGATATTTTATTTTTTATATCAAAATATGTCAGATTAAAATATAAAATAACTCAAAAAGTACTTAATAAAAAAATACTTTCTTGTAGTGTTTTGGAAAGCTCTCGACATAAGTTATAAGAATATGCAATGAAAAATGGGGGTTTCCATTTAAGAAATTGAAAGTGGCTTTCATGTGACCATCAAATGACTATCCAAGGTCACATCAATGGCACCATCTTATGTCCTCCTTCGAAGCAAACAACTTTTGTCTGAAACGTTTTTTTGTATTTTCCATATTTTCGAGATATTTGACTGGCTCTTTTAAAATGGACCATCCTGTATAATAAAATAGGTGAAAGATGCCGGAATTATTTACAAAAATTAAAGTCAAATTTGTGATCTGTATATAAAGCACTTCACAAAATCAACTTCAAAGTTTCACAGCAATAGTACACGTTTCTAAATAAATATGTAAGACTACATCAAACTGTTCACTATTAGTATCCATAATTATATCATTTTGACTTTCACTTTTTTAAATGATTCCGGCATTCTTCATTTGATTATATCTTTGATGTATTATATATTATATATATAACTTACTATATATTATATATTATGTAGTTTGTAATGTAAATTTGAATGAAGCATCGAGACACTTTTACATGCTACTATATAAGTTTTTAACTACTTGTGTACATCAATCATTATGTGTCTCTCAAGCGTATTTCATACATTTTATGTTTTTTATATATATTTTAATATGTTATATACAGGGTGAGTCATTTTAATCAACGCACGCAAATATCTCGTAAAGTAAGCAAGGCGGAAAAAAATGTTTTATACAAAAGTTGTAGGGTTCAGAGGGGGACACATGATGAAAATATGGACTTGACCTTGAGTGACCTTTTCAAGGCCAAGTCAATGTGATCGGTATTTTCTTAAATAGAACACCCCATTTTTTATTGCATATTCTTGTAGCTTATCTCGAAAGCTTTTCAAAACACTATAATAAAGCATTTTTTCATTAAGTACTTTTTGAGTTATTTTATATTTTAATCTGACATATTTTGATATAAAAATTAAAATATCTCGTAAAATATTTAGTTTTCGATAATCTTACCGTAATACTTTTATGTTCAGAATAATGAGACAAATCAATCAGTGTAAAGAGAAAAACAAATAATTGTTTAAAAAAATACATAGTAAATAATTACATACTTTTTCTTAAAAACCATTATTTTTTTTTACTGATTGATTTGTCTCATTATTCTGTACATAAAAGTGTTACGGTAAGATTATCAAAAACTGAATATTTTACGAGATATTATATATTTTATACAATTGGCCAATTTGTAACCGTAATTTCTTTTTGTTAATTATTTACGTAATAATTATTTGATTATTCGGCGGGCGGTTTTTCGGTGCCTACGGCACACCTTCGGCGCGTATCTCGAATATCGATCCCGATATCCCGAAAAAGTCAATATATCACCAAATAACCGAGTAGGGCATCAGGTACGGCAGGCCGCACCATTCATGATAATAGTAACGTTAAGAGACAATTGCGAGACCGATAATTAACGCGACGGCAAAATTCCGCGGCTATTCAATATACCCGAAATGGTAGAGGGGGGTGGTTCGGGGGGAAATGGAAGAGATCTTGAGAATCGAGAACACGGGAGCAAAAAGGAGCATTCGATAAGTTAAAAATAAAGATAACAATAATAATATATTAAATGAAACAAGAGTATAGAGCAGTTCACAGAAGTAATAATCGTGGGCGACAATGGTTATTCTACAGGCGAATAAACTATATTATTTCCGCGAAGATCGGCACGACCGTGCGCAACAGTATTAAATTACCGGGCGTCTTACGCGCTTTAACTCGACTTTTCGGCCGCGAGGATTTCCGCTGTACGAGACTTAATTAGGCCGCGACAGCTAAAGAAATCTCTCGAATGCGCCGGTAACTACTTTACGCACGCCCGTGAATCCGCTAATTACGCATAACGTGTACAAGATAAATGCTAACAATACTCAAAAAGAATATGAAAACTATCGGTGACGACTGTGGTGTACGAGTCGTACGACGCAATACTTTACGCGATCCGGAATATCGATCGCGCGAGCGTGAAAATCCCGATACGTTACAACATGTAATAATTACAGACGCGAAACTAACATTAATGACTGTCGGCGGCGGCGAAATGAATGGAGAGAGCTTAATTTATATAATTCGGATGAGCGACGTGTGCCCGTCGGCCGTGCGACTTAATCTACCAAAATGTTCACAAAGTTAATTCACCAAAACGCGTGGCTCGACAACTATTAAGGGCGCGACTCATCCGAACTAATTACCTACAAGAAATCGGCAACAAAATCGTATAAAATCATATATAATGAATATATATATAATCATATATAATGAATATATATATATTTCACATTACACATATATCTCGCAATTGTACAACATGCTATTATAATATTAGTTATATGTATGCAAAGAAAGCCAAAGTATATATATACATAGTATTTATTATTCTCAAAGTGGATTTTATTGGAACAAAATTTTAATCGCTTTAATTTAGTAATCCGTTTGTCAGTATACATAGTATATATATTTTGACTTTCTTTGCATACATATAACTGATACGTTATTTTATAAAACAAAAAACTTATGAATATATATCGCAATATCAAAACATGTTATTATAATAATAGTTATATGTATGCAAAGAAAGCCAAAGTATACTGCGACGACTTTTACTACCGTCTTGCGGCTGAGCGATAAACGCGGCCGCCGACTCGTTCTCTCCGTCGCGCGGGTGTAAATTGCGCCGACGAACAGGAGCTAATTCGCCGAACGGGAGATATGGAATGGTCGTTGACAAAAACGGGAAAACGGAGAAAAAGATCCACGCGCCAGGTGGGAACGGGATGTTAGGAGTTCCGCGCGTACCGTGACGATATCCAAGAGATAATCGCGAGAATCGAACTTGGGCGCCAGATACGATCTTTCACGTATCAATTCGCGAAACACGCGAAATAAGCGCGAAATAAACGCGAAAGAAATTGCCGGAATTCGCCACGGGCTGACTAGCTCGCCTAACGGTAGAGGGGCAGGGCGAGTGTTGTTCTAACGCAATAATTTATGCAAGAGGCGACAATTACGGAAACAACAAACACAACTGAAAAGAAACTCGCCAATTAAACAAAGAAATTAACAGATTTATTATAATAGCGGGAGCCGCAGCTCCTCGAGAATAGTAATGATAAACCGCGCGGATATACGGCGGCGGTAAAAGAAACGCGGCTGCGAGACTGGATGTTAGGCGCGGGGCGCGAAACCCCGTAATGTGGACGCCGAGACCGACCCGTTAGATCGGCCGGAATGTTCGCTCGGCTTGAATTACGCCTCGCACTGCGAAGAAATTGAATATACGTTCTTCTATAATTCGGGCGCAAGACCGAATCAATTCTCGATATCGCCTCGCCAACGGCGATCTTATCGCCCGCTATTACCGCGAAATTATCAATACGCAACTTAAGATTAACAGGCAATTAATACAACGCGAACATGCTTCGATTTCGGACGGACATTTTACGCAGAATCGAATGCTCGGCACACACACACACGCAATTCATGCAAGAATCGCGAGGAAATTCTCACCCAAAACGCGCTCACAATTTCGAGACGCGGTGCTTTACAACCGACAGAATACGTCGAATTTACGCGATTCACACTCTCGCGCAACCCGTACAATAATCGTGAAGGAAAGTTGCACCGGACGTGCACGCAGAGTTTAGACGCGAAGATTCACAAACGAAAGACAAAAGTAATATAACAAATTGACGCGAATCACATTCACACTCAAACGACCGACATACAGCACGAACGAGACTTAAACGCTAGACGTGCGAGAACCAACGCAAATATAATCTACGGAATCCGAATCTCCAGAGAGACGATACACGGTTTATTAAAAACGCGAGGTAATGTCTCGATCCGCGGAAACCGATACTTTCGAGGCTCCGGGGCTCGAATCGCTTGACGACGTGGCCGTGACGCGAAAACCTACACTAAAGAATCGGGCTTAGCCCGTACACCAAAGTACGAATTCACGGCGACGACGACAGAACGAAACGATTCCGGGCGCGATCGCGAGTGGCGAATATGGCGAAGGATAACCTCACCGGTACTTCTCTTCCCGTCGGAACGGCTCGGGGTGACGCTGTCCTCCCGCTCACAGATAGTCCGCCCTTGGAGATCATCGGGATCCTGTCCTTTCGTGGCCACAATCGCGCTCACGGTCGTAACGGGGTTGCGCGCGCCCCCGGTATTATAAACAATAATTCGCTGGGGCCCTTTTGGCGGGGCCGTCGCGGGGTCTGGGGCGAACGGCTTGGCCGGAAGTATCGCTGCCACCCTTCTTTCCGTCTTTTCCGGGACCGCGTCACGCCATCGGGTGCAGAATTGCATTCCCTCCGCGGGGACCGGATCCGCACGGGCCTGTGTCCTTGCGCGAGGATCCCCTCGCTGTCCCGTGCGTTGCGCATTACGTGTGCGGGTCCTGATCCCGTCGTGACGTAGCTAGTTTGGCCGTTAGATGTTTTGGATTTCCGAATTGCTGGCTCCTTGCCCCTCTAAGGTCTTCCTTGATTGGCGATCGTATTTTCCGTGACGCTTCAGCGACTTTCCGCTCCTTCTTCCGATGAGGCTCCCAAATGAATTATTCATACGAAAGAAAATCATAAACGAAATTAATATTAAGCTCGAAATCTCAATTAATGACGCCTCTCTGGAAGTAACGGTACGGTTCTCGCAATGATTCGACTGGCGCGGCCCTTTAGCCCGCGCTTTTCGATCGGAGAGGAACTCGGCGAACGCGCGCGAGACGGCAACGTCACAATACATACGTAGTATTTATTATTCTCAAAGTGGATCTTATTGGAACAAAATTCTAATCGCTTTAATTTATTAATCCGTTTGTCAGTATACATAGTATATATACTTTGACTTTCTTTGCATACATATAACTGATACATTATTTTATAAAAAAAAAACTTATGGATATATATCTCACAATATCACAACATGTTATTATAGTATTAGTTACATGTATGCAAAGAAAGCCAAAGTATACATATGTAGTATTTATTATTCTCAAGGTGGATCTTATTGCAACAAAATTTTAATCGCTTTAACTTATTAATCCGTTTGTCAGTATACATACATAGTATATATACTTTGGCTTTCTTTGCATACATATAACTGATACGTTATTTTATTAAAAAAAAACTTATAAATATATATCTCGCAATATCACAACATGTTATTATAGTATTAGTTATATGTATGCAAAGAAAGCCAAAGTATACATACGTAGTATTTATTATTCTCAAAGTGGATTTTATTGGAACAAATTTTAATCGCTAAATATATAAAAAAATAAAAAACAAGATTTTATTGCCTATATAGGATTCAATAAAATTAAGTGCCAATTCTACATAAATAAAACTACTGTATTATTGTAAGATAATATTTTTACAAAAAGCAATGAGATCACCTAAAAAAAACCTCACGCCAAGTTTTTATATTTTGCTTTAGTGTAAGTTTGTTTTATGCGACTTTGAGTTTATGAAAAATTTTCTTTCGAATTATACATCCTGTAAGATATACTTTGCAAATCAAAAGAATTTTAATCGCACTTAACATCAACAATATGATTTGATATTATAGCATATAATACCCTTAATAAACTCTAAAATAGTGTAATTTGTGATATACAATATTCAAAATTGTTGAACTTATTTTGAAAATCAGATTTCTGTTAATAAAAATAAAATGCGTTTTAATTTCATAGAAACCCATGAATTTGTGAGTGAATCTGTCTATAACATTTCTATAAATACAAGATTGATTTTATGACAAATACTACTTCAAATTACAAATCTTTATAAACTGAATTGCTTCTAAATACTTGGCTAGTTAACTATTGATTTTATTTATTTTTGATTTTTTAAAGGTTTTTATTTTTTAAAGTTATTTTTTAAAGGAAAATCTTTTTTTAATGTTTTATTTTATATGAAAATTATTTTTCAAAGAAAAACTTTTTTAAAAGTTATTTTGTAGGGATAGATATTAAACTTTTTTTGCGTACATGTTGGGATCTTTTTATATACTTGGCGTATTTTTTTTTACCTTTGTGAGGTTTTTTTTAGGTGATTTTAATTATAGGATTTTCTCTGAAAGTAAATGAATATCGGGAAGCATAAGCCAGATAAAATATTTTTTAGAATTCCATTCTATTCAAGACAACAGTCAGGTATACGAAGGATCTGCCGTCCCCTCTCCATCACTTCGAAACATCTGCTATTTGGATCAAGGATGGTTTGAAAAAAATGAGGTAGCGGCCCGCACGCACACAATCAGAGAACCCTGTACATGTACTACGCAGAGCTCTCGACGCAGTACATATACGGAATTCTGATTGTGTACGTGCGGGCCGCCACTTCTAGCATCACAGTATAAAATGCGTATTTAGTGTCTGTAGTTTTCAGTTGTGTCGCACGTTCGATCATGGCTACTCCAGGCGAAATCTGTTTTATATGCGAAAAAAGTTTAGATGAAGGTGAAGTGATTGTTGTGAAAGGAAAAGGTTTACAAACTTTTCGTGAATCAAGTGTTGAGCGGGATGATGGTAATAAAGAGCAATTTTTGAAGAACTTAAAATCTGTGACTGTTCATAATGCTTGCCGAAAGTCATACACAAAGGAAAAATTAATTGCTGCATCAAAACGTCGAGGAAGTGTTACAGCTGCGCCATCGCCGTTATCATCTTTGCGGTCTATCGTGCCATCCTTTAATTTCAAGGATCATTGTTTTCTTTGTGGTGAAGGAATAACCAAGGAATATTTAATGAAACAAAAAAAAACTCGTGTGTGTGATCGAGATATAGTTTTTGATGTGCAGAGACTGTCAATGAAAGACAATATTTTAGAACTAGCTGCAATCCGCAATGATGAATGGGGTCGTACAGTAATTGATCGTATTCAACACATTTTTGATTTAGTTGCAGTCAATGCTAAATATCATAACTTGTGTATGAAAAAATTTTACTCTCCACCATCATCTGGGAAAGAAAGAGGATATCGACCAGCTACAAATGTTGACGAAGCAATGGAAGCTATTTATTCCTATCTTGAAGAAAACTCAGAGGAATGTCAGTTTTCCTTGGACGATCTCATAAATCAAATTGAAGGAGATTACCGCCCGGATATCAGGACAATTAAGTCAAGATTGCTTCAAAAGTATGGCGATGATATTCTTATTGTCATGAAAAAAAGAAAATCCGCAGTTGTTTGCTTTCGAAACACGGGATATAAAGTCATTGCAGACGAGTTTTATGCAAACAAGAGTTCGGATGAACAGGAAGAACGATTACGGATTGTTCGAGCTGCAGCAACAATCGTCTTGGAAGACATTAGATCGCAAGTATATGAGACAAACCAATATCCACCTTCCGATAATTTTTTACAAGATGTAAATACAGTTATTCCTGAAAGTTTAAACACATTTCTCCAAACTGTCATTTTGAAAAATAAGCGCGATTCTTTACAGAAATGCCAGACAAAATGCACTGCCATAAAATCCGGAGGAATGGGGAAAAATCCAGAGGAACGGGGATGGAAGAGAAGCAAATTCGGACTTACTCCAATCACAATAACAAAAGATCCTGTTCCGGAGGCATTATTGAAATTCATTTCATGCAAATGTAAAAAAGGATGTGGTTCAGCATGTGGCTGCAGGAAAGCAGGCCTAAAATGCTCTACTATCTGTGCATTTTGCAATGGAAACTCTTGCGAAAATGTTCCACAAATTTTAGCAGATTCTGAAAGCGAGGAAAATGATGACATTGATACAACAGACATAATGGAGAAATTATCAATATTCGAAGAAAAAGAAGAAGAAGCAGAGGATGAGATGAGCGATTCTCAAGAAGATCCTGAAGAATCTGAAGAAGACATCAATCAACCTGGCCCATCTAGGTTCTCCAAAAGATTGAAAAGGAAACATTAAATAAAAGGTCGTGGATTAGGCCTACCGGGGACATCACATTAAAAAAAACGCGCTACTTACTCTACCTCAAGGTGGTGTGGAAACGAGTAACAAATAGACTTACCTACAATTAATAATTATACATATGTAACGACAGAGTCATCACTAATATTGTAAATATGTAAATATTGTAAATATGTTTAAAATATAAATATGTATAACCTCGCATGCCTCACTGTCTCTTCCTGCTATCCTGCTTGCGCATGCGCTACTCGTGCTATCTCGCTTGCACGTACGACGCTCGTGCTATCTCGCTTGCACGTACGCTACTCGTGCTATCTCGCTTGCACGTGCGCCGCTCGTGCTATCTCGCTTGCACGTACGCCACACGTGCTATCTCGCTCGCGCACACGCCGCTTGTGCTATCTCGCTCGCACGTACGCCACGCGTGCTATCTCGCTTGCACGTGCGCCACACATGCTATCTCGTTCGCACGCACGCCGCTCGCGCTATCTCGCTTGCCCCACGGCGAACCAACTCCCACCGACGGACCGGCAACGCGTAGTGGGGGCGCCGGCCGGGTATATAAGCCCGGCCGGCCGAGACATCGGGACCAGATCCTGTCCCGACATCCTGCTCCTGACACCGACCTGACCACTACCGCTTGGGGCTAAGGTTTTCTTAGCTCTGCCAGGCTTTCTGGCTCTCTAGACCTTCCGGGCTGAGGTTTTCTCAGCCCTGCCAGGTTTTCCGGTTCCTCGCACCAGCCCGGGCTGAGTTTTTCTCAGCCCCGCCGGGTTTTCCGGTTTCCGTTGCAGGCGAAGCTCGACGTGACACTCGGGCCTGCCGGCAATACCCAGCCGCCTAGCCTAACCGTAGTAATAAGCACCTGTATATACCGCGCCGTAATTGTAAGCCTGCTAGAAATAAGTCCGGTTAGCTATAAGACCGCGCCTGCGAATCGCGCCGTAATTATAAGCCTGCTAGGAATAAGTCCGGTTAATTATAAGTCCGCGCCTGCGAAACCCGCCGTAATCATAAGCCTGATAGCAATAAGTCCGGTTAAGAATAAGTCCGCGAATCGCGCAGTAATAAGCCCGACCGGTATAACCGCGTCGCGATCGACCCGCGTGTAAATAGCGTCACCGTAGATACTAAGCTAACGCGCTTGTAAATAAAGTAATAGTTAAGTCGAATCCGCTTCACGCTGCACGCCGCTTCACGCCGACCGCTTCGCGCTTGCACTTCTTGCTGCACTCGCGTCCTAACGCCCGTTCGCCACCAAGCGCACGCCGCCTAACACCGCATGGCCCTGCACGCTACTCTGTATATATTTCACCTGCAATAAACTATCTTTTCTACCTATACTGTGTCTACGCAAGCTTGAATCTCCCCTCCTCTCGAACCCGGACACCGACGAGCCGATCCGAGCGTCGAGCGAGGTGACCGCGTTACAAATATATACATATGTATGTATGTGTGTACATATATGTATATATAATATAATATATTAATGATATATTATACGTATATGCATATATAATGATATAACAATAATATAATAACGATAATAAACAATAATCTTTCAAATTTCCAGGGAAAATCCAGCATTTTTTACAAATTGCAAAAAAACTCTCTGCTTTCCTATGCTGTAACTCGTAAACTATTTACCTGAGAAAAAAGTGTTGCATACAAAAGTTGTAGGAAATTTTGTGCTCTACAAACTTTGTAATAGATACTTTTGCTCTAAATTGCACTGGAAACGAGATATTCGCAAAACACCGATTTTTTGCGCCATTTTTTCAAAATGGCGGCGCGAGCGGCAGCTTGCCGAGGTCGCAAACTTAGAGTTTTCATTAGGACCCCAAAATGAACAAAATTGGCAAGTATAAACTTTCCTTGACCTTTAGCAACCTCAAACCTACCTATTGACTGGGCTATTAAATAAAGAAGTAAATATTTTAATTTTTATGTGGATAAACCGCGTGACTATCAGATAAGATTCTTGTGTACATACAAACAAAAACAGTTTCTGCATGGTAGCGGTACACGTACTCACACAAGCCTTTTCTAGTGACCAATAGGAATATACTCGGAATATAGAGATAGAGAATATACTCGATGTATCGAAAATCATCATGCCAGAAACGAGACGCGGCCGACAGGTTCGGACAGTGGAAAAGATAACACATAGAAGCGCGATCGTGTACATATGTTCGGTTACAAAGCGCAGAGCGTACATGTGCACAGTCGTGCTTGTATATGTTATCCCCTCCACTGCCGGAGCCCGTCGGCTGCGTCTCATTTTTGGCATCTACGCATTTGTCTTCGAGTCTTCGAGCCGGCTTATTAGTGAATAGCAGTGCACAGCGGATTTGGACAATGGCTAGATGTAAGTACTTATACAATTGTTATGCTAATCTCTCTCTTCCTCTTTTCATCTTTGTATTATTAAAAATAGAAGTAAAATAGAACAATATATTAATATATTTTTAATTTTCCAGCAAAAAGCCAGGGCAGTATTCCTCGAAGGCGAACGGCGACAACGGCAACAACGGCGACAGCGACGGCGACGACGTCGTTGCAAAAAAGAGGAAGAAGTGAGACGGCGACGGTGCCGCAAGCGAAATGCTCAAAGAGTGCGGCGATAAAGGAGATAGTGCCGCCGGCAGGGCACTCAGGGAGTGCGATGGCCACGGAGATGATGCCGCCGGCAGGGCACTCATGGCGTGCGATGGCCACGGAGATGATGCCGCCGGCAGGGCATTCAGGGAGTGCGATGGCCACAGATATGATGTCGCCGACAGGATACTCAAGGAGTGTGATGGCCACGGAGATGATGCCGCCGGCAGGACATTCAAGGAATATGATGGCTACGGAAATGGTGCCGCCGGCAGGACATTCAAGGAATGTGATGGCTACGGGAATGGTGCCGCCGGCAGGACACTCAAGGAGTGTAATGGCTACGGGGATGTTGCCGTCGGCAGGATACTCAAGGAGTGTGATGACTACGGGGATGGTGTCGCCGGCAAGACACTCAAGGAATGCGATGGCCACGGAGATGGTGCCCCCAGCAGGACACTCAAAAAGTGCGATGGCCACGGGAATGATGCCACCGGCAGGATACTCAAGGAGTGTGCGACAGAACATAAAAAAGGTTAGTGTTTTTTGTAACTTAAAAAAAAATAACAAGATGTCCATTATGTGATCGAATAACATGTATGTATATATGTATGTATCGCGCACATGTATGTATATATGTATGGTAACGGCGTCTACAATTTTTTCAATTAATATATATTTTCTTATTTTCTTTTTTGCCGATACACAGACACGTACATAGATTAAATTGTTTTATCTTATTTTTAAAAACATGTATGTTTGTGTGTGTATGTGTGTGCGAGTGTGTTTACAATGCGATCTTTTTCTGCTGAAATATTTCTCATAAAGTTATAACCGGCGCATGATTCGGTGTATTACTATTAATTATTTGCAATTCATATATTAAATTAATATGTGAATTGCAAATAATATTAATATATTAAATCATACCCTGTTTTCTACTTTATTATAAATAGTTTTCTTTAAAAACATTTATGATAAATATTTTAGCTAAAAAAGACCACATTGTATAGACATGCATATATATATATATATATATATATATATATATATGTGTGTATGTATATATTACAAGGTCAAGATGTAAATAAATATATATATATATATACTTGGCGTCGCGACGCTACCGTGTCGCTTGATATATATATAATATATAGATGGAAAATGCATATATATTCCGATATATGCATAAATTCATGTATTAAGGCATTCGTATTACCGAGCGTATAATAATTATTTTTATACCTATTGCTCAGAATCGTCGTCGACCAGTATATGTAAAGCATGTACAGGTTACGGTTGTAACTATATTGTAATGATAATTAACCGTTACTATGTGAAGACATGAAGCACGTAATCGTTTTCAATTGAAGCAAGTTTAATTGTTCTGAAAGCGATGGGGCGCCACCTTTAAAATAATACAGCCAATGGGAAACAACGCTTTTTCATTATATTAAAGTTACGAATCTATATAATGAATTATCGATCAATGGTTGAATCGATAATCAAAGATGGCGGCAGACAAAGAAGACGTAAGTAGCGTTCTTAATTTTATATTCTTTATATTTTATTAAAAAACAAATTATTACATAATTTTACTTAAATTTTAGATGATTGTAGATGTTGAAGATTTCTTACAAGAATTTTCATTAGAAGAAATGAAGCGTAATAACAAAATTGCCATCGGTCAAGTCGCCGATGATCCCGTTGCTACAAGTCTCATTGCCGCGGCTCCCATCGTTACAAATCCTGTTGCCGCCGCTCCCATCTCTATACGTCCTGTTGCTGCGGCTCCCATCGTTACAAATTCTGTTGCCGCCGCTCCCGTCTTTACACATTCCGTTGCCGCGGCTCTCATCGTCAGTGTTGTTGTTCGGGCCGGGATTTTTCGCGCATGCGTGGCAAACGCGGTACCAGTACAGTGCTTAGTTGAATAAAAAGGAGTACCATTAATCACCCGCGTAAAAATATCTAATAATTGTTAAAAATGTATGAGAAAAATATTAAATATTTAAATAAATAAATAAATATATATATATATATATATATATATATATATATATTATAAATAAATTCTAAGCTGAAAAAGGAAAGAGGGTAATAAAATAATTAATTAAAACACATTTTTATGCAAACGAAAATAAAATATTTTATTTTTGGCAGAATCTCATAGAATACCAACATTTGTTGCACGGGTAAGGAAAACTGCCAAAAACCTCACCAGTATTCATACAAAAACACAAAAAATAAAAATATTTATTTATAAAATGAACATAAATAAAATTTATCAAATATAAAAACATTATCTTTTTAAAAATAATTGATTTAATAAAAAAAACATTTTTTCTAAAAATACTTATATAATTTATATAATTTTTCTTTAACGCAATAAAAGAAACAATATTTAAGTAAAACAAATTTGTAACGGGTATACTTTTTATGAGCTCGCGGATTCGCTCGGTCGTGATCAGGGCTCGTAGAAAGTATTTGAGACACACGATGTAAATAAATTTATAAAGAACTGTTAATTTATTAGGCTTCTATCGGTGCGGAAGAATAATACATAACGGCCCCGCGGAGCGGGTGCGCGGCGGACAGTAATGCGTTATTGACGGGGCGCGGCTGTTATGAATTGCGCGATCTTTATAATGAGATTCGCTGTAGTATACGCGACGCGGATATAAACACGCCGGGTAGGCGGCGCGGGGCGCGTGGTCGGTTTGTTGTGACGGTGCGCGTGGTTCACAAAAACGTGTGAATCGGTTTAAATCGCCTCGTAGGATTTCTTATACGTATGCGGTACTATTAATATCGCGTATTCCCAGATGTTATGGGATGAGTGCGATATCGAGAAATCTCGAACGGGCAGCGAACTCGCTGTCCCTTGTTTCGCACGCGGAGTACGGAGTTGACCGCCGGTGTTGAGAAAACTCAACGGGGTGGCGAACTCGCCAGCCCACGGTTCGGATGGTCGGAGCGGTCGGAAGTTAAATCGTTTTCTCGAGAACTCTCGAGAAAAGCGATCTTGGATTTCAACGGATCGTAAAGCGGTTCGGAAGCCGAGAATGCTCGGCGGAGGCTGCGTACTCGTCAACCTCGCGTTCCGTCGTATTTGCGATTTCTTAGGATCGGATCAGGAAAGTCTCGAGCGTACAGCTCGAGCGGATTCGGTTTCTGGTACGATTCTGGTAAATCTGGTGCCTGGATCTAAAAAGGCTGCCGCTATATACCCGAGCGATTAACGGTACCCGCGTCGTTCGCCCCCGGGTGGGGATAATGACGTATTGTTTTTCGGCAGGTAATTCGGTAATACGTCACCTCCCCTGGGCGAAACGACGCGGCGTTTCGGCGGGTGTCGCTCGGGCGTTCACGGCAGCGCTCGGCGGTATTCGGCTTTCCGAATCTCGGCGGCCGTATAACGGCCGTACGGTTGTTTATCGCACGGTGTATTTAATGTTTAAAAGTGGGCGCTCGGCGCCTCTGCCCCTGCCCGGCCGATGTTCGCCGGGCGGCAGACTTCCGGCGGTCTACTGCCGGGTAACATATGTCACAATGGGGGGTGCATTGTTACAAATTAATCTAAAAATAATTACAAACTGAAATTAATTGCACATAAAATTATTTAATCTTTATCATACATAAATAAAATTTATTATAAAACTTAAATTTTATTAGACTCTGAAAAACAAAACAATAAATATAAAATAAAATAAAAACAAAAGTAACATTGATTAGATGTGTGATTGTACATCATGCAAAATAAAATATATAAAAGCAATAAAAAATGATTATATATCATGCAAAATAAAATATATAGAAGCAATAAAAAATGATCGTACATCATGCAAAATAAAATATATAAAAGCAATAAAAAATGATTGTACATCATGCAAAATAAAATATATAAAAGCAATAAAAAAATATTAAGATCCATCAGATTGCAAATCATTGCATGATTTACTTCTCCATATATTATTATGCAGCTCTAAATGTCTAGAATCTACTTCAAAAGTATTACAATTAATATTTTCAGCTTCGAAACTTGACCGAGTTACACAAATTGCAGAAACCATATCATTAGATAATCGGTTTCTTTTTTTAATTTTTACATCTGTTACTATAGAGAAAATACGTTCTGCTTCGGCATTTGAATGTGGAAAAGAAAGAACTATTTGAATTAATAAATCTAAATTTATAAATACTCTTTCTTCATTAAAGTCTTTAAATTCTACAATTTTTTTCCACATTTCATCAGTTTCTAAACAAGCTAATTCCTTTTTCTGCTCTTCATCAAAAATAGACGGCAAAATTCTCCATTCAAAAGCTAATTTATTAATATCAATATTAACAGATTTGATTTGATCAACAATATAAGTTAAATCTTTAATTTTAACTCGACCTTCATCATATAAAGCAATTTTAGGTTCTAAAATTTTTCAAAAAGAGTATTATTATACGGTAAACGTTTCAACATTTGTCGAGTTGCTGTTTTATAAAAATCTAGACATTTTAAC
The DNA here is from genome assembly GCA_009859135.1 of Formica selysi. Taxonomy (NCBI): domain Eukaryota; kingdom Metazoa; phylum Arthropoda; class Insecta; order Hymenoptera; family Formicidae; genus Formica; species Formica selysi. The sequence continues at coordinate 861,122 of WHNR01000035.1, forward strand.
TTGATTTGTTGACTGCATTCTGGAGATAAGGTGTTCAAAAAGTTCTCACATTCAGGTCCAACATATATATTTTCTAAAGATTGTATATTCTCTTCGTTATCAATATTTAAAGACGAAATATGCTTAACAGCATTAGCAATCATAAAATTTTGAATTAATTGTCGAATCAATTGTTGACTAGTTTCAAATAACTTGTGAATTAAAATCTTACGCGATTGAAACAAAGCGTTAAAATTATTTAAAAAATTTAATGCATATTTTAAAAATAATAAATAAGCTTTAATTGAATTATCGTTTAATTCCGTTAAAATTATTTCCGCAGATTTAGTTTTATCTTCGACAACTGCTAAAGTATTAGGTGTACAAATAAGTTTCCGCCGTTTGACAAAAGTTGGCGCCACCAGTAAGTTATGGTTAAAATTGTCAGAAGTAAAACGTCCTTATCGTAAGATTGGACATCAGTCAATAACATAACCTTAAAATATTAGTGATTTTTTATCAGTATAATATATTTTTTGTGTGCGAAAATGTCGAGTTTTGAGCCGAATAAGCGTCATTTGCGGGAACTTTTGATTTACTTCTTCAATTTGAAGAAATCTGCAGCTGAGGCGTATCGATTGCTTGTAGAAGCATATGGTGAGGCTGCCTTAAGTGAGAGAAGTTGTCGTGAGTGGTTTCAAAAGTTTAAGAACGGTGAATTTGACATCGAAGACAAAGAACGTAGCGGAAGGCCGAAAGTGTATGAAGACGCGGAATTGGAAGCATTATTGGATCAAGATTCGTGCCAAACGCAAGAAGAACTTGCACTTACATTCAACAAGCAATTTCACATCGGTTGAAATCATTGGGATTGATTCAAAAACAAGGAAATTGGGTTCCATATGAACTGACTCCGAGAAACGTTGAACGCCGATTGTTCACATGTGAAATGCTGCTTGCCAGGCATAAACGAAAGGGTTTTCTGCACCGTATAGTCACTGGTGATGAAAAATGGATCCACTATGATAATCCAAAAAGGAAGAAATCATGGGGACCACCTGGCCATGCTTCATGCTGCCAGAAAGATGGGAAAAAGTAGTGGCAAGCGATGGACAATACTTCAAATAAAACATTAGGTTCCGTTCTTTCACAATAAATGCCCAATTTTTGATAAAAAACGGCGGAAACTTATTTGTACACCTAATAAAATAATTTTTCAAAACATCCCAATTTTCAAGTAATCTAACAACGCACTTTTGTAAAACAAGCCATCTAGTATTTGACAATTTTAATAATTTATGTCTTTCCACATTGAAAAAATCTTGGAATTCACCTAAAATTGCACATCTCTTTGCACTGCCGGAAATGTAAGTAGAAACCCCTCTAATTAAATTTTCACACGACGAAGGTAATGTTTCGCAAGATTTACTAGCTACAAGCGCGGAAGAATGGCATATACAATTTAATGTTATTAATCCCGGTACTTCTAATTTTAAACGATACATAAAAGAATTATTGCATCCAGTCATAACTGATGCATTATCACATGCCATTCCAACAATATTTGTTATAGGGATTTCTTTTTCGTTTAAAAGATTTTTAAATGTTTCGAAAAGTTTGCTCGCGGAACAATCTGTAGCGTTTAATGAAACTAAATCTAATAATTGCGTTACGACTTTTTTATTTGAAGGTGAAACATAGCGAACAAGGATACACATTAATTTCGTATCTGATATATCGGTACTCTCATCAATTAAAATAGAAAATTTGCAAATTCGTAAATTCATAATAAGTTTTACATTTTCTCTTTTAGCGATAACATTTTTAACAATATTCGCGCATTTTAATCGGCCCAGTGACATATCTTGTACAATTTTAGGATCTATACAAATATCTTTCAATAATGGAATTAAATGATCTGCGGTATAAAAAGCTACATTATGTTCGGCAAAAAATGCTGCTAATTTAATTTCTGCATGTTTGACTTTATCTTTATATGATAATATATCTTCAATGTTATCAACTGCGTTGTTATTATTATTATTATTAATGTTTTTATTATGTTTGACCGTTTGCGAATGTTGAACTAAATCTGTCTTACAACATCTGATGGTCTTATTACATGCAGTACAAAAAGCTTTATTTTCTACACGATGGGGAGCTAACCATCCTTTAAAATTATCCTCATGCAGCCATGCATTTTGAAAGTCTCTAACTTTCGGTCGTTTAATTGCTCCTTTTCTTTGCGCATGCATTATTTATAAATATACTTATCTACTCACCTTAACCTAGCCTGTCCTTATTGCCGGGCCCGCCAAGACTTTCGCGCCCAAACACTACTCCTCTTATATACATCGCTGCTTCGGCTGCCATCTACCACGCATGCGCGAGAAAACCCGGCCCGAACAACAACACTGCCCATCGTTACAAATCCTGTTGCCGCCGCTCCCGTCTCTACACGTCCTGCCGCTACACGTCCTGCCGCTACACGTCCTGTCGCTACACGTCCCGTCGCCGCCGGTGTCACTGGTGCCGTCCTTGCCGCGGATGTCGATTCCATCGCCGATGATGATTTCATCGCCGACGTTGGTCCCGCCATCGATGAAAATAGACGTAATATTATAATTATAATTACATAATTTTAATTTATTCACATTTTATTCACTATTTTTATATTTTTTATACTTCCATAGCTCAAAGACCAAGAGGCAACGCAGCAGGCGCTCGCAGACAGCAGCAACGCTTCATGCGATTTCTGTATCAATTGTCTTCGGCCCACTATAATTGGGGCAGACGGGGAAGACCAAGAAAGTAAGAAATTTAGATCTGTACTTCAAAAGTTCTTCAATTTATGAATATAACGATATTAATAATGTTATGTCTATTTTTAACACATGGCGCAATGACCAGCAATAATGAACTGTATGAGTAAAAGCTGCTACCGTTACCTGCTCAAGTTCCTACAAGAAAGAAGTTGTCCTTTTTTTTATAAAATAATGTAATGTTAGTTATACGTATGCCATGAAAATCAAAGTATACATATTATGTATGTATACTGACAAAGCAAATAACATTTTGTTGCAGTAAGATCCACTTTTTCATACATAGTATTTACTTATTATTCTTAAAGTGGATCTAACTGTAACAAAATGTTATTTGCTTTGTCAGTATACATGCATAATATGTTGTGACGTGACGTTTTTGGGACGTCCGTCACAAGGGCCGAATGGCCTTGGATCGGGGGCGGTTTTCGGGGGCCTGCGTCCTCTCTATTTAGGGAGAGAGCGGCCCAATCGTCAGATCGACGAGATCTGACTTTTGTTAATAATAGTTATCGAAAATGTAAGCTCGAGATGAGCCCGCGAATTGGTTGTCGGCACGAGATCGAGCGGCGGGATCCCATCCGGCGGAAGAAAAGGAAGAGAGAAGAGCGACGGCCGAGAGCGGGAGTCCAGGACAACCAGGAAACAGGAGACGCCAGGTCGTAGTTGTCTAATATTAAAAACATTTGTTAAGGGCTAGTAAATATCGCTGCCGGTAATGTCATATTTCTTACGGCAGGAAAGGAGCGCGGAGGGCCGGAATAATCCAGCCAAAGGGGAGTGGATTCACTTTAACCGACGGTTCAAATTTATCGACAAAAAATTAAAATTGCCAATATGAATAAAATATTGTCATCAAAGAAAAAAAAGATTTAACATTTTTTTTTCCTTATATGACGATATTTTATTCTTTATGTTAGCAATTAATAAGTTGGAACTATCAGTTAAAGTTAATTGACGTTGAAAATAGTGGCCCTAAAAGACGTTATTTTGATTAGACAAAAGAAAGTTTTATTTTATAATAAAATTTATATAATTATCTCCCGCTATGTGTTCATTATTTTCTTTCTTTAAAAAAAAATGGGTAATTGTTTCGAATAAGGCCTTTTCTGAACTTTGAGAAATATGATCGGATCTCTCGGTAAAACTCTTTGTTGTGACCCCCCATTTATTATAATACTTAAGAGTTCTAAATTATATTAAATAGCCTACATAACTGAAAGTAATCATGTATGCGTATTAAATTTTCATAAAATATATTTATAATGATATCTTAAAACGTCCTACAAATGTCCTGAACCGTCCTGGACATATTCAGGATGATCCTGAGGATGTCTTGTGCTGTCTGGGTATTATACTATAAATGACTGTGAATTAGCTATCATTAATTTTTATATACATTGAATTTCAAATTCAACTTTTAATCTTGATATCAAACTGATTTATATTTAAGCAGCAATTGATAGACAATTTTGTTATGAACGTTGTATGTGCAAATATTCAAAGAATATCAACGGCTCTGCTTTCTTATCAATGTTTTATATTTTAAAATATGCCATTATAAATGAACAGAATAAAATATCAGGAAATTAAATAAAGTATAAATTAAATATTGATAAACTTTTAGATATTAAACAAAGATATAAAAATGACAAAAATGCTTATGATACTTTTACTACTAAAATATTTACTATTAGAGATTACCTATGTTATTATAATAAAAAATACATTATAGTTGTCTACAAAACTGATTTTTATTATTTAGAATCAAGCAGTAATTAATAATAATAATAATAAACACAGGGAAGATATTAAAAACATTTAACATAGTTTTTTATATTCGTTTACACATTTACATACTAGTAGGTAATCTAGGCCGTATCTAACCCACGGCCCCTTGAGTGCGAGAGAGAGGTACCCAAAGGAGAAAAAGAGATAGCTGCAGTTTGTAGGCATCTGCGGGGGGGAGCGCGGCGGGGGGGATCCGGGGGGAGGACGGGGGGGGGTACGTAGGGAGGGGGGGAAACGTGTCGCCGAGAGTGCTCAAGAGATGGCGCTCTGCTCGATCGAGGCTACGCTTCCTCCTCACCCTACGTACCCCCTGATCCTTCCCTCCGGCTCCTCCCTGCCCGAACTCCCCCCGCGATTGCTAACAAACTGCAGCTGTCCCTCGTTCTCCATGGGTACCTCTCTCTCGCACTCAAGGGGCCGTGAGTTAGATACAGCCTACACAATCACTATCACTCGCGAGGAAGAGCGACTGACGCGCTCGGCGTATCCACGATGACTGACCGTTTTACGGCGCGGCTAAGTTATTAAACCCTCTCCAATATTTTCCCGCGCGAAGCGTTTTTCCCGCGCGAAGCGTTTCTCCCGCCGCGATTCGACCTTGACGCGACTCGTTCCTAAGAGGGGGCGACGACGATATCTCGCGCTGCTTTTAGCGCGTGATCCGTTATCACGATTTTTAAGGGTAGCGCGTTGCTTCCAGCGCGCGATCCGCGAGCGGATGCCGGGTATCCGGTGCCGAGGGAGACGGAGGATTATCGGGGGGGCAGTCGAAAGGAGAGAGGAACAGTTAGCGGTGATACGAGCGCGCTTATCGCGTATCGGAGCGAGTTTTTCCTCGTTTTTCGGCGATACGAGCGCGCTTATCGCGTTTCGGGGTGAGTTGTTTTTCGTTTCTTGGCGATGACGCGCTTCCGGTGACGAGACGCGTCCGAGAGCGAATATCCAGCTTAGTTAATCGGAGCGCGTTATCGCCATTTTTTTCGTTATAAAAGGATGGCGCGACGATCTCGAGATATTAGTACGTTCGAGAATATTCGCGGCGTGATGAAGCGCGCACCGAGCGCCTTATCGAGACTAGCTGGAAAAGTGGTGAATATTCGAATTAGAAGTATCGAGGATATACAGAATTTGGAAATACCTAATTGTTTGAAGAAGGAACTAAGCGAATGTTATATAGAGGACTGTCTTTACTGTAAAGAAAAGATCAGCTTCGCGGAAGAGTTCGTGCGAGAGGCGAGCGAGGCGCGATTCGACGAGCCTTTCTCGAATGTCGGAGCCGATGGCTATTTGCTTTATCGCAATTGGAAACGGCGATATGGAGTTCCAAAATTTTCGTGGGAGGTGAATCACGTCGTGCATTGCTTCTATACATTCGGTTGCCAATTTGAGAACGGAAATTATTTCGAGGAGGATGTGAGATATTGCGTGGAATGCGCGCATAGATCGAGCTTCTTGAGAAGCGTATCGACGCATATGAAAAAATCGGTGTATAGCGAGAGAGTGTCCGCCTGCGATCTTATCGACGAAGTCTTCGACGTGTCGAATAATTGGTGCGACGGCTGCGCGACGAGAGCTTTGTTCTATATCGAAGGTTACGACGAAGAAGAGACGTGGTTTATTAATAAAAGATCTTGGCTTTCGTTAAATGACGAGTGATGAATCGAGAAACGATAGAGGAGCGCGATCTTCTTAATAGCGCGCGGGATGTCTCAACGGTGGACGCGTATCGCGCGTGGGCGAGACGGTGCGACGAGTGTCTCGAGTTTCTGCGGGAGGGGTCTCGCGGCGAGCGCCGGGGGAGATCTACCGGAGCGATCAATTCTCTAATCGCTCGAACCGTTCGATTGACGGGCGCGAGAGACGATCTGCGTCGACGTTTCGAACGCGTGGGAGGCGGCGTAGAGAGGCGCGAAGGATTCTCGTGGTTTGAGATGGAGACAGCTTTCTCTAGACGCATTTTAACCGGCGCGGTTATCAACTTCGATTATATCGAACCTTCGCGATTTCTCGAAGATGCTAGAGATACCGTGCTCGATAGAGTACGCGATGCTATAGATGAACATAACAGTGTTAAGGTCAATACCGCGTTTATCGGTGAGTTCGTCTCAGGTGACAAGATTGATATTAAGACTATCGCTACGAAGAATTATCCGCTTCTACCTCTTTCCGATTTGCAAGAGTGGTATGGGAAGCGTGTGGTCGACGCTACTTTAGCTTCGCTGGAGGAGTTTCAAGAGCGCGATAGCGGATGGGCGTTATCGCGAATTCTAAATTTAACGGTGAATGTGAATAAATATAATCCTATGCACGCTGGATGCCACGTCCAAATACCTCGAGAGATCGCGTTGAAGAAAGCGGTGATTAACGTGCGATCTACGGATAACGCGTGTTTCGCATGGGCGGTAGTCGCCGCTTTATATCCAGTCGAGAAACATACGGAGAGAAGCTCGCGGTATCCTCACTACTCGACGGTGCTGAATCTGGAGGGTATCGAGTTTCCCATGAGTTTAAACGGAATTACTAGATTCGAGCGTATTAACGACATATCTATTAATGTGTATACCGTTCGAGATAAGAAGGACGGGAAAAGTAGCTGTCGCATCGTTCCTCTGCGTCTCACTTGTAATAAGAAGGACAGACACATTAATCTGCTGTATCTGAGCGATACGACGCAACGAGATAATACGGCGCATTTCGCATGGATTAAGAATTTGTCTCGACTCATCGGATCGCAATTGAGCAATAGGCAACATAAAGCGCATATATGCGATCGGTGAGTACGAATTAAAAAATTTGTCGCGTAGTGTGGATAATATACACGATTTAAAAAATGTTTTTTATGTCGCAGCTGCATGCATTATTTTCGAACGAGCGATAAATTATTGGCTCACAGCGCGGACTGTGGAAGGATGAACGAGTGCGCTATAGTTCTTCCTACTGAAGATGACAAATGGTTAGAGTTTCGCAATTACTGTAGAAAGGAGAGACTTCCATTCGTGGTGTACGCCGATCTCGAATGCGTGCTGGAGAAGAAAGAGGAGAAGAGAACACCGAATACATCTATCATTCAGCATCACAAAGTCTATAGCGCTGGATATTACGCGCGATGCGCGTTCGATGATGCTGGCTCGATATACAAAGCCTATCGCGGCGAGAATTGCGTATCGTGGTTTGTTAAAGAATTGTACGATTTAGCGCTTCGCGCGAAGACTATTTTCAACATTGATGCGCCTATGGTGGATCTTACACCGGACGAATGTGAGAGATTCATGAGCGCGACGCACTGTCGCGTATGCGAGAAACCGTTCGAATCGGAAGACGCTCGCGTGCGCGATCACTGTCATCTAACCGGACGGTATAGAGGCCCGGCGCATTCGAATTGTAATTTAAATTATAAGGAGACTTACGTAATTCCAATATTCTTTCACAATTTATCGGGTTACGATGCGCATTTCATTATTAAAGATGTGGCTAACGCTTTTCCCGGCAGCGTCGAGTTATTGCCGCTAACGAAGGAAATGTATATCTCTTTCACGAAGAACATTGAGAATGCGTCAAACGAGGGATGCTTTGGGAAACGCCTGAAATTGCGCTTCGTGGATTCTTTCAAATTTTTAAGCGCGAGTCTCGAAAAATTTGCAGCAATGCATTCGGCACGGGTTACGCGTTACGAGGATACACAGAATATTACAATTCGCGCAATCTCCATGGCTGCGCGGATATATCGAATTAAACACGCGACTACGAATTAACGCGAAAAACGAGTTTGAGAAAAATCTTTACAAATTGATGAATAACGCCGTGTTCGGTAAGACTATGGAGAATGTGCGCAATCACTCGGATGTCCGGCTGGTGACTCGATGGGACGGGCGATACGGCGCGGAGGCGATGATCGCGAAGCCGAACTTTCATAGCAGAAGCGTCTACTCGGAGAATCTCGTAGCCGTGGAATTGCGCAAACTCGAGATTAAGTTTAACAAACCGGTTTACGTGGGTATGTGTATTCTCGATGTGTCTAAGATTCGTTTATACGAATTTCATTATGAGTATATGCTACCGTTATATCGAGATAAATGTAAAATAATGTATACCGACACGGATAGCCTCATTTATCGCATCGAGTGCGAGGATGTGTATGAAGATATGAAGCGCGACATTGATAGATTTGATACGAGCGATTACGCGGTGGACAACGCGTATGGTATGCCTCTAGCTAATAAGAAAATACCTGGTGTTATGAAGGATGAGAATGCTGGCGCGATTATGACGGAATTCGTCGGGCTTAGAGCGAAGATGTACGCGCTACGAGTCGAAGGTAGAGACGATACGAAAAAAATTAAGGGTGTTAAGAGCGGCGTCGTCGCGAGAACGATAACGTTCGAAGATTACACGCGCTGTCTTCGAGAAAGAATCGAGATGAGGCGCGAACAATCTTGCATAAGATCTAAGTTACACGAGGTGTATACGGTGTCGGAATTGAAAGTTGCGCTTAGCCCGCATGATGATAAACGATACATCGTATCAGGAACTACGGATACTTTACCGTGGGGGCATTATAAAATACCGCGATAAGGAGCGAGGGAAACGTTATATATCGAGAATGTAATAAATAATATTTGCGTTTAATATAGTTTATTTTAATATAGTTTATTGTAATAAAATACTCCAAGAGCGCGATATAAGAGAATAACGAGCGCATGCCTCGCGAAAATCGTGAGAATATTTATAAACGAACGCGAGGATCGAACTCGCGAGATCGCGTTTTTTCTGGAGACGCGCGTTCACCATTCTATTTACGACGCTCCCGGAGATGCTTCTTAAAATGTTCAAACTTTCAACTTATTGTTAATATAAATGTAACAGAGTTTAGTGTTAGCATAAACACAGTTTATTTTATAAATAATAAAGACTATTTTATAAATAATAAATAATGTTTTATAAATAATATATAATTAATAAAATATTCCGAGAGAAAAAATAGTAAAAATGGGATACGCGAAGGTACGAAATATTCGCGAAGAGACGCGCGAATTTTTTCAAGAATTTTTACATCGTAAAAAAATTGTAGTAGTTTCCTACCTGTTTTATTTCTAATAAATCTCGAGCTAGTTTTGACAAGTTGCTCCAACCAAAGATTTATAGAGAGCAAATAAATCTTGATGAGAGCAACTTGCCAAATCTGCATCGAGATTTATTAGAAATAAAACAGATTGGAAACTTCTACAATCTATTTATTATGTTTTCGGAAGCATTATATATATCGAGCAACGTGAAAAAGGTTAATGCGAGATACGACGTCCGCGTAATGGTGTGATAAAAGCATTTATATAGAGCGTGAGAAAGAGTCCGTATAAAGCGCGAAAGAGAAAACGCAGGACGCGGCGGCCGCGTAGCGGCGCGAGAAAGAATCTGTATGTAACGCGAGAGAGAACCCGTATGGAGCGCGAGAGAGACGGACTCGAGCGTGTTTTTTCGAGTATTTCCACAAAATAAAAAATCATGGAAATTGCCGCTCTGTCCAATTCGTGGTGAATCCTAACCCAAGTCAGGATTTTCCACAAGTTAGATAGAGCGATAATTTCCGTGATTTCTTTATTACGTACTCGGAAGCATTATATATCGTGCAACGCGAAAAAAAGGTAACCGCGAGATACGACGTTCGCTTAACGACGCGATGAAGAATTCATATAAAGCGTGAGAAAGAGTCCGTATAAAGCGCGAAAGAGAAAACGCAGGACGCGGCGGCCGCGTAGCGGCGGGAGAGAGAACCCGTATGGAATGCGAGAAAAACGGACTCGCGCGTGTTTTTTCGAGTATTTCCACGATATAAAAAAGAATGGAAACCATCGCTCTGTCTAACTTGCTACGAATCTTGACTCAGATTATGCGAGCTGTTCCAAATCGTGACTGGAGTAACTTACTAAATCTAAGGCAGGATTTGCGGCAAGTTGGACAGAGAGAAAATTTCCATCTTCTCTTTATTATGTTCTCGGAAGCATTATATATCGAGCAACGCGAAAAAAGGTAACCGTGAGATACGACGTCCGCTTAACGACGCGATGAAGAATACATATAGAGCGGGAGAAAGAGTCCGTATAAAGCGCGAAAGAGAAAACGCAGGACGCGGCGGCCGCGTAGCGGCGCGAGAAAGAATCCGTATGGAGCGCGAGAGAGAACCCGTATGGAGCGCGAGAGAGAATCCGTATGGAACGCGATAATTTCGTGATATTATAATTTTTATTTTTCTAACGAATAATTTTATTTAATATATGTAGTTGTGTTTAATATATGTAATTGTATTTAATATATATAGTTTTATTTAATAAAAATACATTTTTATCATAATACAGCCGTTTTATTTATCCAAGAATTGTGCGACTTGTCCATTCCCAGCCATTTCACGTAAACTTCGTTGCCTCTTCGGCGCAGCACCTTTTCCACGAGATACACGTTGGGATCGTTGACGCGCAGCAACTCGTGCTCGTAAAATCCTCCGGCGATCGGTTCGCCGCGCGAATCCTTCAGCAGATATGTTACGGGATTAGTTCGTTGTATCTTGGCTATTCGAAAAATTTCGGTGGTCCAGTTAGGTGTGAAGCCTTTCTCGAAGATCGTCTTAAACTTGCTGACGCGTACTGGATCAGCTACTTTGAATTTAGCCGGAGTCGCGATTTTTATATTGCTGTATACTGTATTTAAAAGTTTATCGGCGATCGCTGGAGTCACGTCGACGGGTCTCATACCTATTAGTGCGATGTTTTCGCGCGTTATATTCCTCGACGAGTCGAGGTAATTCGTCTATCCATTTATACGTTCCGCTTAGCGTGAAATATTTCCACATAGAATTTTTGAGTGTGCGATTAAATCGTTCGACGATCGACGCTTTCATCACCGAGTACGTCGAGTAATGATTCACTTCGCGCTTTTCCACGAATTTTCTCACTTCAGCGTTATAGAATTCTTTTCCTTTGTCGGTCTGCAGATTTTTCGGGCACCGCTTAGAGTCTCGCACTATCTTAGATAACGCTCGTGTAACCTCGTTCGCGCTCTTGCTTTTAAGCGGTATAGCCCAAGCGTATTTGCTTAATGCGTCGATAACGGTGAGTATGTAGTTGTGGCCTTTGTTAAGTCTCGCGTAAGGACGCATCTCGACCACATCCGCCTGCCATAGGTCGTCGTACCCGCGTATCGCGACGCGACGACGCGGAAAGTTTCTTCTCGCGGGCGCGTGCAATTCCTCGACTAGTTTTCGTTTTTCGGCGCTCATAATTCTCTTCTCTTTCTCTCAAGGATAACGTTGGGCGGGATCTCTCTCTCGAGCGGCTCGCCGCTCCGAGTGTCGCCGCTGGTCTCGCGAATCTTCGCTAGTTTCGTCACTCTCCCCGATAGCTCGTCCGCGTCTCTCTTCAATCGCGATGTTGAATTTTCTAATTCTCGTATTTTCACCGCAGAATCAGCCGCAGAATTAGCGGCGACGCGTGATTTTTGGGTTAGTTCCTGTATTATTTTCCCCTGATTGAACAGTATTTTACGATCGCTCGCGCTTTTCGTCGAAGACTCCGCAGCGTTGAGCGATATTGTTTTTTTTGCGGCATCGATTTGATCGCTTAAACCATTAATTCGTTTATCTAAGGCATCGATTCGTTTACCTAGAGCATTAGCGTTAGATTCTGTTCTCGAAACGGAATTTTCCACAGCGTCTATCCGTTTACTCAAAATGTCGTCGCGCGCTTCGATCTTGGAAACAAAATTCTCCGCGGCGTCTATTCGTTTACCCAGAGCGTTATCGAGCTGGGTGAGTCTCGTGAATAGTAGAATGACGCCTTTCCCTGCTTCGTCCGCGTCTTTTCTCAATTGCGACGTAATTCCTTCAATGTAGCTTTTGCTCGTCGCGTCGGCGTCCTCCTCCGGCTTAGCCAGACGCTTTATCTTGCGCTCTCTCGCGTCGTATTCGACGGAAGCGCTTAGACACAGCGCGTTATCGCGCACGTAATTTCGCAGAGATTCGATAGCCGGACGTAGTCTTCCGGTTCTCGCGTCATAGCCACGGTTTTTTAAAGGTGTGCCGAATTTGCTCACGGACATCGCGAATTCCACGCACGACTGCGGCGACCGTCGATGCGACGGTTCGATTTATACTATCGCTCCCGTTTCGCGAAGCTCCTCGATTATCGATAGAATCTCGTTTTCGTGAGCGTTGTTGCCAGCTCGACGCGAAGCGTCCAGCAATCGCAGACGATCCACTAATTCGTTTGGATCGTCCCAATGAATGTAATCGATTCTATCGTTCGTGACTCGCATGGTTGACGGTACGCGACCCGCGCCCATCTTTTTTGCGCTGCTGCCGTGAATAAGCGGAGCGATAACGAACTTGTATTTGTATCCTTTATTTCCTAAAACAGATTTTTTAGGGTCATGGTCGCGTTTATGAGCGTTCGTTGTCAACAATATACTCTTGTATGTTAATTTATCCTTTTCAGTATATGTGAGACTATCAGAATTTTTCATGAAGATTAATTCGTATAAACCAGGGGTACCGATGTATTTAATTTCATCTATAAGTATGGAGTCATCCGCGTCTATATTGAATCGCCTATTGCCAAGCATCGCGCCTTTCGCGCTCATGTACACTCCGTAAACGTGATCGATCTCATTTGGCGCTTCTCCGCCGAGAAGAGCCCCCAAGTATTTTCGTCCCAACGGTCCTAGCCGGCCGTGCGGCATTTCGTAATCTTGAGAAATTCGTGAGGTTCGCTTAACAGGTGTTTTAAACGCTGAGGATGACTCAAGATTCTCAGGTTCGAACGTTTCCTCTTCAGTTTCGTCCCGCGCGAATGGATCTCTCTCGATAGGATACACGTTTGACGGAGTAGAAACGGCATCTAATCGTCGCCGCGCTCGTATTTGTTTCACTTTAGGTTTTTTCCAAGCGGGGGTCAACTCTTCCTCCTTCCATTTTTCCTCATTCCATTTTTCCTCGACGCTCGTCGTTACGGGCGAAGCGTCGATCGCGTCTCGCTTTATCATTTCGCGTTTAATCTCGTCTCGCTCGATCTCGTCTCGCTCGGCGCGCTCGGCGATGCGCCGCAGCGGGTCGACGATTGGCTTAAAACGGCTCTCCATCGCGATTTCGTTCTCCATTTTGCCGGTCTTTAACGCTCTGTGTTTTTTACGAATCGATGCGCGCGTCTTAGCGAGCTCTTTCACCGTCTTCTCTCGTTCACCGATATCCATCGCAGCCATCGTGATTAATAAATCGGTCCTTCTCGCTCGCGGGAGGCAGAGCGATCGATGCGTTCGACGTATTCGCGACGACTGATCGCTCTATGGTACGGCGAAATCGTTAAACCCTCGCCTATATCTGCCGGCGCTAAGCGCGCTATCTTTATCAATCACTAGGAAACCATATCTAGATCGCCAACACGCGCGGCATAGCGCGTGAAAATTCTCATACGACATATCCGTGTTCACGTGATCATTGTATGCGTGACGCAAATTAGTGCCATCTTGCTTAAAAAGAATCAACAGATTCGCGTTATCTCGAATCAAATGCTTTGGTATTTTAGCGTACGTTTGGCACAGATAGAAGCAATCGATATTCGAGTGTCGACCCATAGCGAAGTACTCTCTAATAGTATTCTGTTTGTCGCACGCTACGTCGTCGAATACGAATATAGAATTCGGGAGCGCTTCGCTAGGCGAAATAACGTCAGAGTTATCAGAAAATGTGAAATAACCTATATCTTCCATCGGTGCCAATAAATTCTCTAAATACTGATATTTAGGCTGCTGCAATGACTTCGAGTAAACGTAAACGTTCTCGAAGCGTACACCGTGCGGGCTCTCCAACAAACTTATCAGCGCGTTCGTTTTACCACAATTAGAGGGCCCGCAAATGAGGCAGCGAATAGCGCTCGGCAATAGACGACCGTGTCTGCGCGCTTCCTCGGACGGTCGCGCCCTACTATCGAGATTCGTCACCCTTATCGCGATCGGCTGCCGCACGAAGCGCATTCCTCTCGCCGCGCGCGTGCGCGGTACACTCGCGCGAGGCAGGGCGAGATCTCTCTATTTAAATACGAATAGATCGCCGTCGATCGCGCAGTAGCGAATCGCGCGCGGTGAATCGAGATGTTTATTTTGTTAATAGACGGTGACGATATTCTCGATTTCACCACCGATCAATTGCGGTTTATCCCGAAAGTAATTTTACTAAAACATTTCGGCCGCTATGTGGAACGATTGTGGGAGAAACTGCCCGAACATATAAGATTGGATCCGGAGGTGCGGCGCTACCGTCGATGCTTGGAGCATTACAATCGTCCCTGGCAACGAACGCATATCGACGGCCCGGCGCCGCTCGTTAAAGATTGCTGCGAATGCAATTCGCGAAGCAGCGGTACGGTGTAATCGGTGATATCAGTGGCGCAGGCTTATTGAATAGAGCGATAAACGCGCTCCCCTTCGAATTACATATACCCGGATATCAATTTTGTGGGCCAGGTACTCGTCTCGCGAAACGATTAGCGCGAGGCGATCAAGGCATCAATCCTCTGGACGCGGCCTGCCGCGAGCACGATATAGCGTACTCGCGGAGCGGCGAGCTCGCCGATCGACACACCGCTGACCGCGCGCTCGCTGAGAGAGCGCGCGAGCGCGTCGCGGCTAAAAACTCGACTCTCGGCGAGAGAGCCGCCGCGACGGCTGTATGGATAGCTATGAAATCGAAAACAAAACTTGGAATGGGCGCGACGAGAATCAAGAGAAAGAAGAGCAAAAGGAGGACGACCGCTACGAGGAAAAGAACGCTTCCGATAGCGAAACGCGGCGGCTTCTTGCCCCTGCTGCCGTTATTGGGAGCTCTCGGTTCTTTGGCTGGAGGAGCGGCGGGAATCGCGAAAGCGGTGCACGATCGCAAAGCGGCGCGACGACAGTTGGAGGAATTGCAGCGTCACGATCGCGCAATGGAGGGCCGTGGTTTATACCTCGCACCGTACAAGCGCGGAAGTGGCGCGTCCACGACGAGAAGAAGAGGAAGAGCTAAAAAAAAACTTCGCGTAAACAGACGCTAGGAATTCTCCCATCCGTCGGAGCAACGACGAACGAACAGTTAAATCGCGCGGCGATACTCTCGCGCGTGCCTCACTTTAGAGGCGTGTTTATGCGCGACGCGCTTCCATCGCGGGCGCGCCGCGATGAGAGCGGCATCGTGAATTTAGACGACGCATCCGGCCCGGGTACTCATTGGGTGGCATATGCGAAAAAAGGGGGCGACGCGATCTATTACGACGGTTTCGGCAATCTTCGTCCTCCGCGCGAACTCGCGCGTTATCTCGGGCGCGATGCTAATATTCGATACAATCGTCGCTCCGAGCAAACGCGCGATCAGAATATCTGTGGACAATTGAGTCTTCGATTTCTCCGGGGGGTCGATTGGAGGAATCGCGCGCTATAATATCGACCGTCGCTAGTTGATGGAACGCAGTTCGATTACTCTCGTCAATCATGTCGCTAACTCTTACTCTTTCCGGACGAAGCAGCATTCTCGCTGCGAGTTACTTTCCGCCTCTAGATTTAAACGACGATGATTACGAGTTAGGTTTAACAAATTTCGAGACTTATAACACGATACCGAATGTAAATTCCACGAATAATAAATTTTACTTCGACGACAACGACGAGGTTATCGCAATTCCAGTGGGATCTTACGAGTTAAGCGCTATCAGCGCGTATCTAAGAGCCGCGATTCATCGCAAACGACGAGTGAGAGAGGAGAGACGAGAGCGCGAAAACGAGGAATTGGAAACGAGCGATGACGATTATATATACAGTGTCGACGACGACTATTTCGAAGACGATGACAACGGTGATAAGAGTGAAAATTCTATAACGCTTCGCGGTAATGATAACACTATGAGAAGCGAGATTAAGTGCGCGTATCGAGTAAATTTCACAAAACCTGATAACATCGGTTCGCTACTGGGTTTCTCGTCTCGCGTGTTACAATCGAATAAATGGTATGCGTCTGATAAGCCAATAAATATTATGGCTATTAATCTCATTAGAGTAGAGTGTAATGTCACAACAGGAGCGTATCACAATGACAAATCCGCGCATACTATACACGAGTTCGCGCCTAATGTTCCACCCGGATATAAAGTGTCGGAGATCCCAGCGCAGATCATTTATCTCCCAATCATCGCGCGGACCATTACTGATATAAATGTGCGTGTCGTGGATCAGAACGGAAGATTAATCGATTTTCGCGGCGAAGAGATCACAGTTCGTCTGCACGTGCGGCGAAGACGATAGAGAGGTGCGCGATGCTCGTAGTGAACGGATCGAATGCGAGAAACGCGCCCATCGTCGCTATCGCGTCGCCCCTAGACGCGAAAAAGAAAAAGAAAAAGGGAGGAAGGTTAACCACCGCTAACGCGGCTTTCCTGCGCTCTTTGGGTTTCGTCGTACCAAGAACCGTTTCTCCGTAAAAGTGAAATGTGCGACATTCTAAGCATCGGCGGGGAGCCGATCTTCGACGATCGTATCGTCAAGATTGAAACTCACACATACAATCCTTACGCTAATACTACGTTTGGGAATAGCGACGAGATACGAATTCCTATACAACAGCAAGATCTGTACACATTACTATGTGATAGTTTTCTCTACATAGAAGGTAGACTCGAGTCTAAAGAGTCGCCGAGTGCGCAAGAGGGAACTGCGTCGGTGACGAGGCTAGTGAACAATTGCGCGGCGTTTATGTTCGAGGAGATTCGCTACGAACTCGACGGTGTGGAAATCGATCGAAGCAGAAATGTTGGGATAACTAGCACGATTAAGAATTACGCGTCGCTATCAGTCGAAAAAAGCAAGATATTAAAGAACGCCGGATGGGATTTATCAGCGGCAACTCATTCGTCGATCAACGATTTCAACTTTTGCGTACCTCTCAGCGTGTTATTAGGTTTTTGTGAAGATTACAAGCGTGTCGTGATCAACGCGCGACACGAACTTATTCTAATACGAGCGCGTAATGATAACAATTTTATCATATCGCGCGAAACGCAAGAGCCTAAAATCGTTTTATTAAAGATACAGTGGCGAATGCCACATATAGTGTTAAACGATATTAATAAATTAAGGTTATTGCGCACATTGGATAGCGGACGATATTTGAGCGTCGCTTTTCGCTCGTGGGATCTCTACGAGTTTCCGCTTCTACAGAGCACGACTAAACATTCGTGGGCTGTCAAAGCGGCGACGCAACTCGAAAAACCGCGATACGTTATCTTCGCGCTACAGTCTGGAAAGAAGAACGTTCTATCCGAGGAACCTTCCCTATTCGACGATTGCAAACTAACTAATGTCAAATTGTATCTTAATTCCGATTTCTATCCTTACGACGATATGAATTTAGATTTCGATAAGCGCAAAGTCGCAGTGCTATACGATATGTACTCAAAATTTCGAAGAACGTATTACGGATGCGACAATGACGAAGCGCTCTTAAATCTGAATAAATTTTTAGTCTATGGCCCGCTCGTAGTCATCGATTGTTCACGACAAAACGAATCGATTAAAAGCGCCACCGTGGACGTTCGCATAGAGTTCGATTGCAAGGAGAATATTCCCTCTAATACCACGGGAGCGGTGCACTTGGACACAGTACAATTGGACACGGTACAAATGGACACGTTGCAAATGGACACGAAACTTTGCACACGGCTCAATTGGACACAGTGCATTTGGACACAATAATTTTGGACACAGTAGCTTTTGGACACAGAAGAAAATTAATTTGGACACCGTTCAGTAGCACACCGGTCAGTTGCACACCGTTCAGTTGCACACCGTTCAGTTGCACACATAAAAATGCACACCGTTTAGTTGGACACATAAAAATGCACACCGTTCAGTTGCACACCGTTCAGTTGCACACCGTTCAGTTGCACACCGCTCAATTGCACACCGGTCAGTTGCACACCGCTCAGTTGCACACCGCTCAGTTGCACACCGCTCAGTTGCACACCGCTCAGTTGCACACCGCTCAGTTGCACACCGCTCAGTTGCACACCGTTCAGTTGCACACCGTTCAGTTGCACACCGTTAATTTGCCCACCGTAGTTGTAAAGCGAGGTCCACCCTGCTTACCGGCGGGGTGGGTGCGGGAGGGGGGCCGAAGGCCCCCCTTGCACCCCCCCGTGTGTGTGTGTGTGTGTGTGCAATTGAGCGGTGTGCAACTGAGCGGTGTGCAACTGAGCGGTGTGCAACTGAGCGGTGTGCAACTGAGCGGTGTGCAACTGAGCGGTGTGCAACTGAGCGGTGTGCAACTGAGCGGTGTGCAACTGACCGGTGTGCAATTGAGCGGTGTGCAACTGAACGGTGTGCAACTGAACGGTGTGCAACTGAGCGGTGTGCAACTGAACGGTGTGCATTTTTATGTGTCCAACTAAACGGTGTGCATTTTTATGTGTGCAACTGAACGGTGTGCAACTGAACGGTGTGCAACTGACCGGTGTGCTACTGAACGGTGTCCAAATTAATTTTCTTCTGTGTCCAAAATTATTGTGTCCAAATGCACTGTGTCCAATTGAGCCGTGTGCAAAGTTTCGTGTCCATTTGCAACGTGTCCATTTGCACCGTGTCCAATTGTACTGTGTCCAAGTGAAGGCCACTCAATACCACAGCTTACTGTCTTATCATTCACGATCGAGTGGTGGAGTACAATCCGCTCACCAACGTTGTGCGCAGAATCATATAAGCGCGATGATATTCAAATATGAAGAGAGAATAATAGAGGCGCACACTTCGAGTACCGCTAATAACGGCGATGGACGCGCCGATCTTCGTCGATCTTCAAGGTTTCGTAGTTAATGAGAAATTCGTCGCGAAAGAAGCAGCCGTGTTAAGAAATGGCGCGGAATTGACGCATCACATCTTTCGCCCACCGATGTCTTGGGATTTGCTAACGAGAGCGGAAAAATCTCGAGCGTGTTGGTTGACATCTAATCATCATCAATTAAAGTGGAATGATGGACACGTGAATTACGGGTCGATGAAAAGACTCATTCGGGACGCCGTATGTCGAGAATCTAGCCCCGATTCAGCGATAAGAATCTACGTTAAAGGTCACGAGAAGAAAAAATGGCTAATCGAGATCTTAGGAAACGTTGCCGACGATCGCGACGTTGCCGTCTCCGTCGAGACTATCGACGCTGATTACGAGGATATCAATCGTTTGGAAACTCTAAACGCTTCGCGAGCCTTTCGCTGTGGATATCACGCGAAGAATTGCGCGTTAGAGAACGCTTGTAAATTGCACGATTGGTGGTTCGAACGACGCGATCATTTGCGTAATATGTGCGATTGATTCTATATTATAATATTTTATATCTACTCGTTTGTATTATAAATTATATCGAATTATTGTATATTATGCATCATCATATATTATATAACATATCGAGTCATTTATTTAATCTATAAATTTAATTATATTTTAAGCTTTATATAATGTATCGAATCTATTATCAATTATATAACCTACAAATTTAATTATATATAATGTACCGAGTGAATTATATAATCTATAAATTTAATCATTTATTTTAAGCTTTAATTAATGTATTCGTCATACTGTCGCAAAATACACGCTATACTAACGAACCGCGTTTTTCTTTTATCGCGGTCGCGTATCCTTTCCCACGATAATAGCTCGCGCATCTCCTATTTTATACAGATGTCCGTCAGAAAAGTGTTCGATTATCTGATTAGTGTTATTATAATAAAATTAAAATAAAATAGATTTATATTATAAAATAAATTTATATTTATATATAACGAATACTATTTTTATCGCGAGCGCGTACCCTTCCGCGATAAGAGAGCGCCAACGCTTACTACGAAAGAAAGATAGCGCGAGACCGAGAGGATATCGAAGAAAGAAAGAGAAGCGAAAAGAATCAACGCTTCGTTTAATATATAGTATTTATTCATAAAGAATCACATTTATTCATAAAGAATCACATTTTACAAATGCGTAATACACGAAATATATAAGTATAAAAAAATCAAATTTTATTAACGCGTGAAGTTACAGCTCGAAGAACGGTTGTGATTCGGGCTCGTAACCCTCTAATTGTACATTCGCTGGCGATTCATTCTCGTCGCCAGTCGACGGTTCGGCCTCGTCCTCCATCGGCTGCGATTCCGGCTCCTCGTCGATTAATTGCGATTCAGGATTCTCGTCGATCGGTCGCGATTCAGACTCTTCGTCGATTGGCCGCGATTCGGGCTCCTCGCTGATTGGCTGTGATTCAGGTTCCTCGCTGATTGGCCGCGATTCGGGCTCTTCGTCGATCGGTGACGCGATAACTCGCCTATTCTCGTGTTCGTGAAGCCTGTCGATTAATTCAGGGATGGCGAAGTCGCGATCGCGAAACTCAAATTGCTCGGGGGCTAGCGCGACGTCGCGTCGGCGAGCGTCGCGCAACGCGCTGTGAACATTTTGCGCCTGCGCGAGCATAGTCCTCGTCTTCGTAAATAAATCATAGAGCGATTCTCGAGCCGTTCTTATACAATCTTCTATCTGTTGTCTAAAGTAAAAAAGTAGAAGGATTATTACAAATTATAATTTATTATAAAAAGTATTATAAAAATTTTAATCGAATACTTACATTGAACGCGCGATATCGATGTCTCCATCCAGCTGAAAGTTCAGTCTGAGCAAATCCGGACTGTTCTCGATAATGCCTCGCGCTTCCTCGCGCAAATCCGAGGCGAGATCTCCCAAAACGTAAGCCTTTATTGCAATTAAATCACCGTTCACATTAATATAATCGGCCGCGTTAATTATCTGCTCGATTCGTTCCATATCGAGTAGTTCGCGACTGATTTTAATTCTCGTTATTTCACACCTCGCCACTTTGCTCTTATACCGTTTCGCGGTTCGTCGACTAGTCACTTTACTATTTCGCGAGCGAGAATACTTTGACGCTTCTCGAAACGATCTCGCGTTTATAAAGATCGACGCGCGGATGCCGCGGTGCGAGCGGAGATAAACAAGTAATAAAAATAGATTATAGAGAAAAATTAACAAAAATAATATGATAAGAGGGACTCGAGCGCCCGCTAAATAACGCGCATCCCGGATACGCGATGAATGTTTATCGTCGCCGCAAAGAGTACGTTTCTCTAATCACTCGTCAAGTGTTCTTCTTAGAAGATAAACGAATAATAAAAATAGAAATGATAAAAATAGAAATAATAAAAAAGTAAAACCGCGAGAGGAACTCGAGCGTCCGCTAGATAACGCGCATCCCAGTTCGCTCACCGTCGAAAGGTCGCGTCCCTCTAATCGGGGCGAACTGCGACTCTTTTTCGAACGAATCGCATTTCCTCTTCCCCCACCCGCGCCGAATTCGTCAACGATAAAAATAGGCATCTCGCCGAACGCGCGAATCAATCGCGCCCGGCGTCTCTCGATAGTTTCCCGCGTCTTTCCCCGCTCCGCGCGATGACTAACGCGATGACGGTTCTTCTCGTCTTAGCGACGACGCTCGTCGTCGCGACGGCCGCCGCGCCCGTTAATTCGGAAAAGGCCGAGGCGCTTCGCTTCCTGCGCGCGTACGGTTTTCTAAAGGACAACGGAGAATCGTTATCATCCGATAACGCGACATCTCTGCGTCGCGCTTTGTCGCTGTTTCAAGAATATTATCAATTATCAGGAAACGGCGAGTTAGACGCAGTTACACTTAGCCTTATGTGCAAATCGCGATGCGGTCTCGCGGATATTCCCAATCGCGCGTATAGCCCGATCGCGCGAAAATGGCCGAAAACGCGCCTCACGTGGAATTTTCAGGTAGCTAGCGAGGAACTCTCGCGAACGGCCGAAGCGGCGTTCGCGTTATGGGCGGTGAATTCGTCGCTAACCTTCGCGCGCGACCCGCTGCGACCCGATATATTGATATCGTATCGAACTGGCGCGCACACTTACGCGAATCGCAGGAATATAGGCATTTGTCCGGCGACCTTCGACGGTCCCGGGGGAGCCCTAGCTCACGCGTTCTTTCCCTCTGGAATGACCGATTTCGCGTCAGAGGTACACGTTGACGATTCAGAACCGTGGCACGTGTATCTAAATAAAAATCCTCCCAACACGCATCATTTGTTGCAAACGCTGACGCATGAGATTGGCCACGCTTTGGGTCTACAATACAGCATGCGCAACGACTCGATAATGTTTCCATATATACCCGATATCGAGAATCAATTTCCGGTTAAGTTGAGTATAGAGGATATTCTGGCTATACAGAATCTGTACGGGTCTCACGACGACGGAAACTATCCAACGGCGACTCCCGCGACTACCGCGGCACCCGCTACGACTAGTGTCTCGCCAATTGACCCCGCGCGCGCGGATCTCTGCGCTTTACGGCGCGTGGACGCCGCGCTGATAATGAATCACCGATTATATATAGCTAATCGCCGTAATGTGTGGTCAATCGATATAATCGAGAAACGCTACGGTAGGCCCATGACGCTCACGGATTACGCGGCGTTTCTCCCAGCGAATTTCACGCGCCTATCCGCCGCGTATCGAAGACCCTCGGGCGATCTCGCGCTTTTCGCGGACGATTCGATCTACCTCGCGGAATATCCTAGCCTTAAGCTAAAATCGGGTTGGCCAAGATATCTCCACGATATCGGACTTCCTCGAAATGTTAAGATTAACGCTGCGATAAACACGCACACGGGACGAACCTACGCGATCTACGACGACGACAAGGTAGCGGAGATTGACGAGTGCCGCATGATAGTTATTAGACACGCTCCATTAAAAGATATATTTCCTGGAATACCGCCCGCGATAACGTCAGCCTTTCGATATATCGATGGCAATCTATATTTTTTCGCCAAATGTCAATTTTACGCCTTTAACGAATTTACGAATATCGTAACTTCGGCGGGTCCTTTCGATCTACACGCGCTCGGTATCGAGTGTCCTACGGATGGGTTGCTAAGGCAATTGCGCGATCTCCTAAGTCGCGTTTATCGTCTTAGCGACGCGACCGAGAGAGAGAGAATCGACGAGGAGGACGACTAGAGCGACTCTGCCGTCATTTTTAAAAAATAGAATATAAGAGAGGACGCGCGCGAAAGAGGAAGAAGATATCTCTACGCGAGTATATAAAGACCATCCATCGGTTAAGCGCTTCATTGTCGACGGAGAACGCCGAAGCCTACGAACGAAAAAAACGAGCGATAATGTACGCGACAATGGGTGGGCCACCGCAACAGCAGCACTCATTTGACAATCGATCGAGGCTAACCGAGCGAGACCGCGAGGATAGCGCGGGATACGCTAAAAGAGCTAAACAGGACAATGGGTAAGACTATTAAATGTTTATTCGAATTAATAATCCGCTAGCGTCGTTTCTCTTATCACCCGCATCCATTTTCAGACGAGATCGCGACCGAACGCCTAGATGTGACGCGGATGTTTCGATTGTGCGGCCGCTCAGAATCTTAGGAAGACGCTATCCATTGACCAAAACTGCGTACAAACATCTCGAAGTCAGCGTTAATGTTAGTCGACCCTCTTTTGTGGAAATCATCCTTGGAGATTGCCACGGCAAGGAGATCTCGCTAACGCTGGATATGTGGAAGGAATTGCTCGATCTACGATCTACGCTTCTATCATATTTTCGCTCCGACGAGCGCGATCAGGCGCGTCCTCCAGCACCGATATATATCGAACAGTTAACGCTGCGATTCGGTAAACTCAACAATCTCCGAATACTCCGTCTCGAAACACCCAAAGTTCGTCTGGCCATATCGAAGAGCACCGTTCTAACTATATTAAATTTAGAACTTTGTGTTAACCGCATCGTTACATCTTTAAGCAGTTTAACCGCGCATGTGGATAACAAGCTGACTCGTTTTCTCGATATCGCGGCAGGCGCTCATGATTCAGCGCTTATTCCCACGATGATACGCGATAACGAGAACTTCGACCGCAACGATATCGTCGATTGCGAGCTGCAGGCTCTGCTCTTCGGAGAATCGTGATACGCTTATTCGCATACTCGTATTATCACATTATTAATATATTAAAAATATTGTAAAAGAAAAACAATAAAAACGCTCCTCCTCTCGCGCAAAAACACAATCTCTCTTTATTCCACAACCTTTCAACGATTCGCTATCTCGCTCGAGCGATAAGCGCGCTCGTATCGTCGCTAACCTTTCCTCTATCCATCTCCCTCAGCGCCATATATCAGCGTCCGCTCGCGGATCGCGCGCTAGAAGCGACGCGCGTCCCTTAAGAATCGCGATAACGGATCACGCGCTAAGAGCAGCGCGAGAGATCGCCGTCACCTCCTTAAGGAACGAGTCGCGTCAAGGTCGAGTCGCGCCAAGGTCAAATCGCGCCGGGAGAAATCGCGACCTCAATCGAGTCGAGCGTCATCTCCCGGGCGATCTCGTTGATTTTGTTGGGCGTCTAGATAGGCCGGTGCTAACCCACTTTCATGAGAGTGAGAGAGATGGATAGAGAGATAGAAAAGGATGGAGATATCGATTAGAACAGTTTGTAGACGACCGAGGGGGACGCGTGGACAGGGGGAGAGGAGGGGGGTACGTAGGGCGAGTCGGTAAGAGCGACCCCCGATCGAGCCGAGCGCCATCTCACGGGCAATCTTAGCGATTCATACCCGCTCCCTCCCGTGACGTCACGCGCTCCCCCGACCCCCCTCGCCCCGCTTCCCCTCTCGCCCTACGTACCCCCCCTCCTCTTCCCCCCTATCCGCGCTTCCCCTCTCGGTCGTCTACAAACTGTTCTAATCCATATCTCCATCCTTTTCTATCTCTCTATCCATCTCTCTCGCTCTCATGGATGAAGTGGGTTAGCAGCGGCCTATCTCACCTACTCATACTGCACATTGTATTTTCATTTGTTGTCCAGCTTCATTATATAAGCTTCGTAAGGCACAATTATAACAAAATATGTGTCCGCAATGCCCAGCACCAAAATTTTCAACAATTATATTTTCAGTGCATATAATACATATCATTGGCTTTAAATCTTCTAATTTAATATGGCGTAATTTACATTTTAACCGGTTGCAAGTTCTAATTTTAAAATCGCCACATATATTAAAATGTTGTATACTTCGGCCGACTTCTCTTTTAATATGTTCAGTCATTATTCCTGTCGTCTCATATCGAAGTTGTTCCACGCTAGTACAATGTAAAAATTGGCATCTTTCATTGCGGCATGTAGTGTTTTGATATTCATAACAGTATTTATATCTATGCAAAAAAGTGCAATCTTGATCAAAGCAGCAATTATTTTTAAATTTTATGCAATCTTGGACGATTGGCTTCCTGAAATAAAAAGCATTTGTCACAGTAAGATATATAATTAATTAATATATTAATTTTAATTAATTTTAAATTTTATGCAATCTTGAACGATTGGCTTCCTGAAATAAAAAGCATTTGTCACAGTAAGATATATAATTAATTATATATGTATGTAATTATATATTATATATATAAAATTAATATATAATTACATACATATATAATATTAATTATATATGTGTGTAATTATATATTATATATATAAGTAAGATATATAATTAATTAAAAAGAATTATATGATTGTAAGATATTTAGAAATCTCTAACCTTAAACCGTAATAAGACATCTTTTCTTATAAAACGGCAATAATAGCAGATGGCAATAAACAACAGTGAGGACAAAATAAAACGACAAGAGCAATAATATTAACGACAAGAGCAATAATGTTAAAGACAAAAGCAATAATGTTAATGACAAAAGCAATAATGTTAACGACAAGAGCGTTCACTGAAAATTATACTACATACTGGTGGATAATCAGCACGATTTGTAAGATCCACTGAACGCGCCCTTTCACATAAGCATAGCTATATTGTATATAGATGGAGCTTTGTGTCATCTTCCGCGATTGGTTCCCTTCTCGTTCCGCGTTAGATTAGGTTATTAATCTGCTACATGGGTTTGCATCCTTAAGCCCGTATCAGACTATGCATTGAAAATTGAAGATTGGAGATTAAAGATTGGAATTTGACTAATCAGAACAAAAGGGACTAAAATTTATTTGTCCTGATTGGTCAAATTTCAATCTTGAATCTTGAATCTCAATCTTCAAATAGTCTGATACGGGCTTTAGAGCCACGTCTGCCAAGATAAATAGGAGATTTTCCTCTCTTGCGCATGCTCATTTGTACGTTTCTCTTGGCGGATGCACATCCATTTGTAAGGACTTGAAATTTGCATTAAAATTTTAAGAAATTTAAGAATTAACAAATGCGAGAAATTAAATGTATTGTATTTTTATTAAACACAGTATCTTCTACATAAAATAAAAGAGGTAATTCTCTCGTCAGCAATAGGTTATTTTCTTGGCCGTCGAGAGGAATGCGATTGCACATGCGCGAGGGAGGAAAGTATCTTAATGGGTGCATTTAGGAGACACAACCGTTGAGCATCGTCTTGTCAACACTCGACGTTGATTTGTTGGTTCTAGAAGTAAGAACCAATCACGTTCGATTGCTACTCAATAGTTGTGTCTCCTGAACGCAACCATTATCTTAGCAGACAGTAAGGCCGGATTCACACCCTGGCAGAAAAGCAGAAAGCAGAAAAGCAGAGGCCAGTCAGAACTCGCGCTGAAAAAGCAAAATGTACTGCTTATTTTCAGCGCGAGTTCTGATTGGCTTCTGCTTTTCTAGCATGAGTTCTGATTGGCTTCTGCTTTTCTGCTTTCTGCTTTTCTGCCAAGGTGTGAATCCGGCCTAAGATAGATAAAGCTCTATCTATATATAATATATCTATGCATATAAGCCTGGTGTAAAAGTACGGGATGACAAAGAGGGCATTTTGTGATCCTTTGTCTCTTTTCTTCTTAGCTCTTGCACTGGTGTATGTGTATAGAGTCGACACCACTAGCACCATAGACTTCTGACGGTGATTCTACCACTAGAAAAGAAGGCCTATAACAGAAAGAGACAAAAGGTCACACAATGCCCTCTTTGTCATCCCGCATCTTGAGTAGCACGGCGCTTTCCATACGTATATAATTCAGTGGTAAAATCTTAAGATTGTACTTAAGACGCTCTTATATATAAGAACCAGAGAGAAATCTGGATATCGATCATGTAACTTCTTCCCTAATGCCCGTTTTACAATAAGTCGTTAGTCGTTAGTTGCAAGCAAATTGACCAACCACAGTCGATTATTTCGAGAATAATCTTGGAATAATCGACTGTGGTTGGTTAATTTGCTTACGACTGACGACTAACGACTCATTGTAGACCGGGCTTAAGGCGGAAACGTGAAAAGTAAAAAATATTACCATTGAAATTAATGGCATAATTTTCCACTTTTCACGTTTACGCCCTAAGGAAAAAGTTACATGATCGATATCCTGAAGGCCGTATTAAAAACGAACTATGAATACCAGCCCTGGGGATAACGTGTAAACCACGGTTTACGCTTGTTGCGTTATTCCCACCACTGCCGAGCCGGTGAGCTCGGACCTCGATCGGCCTTTCCTCTGCTAAACGTGGCTAACGCAGTCATGTAACGTAATTGCGCCTGCGTGCAAAATCCTGCTCTATACTATCGTTTGAATAAGTTAGAAAAAGTGCTAAAACTATTATCGTTAGGATTATGTCGTCTTACTTTGCTCGTTGTCATTCACTTTGCTATTGTTGTTTCGCTATTGTTGTTCTAACAAGATAACTGGGTTACTAATATTGCAATTAATTGACATTGATCTGATAATCAAAATGTATAAACTAATATGTGCCAGTAAATATTATAATGTCTATAATAAAAGACAGATGAAAAAAAAGGATTGGAAAATCATGCATTATTGCAACTAATAGTAAGTATCATAAAAATTAAATCTATAATCTTTAAAATAAAGAAAATATCCAGAACATTTAAATTCTCGTAAGATCTATTTGTATAATTCATGTCTTTGTAATAAAAGTGCAGAATATTATAATTATGTATTTAAAATTTTTTATGTATGTTATTTTAGAAAGCAAATTCAGCTTGCAACAGATCGCAGACAATTTAAACAAGAAAATTCCGAAAGTAAAGTTAACAATTTTATCAACATCAGGTATATGGATATATATTAAATTAATATATAAAAGTGTTATGTTAAAATCTCTTTTTACTAAACATTATAATTATGTTCATATAAAGTGATGTTTTAAAGTGTTATAAAGTTTACATATAAAATTATTTTTACTTCATTTTCATAAATTTTGTTTTACAGATTTTTCTCCAGCTGCCAATTCCAATGCTACGTTAAATATTGGTACATCAAATGTGATACTTGAAATCGAAGAAGGCACTTATATTCCGTCAAGCAATAACTGTGATACTGTACAGTGTAATGCAAAGTCTGATTTTAATTTTACAAATTGTGATAATACAAATGACAGAGATAATATTAAAGATTCTACGCATTTGACTGAAGATGTTCTTTCTATCGATGAGAATCCTAATACGTTAGTTGTTAGTAACAACAACGAGATGAGTGATAAGTCTATGATATGTATAATTAATCGGATTATAACACATTATATAATAAACATTCTATATGCAGTTTTTTTATATACTTTGCATGACAATACATTTACAACTTTTGCAACATAATATACTCGCAATAAAAATGTCTCCACTTTATTTTTATAAATTTTATTTTACAGATTCTTCACCAACTGCCAATTCCAATACTACTTTAAATATTGGTACAGCAAAAATAAATTACGATATCGAAAATGTTTCGACAATGTTAAGTAAACTTCCTGATGTGAAACAGATCGTTCAATGTTGTAATCAATTTAACTCTACTTCTAAAATATGTGAAAATCCAAATGTCATTGAGAAGGTTAGAAATGCTATAAAAACTCCAAAGATCTCGAAAGTACAAAATGTTAGTATATTAGTAAAAAAGACAATGCGTCCAATGCATAGAGAAAAGGTTGATAATATTATGTACAACTGAATAATACGTATAGTGTCACTAATAACAATAATGTTTTTCCAAATGCAAACAAGGCTTACATTATCAATAATATTTCAAATGGTACATTTGCTCCAATTGCCGAATCTACACTCGTAGAGAATCAGTTAAGTTTAGAGTGTGAAATGAATGATAATAATACTGAGTCTGATACATCCATTACATCTAAAGCTAGTTTCCCACGATGCGATTTTTCGTGCAAGTTTACTTGCGAGGAGCCCTGCCAGCCACCGTGTAGGCTACGCAGCGAGAAAAGTTGCTTGCTGCGAGTAGCGCTGCGTGTAGCGCTGACGGTTTTCATTGATAGAACGAGTGCTATTTTCTCTGCGTGTTTTGTTGCTAGGCAGTGTAAACAACCAATGAGAACTAGCGACTAGATCATGTGACAAAATTGACATGATCTTTTTGTTCTTTTTGGTTATCATTGTGTGCCATTTTTTCATCCAAAGTCTTCTTTGTCGTCTTTTCATGACTAAAATTAGCAAACGAAAAAGTGCTCCTAAACTTTTCCTGCGTCATTTTTCAAAATTTTTTGTTGAGGAGCACCGCACAAATTATCATCCGTTCCATCCGCTAAGCTAGCTTTGCACCTCGCTCCGTGTGAAGCGAAAACCTGCAGCGCGCCCAGCTTAGCTTTATGTAATGTAAAGCGCAGGGCAGCAAGCAGCAAATCATACATCCTATCCAACACGAAAAATCGCATCGTGGGAAACGGGCTTAAGACTAATTTCGATGATAGTTTTCATTTGTCAGATTGCTCTATGTTTGAAAACACAGATGAAGATGAAAATAAAGATAAAACTGAAAGTACATATACGATTAATACAAGTGAAAATAAAACTGCGAACAGTACATTAAATTTGACATCCTCATTCTCATCTAAAGTATATGATGATAGAAATATGCATGTAGAAACTTCTGACAATCCTAAATTGAAACTAAATATGTGCCCATATTGTGAAAAATTTCAAACGCAATTTGCAAGGCACTTAGAATCAGTACATAAAACTGAAGAAGATGTGACAAAGTTTCGTTTTTTACCTAAGGGTAAGTTGTATGTTATATACAAAGTTCCCAACATTATATGTATAGCTTCATTTTAAACATAGAGTTAAACTGAAAAAAGTATCATATATAAAAAATTTTGCTAACCATAGTATTTGATCAAACAATTTCTTTCTGATACTTTTCAAATATTAGTAATTTATTGTGTATATTATGTTTAAAATTTTTAATAATTTACTTTTAATTTAATCGTAATTTATCATACATTGTGTACTTATCATTTCAGGTAACTCAGAACAAAAGAAGATTATTGGTCTACTTAGACGACAAGGAAATTTTATATATAATACAAATTTTAACTTAAATAAAGGAGATTTAATTGTGTGCCGGCGTCCAAGAAAAAATTTGGATAGACAAGCAGCCGATTTTATTCCTTGTGCAAAATGCAAAGGTTTTTTTTCTAAAAATAATATAAGACATCATTTTGCGTCATGTGCACAAAAAAGGGAATATCCTCAAAGAAATGTAAAAATATTGGGACGTACTGTGGCTTGTCGTATACATTACAGTGCAAATACACCATTAAGAAGATTGGTATTTCCAGTGATGAGGGAAGACAGTATAACTCAAATTATTAGATACGATGAGCTGTTGATTGGTTATGGTAATAAAATGTGTCAGAAGTATCGTCTCCAACATCAGCACGATATGATCAGAGCGCGACTGAGATTACTTGGACGATTTCTTATAATTTTGAAGGATCTCGATAACATTACAGATTTTTCTTCAATATATGATCCAACAAAATATGAACAATGCATCAAAGCTGTCAATAAACTCGCACAATTTGATGAAAAGACTTGGAAATATAAAACACCATTGCATCATCTTTGGGAACACTTATAAAACAAGTTGGGGAAATTTTAAGAAGTATGTGTATTAAGAAACAGGTTATTGCCACAAATACGAATATTGCTTTCAATACCAAAATACTATGTTACGATGAAAGAATTCCATTTTTACATTACACCAATGCGATACAACTTCATTAAGATTCAACAGTATAATTTAATATTCTTTAAACATTTCTTTAATTATAATAATTATATAGATTTAAGATTATTTAAAAGTATTTAATACACAAGTTATTATTTTCTTAAATAGAGTTGATTTATTATTTTTTATCCAAGATAGATTTTATATACCAAAGATAGAAGATAAACTTGAGAGTTATATTTTTATTTTATTTTGTTTTAAGAGTTTTCTTATATATCATAAATATGTATCTCGTTATGTATAATTCCTAAACGTATATAATATTAATAACATAGAATATATACAACTTTTGTTAAACCATGGCAAACAAAACTCAATTGAGTATGATAAAGTATTCATAAGATAAAGCATTTATATACGATATATATGATTTATGCAAATAGTCCCCAGACAGCACAAGACATCCTCAGGATCATCCTGAATATGTCCAGGACGGTTCAGGACATTTGTAGGATGTTTTAATATATCATTATAAATATATTTTATGAAAATTTAATATGCATGCATGATTACTTTCAGTTATGTAGGCTATTTAATATAATTTAGAACTCTTAAGTATTATAATAAGTATTAATGTCCTATAAATGCCCATTGAATAACCTCTGGATGTCTATAGGATATCTGTCCTGTCTATTATATTGGATGTCCTTTGGATTTCCAGAGGACATACATGTGTTATCTGGCAACTAATTGTTAACATTAATTTCGTTTAATATTAATAATTGAATTTGATGCGCACGTTTTCATATATCCAAAATTATTATTTATTTAATATTTCATGAGAAATATTACTGTGCGCAATATTCCAAAAACTTTACAAAAAATAGTATTCAGCCGCTAGTTTGTTTGTTTACCGCTATGCAACGCGCGGGCGATGCGTTCATCTCGTATTTCAGATTTGGTCATGAGAATTATATAAAGCTTGCAAAGAGCAACTGGCAGGAAATTAAAAATGTAATTATTTTTTATCAGTTTAATTTCTGATGCAATCCCAACATAGGAAATTCAGATATTGGATTGTTTAGAAAATATTAAACGGCTCAAACCCGGAAGCCAAACCTAATATATTCATGTACAGCATGAAAGCCTCAAATATCAAAGTACGTGAATTATTTTCGGTATTAGCATTTCGGTATTGGCAGTAAATAACAGAACGCAATTTTATAAAGAAAATAATTTATGAACTTCTATATTATATTTAATATTCTATTTTATATTCTATTAATATATATATCTTATATAAATTATATTCAGTATGTTATTAAAAAAATATGTTATCTTTAAAATATCATATAAAGTACCTTGATAACATATTCTGGATATAATTTTGAATGCATTATAGATGTTTTAAGAATTACGATGTCTTACGGACATCTTATGGACATCCGTAGGACTTTGAAATGGAATATCCTGAGGATATTTCTAGGTATAGCATGAGGTGCTCATTTGCTATTCCTCAGGACATCCTGAGTATATCCCGGGATAAAATTTAGATATCCACAGGATATCCGTAATGTCCGTCCTGGATGTCCTTCGGATTTCCCGAGGATGTCATAGTGCTGTCTGGGTCATTTCACGGTGACTTACAAAAGATTTTAAAGTGATTTGATGAAGTATAATAAATACGTATCTGCAATTAGAATAGTTTTCAAATATAAATACAGATTTCAAATACAGATAACAAGTTTAATCAAATAATATGTAAATTATATGTTTATTCATACTTATCTGCACAATAATTATAAATTTTTGTTAACGTTTAAAAATATATTTGTGTAATACTATTTATATTAACAAAAGAGAGAAAGACAGAATTTCATTTAATAAAAAACATACCTTTTAATATAATTGGATTTCATTTTATACTAAAAATTTGCCTTTTATTAAAATATTAACATTAGTATTAAGGTAAGTTAAAATGTAACAGAGTCTAAAAACAGAAATTCACAATATTAAATAAGAAAACAGAAAGTACAATATGTTTGCGAAAAATTAAGTTTGTAATCGCAATATATATATATATATATATATATATATATATGTATATATATATTGCGATTACAAACTTAATTTTTATTTATACCCAGCAAACACAAAGTAACAGTAACATAACATTAATGTTATAATTTCCCACTCAACAATGTAACTGTTACGTACAAGGCATGTTATATTGCAGTTACATTGTTGAGTGGGAAATTATAACATTGATGTTATGTTACTGTTACTTTGTGTTTGCTGGATAAACTATTTTAATTCTTTATATAATAAAATAGTGTTTAGTAAATTTAAATCCTTCCATTGCATCTAAAAAATTTTGTTACATTTTACTTTAATTTGTACATATTGGCTGAAAAGTGGTATAATATCATTCTATAAACATACTTTGATAACAAAAAGCTTGTTTTCCAAGATAATCCATGCCTAAAAGGATGAATGTTGATTTTTCCATTACATATCACAAGATTCTATTAGCGGAGACTATAATATTGAATTCTCGCTTAAAAGATTCTCGTGTTTTGTAAATGGATTGCCTCCAGATATGCAAGCTGGATCCCTGGTTTACAAATTAGAGCGGTTCTATTACTTTCGCCTGCTTAAAATGAAAATAAACATGATAACATATTAAATAGACAGCGTGACATTAAGATCTCGTTCGTATAGCAATCTTACCAGTATAATTGTCATCATCCCAATTCAATCTTCCTTTAGGTTGAGCAGTCAGAAAGCACAATACTTAAAAACATTACCTCGAACTGTAGTTGCACAATAGTTATCCCAATACGCGTAGACCCAAAAATGCATTATTTCTAGCGTAAAGGTCTCACTGTAAATATATGCATTATGCGAGACAGTACATACATGTAAACCTTCAAGTATAATTATTACAAATATAATTATCATATTGATACTACATTATTTCTCTGAAAGATACCCTGCTTAAAATAATGGATAGAAAACGATAAGATTGTATTAGATTAAGCCTAAATTTGAATGCAAATGAATAAGGTCTATATGTTATGAATATTATAATGTATAGACTTTCTATAATATTTAATAACATTTTATAATATCTCAGATAGTTATCGGATTTTAGTGTGAGAATTCACATAATAAAATTATCATTACTAATCATAATTTGATATTTTGTGTTCTTTATTATTCTTTACTGATTAGTAATCTATGTATATCTATCATGAAAGTAAGAAATGCACATGCTAACCGATTCAATAATAGTTTCTCAATGAAAAATTTATCAAAATTTATCCGAATTAATCATTCGGTATTTGCATCAAAATGAATATATATATTTAGGAAATTGAAACTATTGCAACGTATCCGACATTTCATCATAAAAAGATGTAGAAATAAATGCTCTCCTATTAAATTGAATTCAATGAAGGAATTCAATGGAATTTTTAATGGTAATTTATCATATCTAATCATGAGAGGATATTTTGTGTTCTCTGTCATCTTTTTCTGATTAGTGATCTATGTATATCTATCATGAAAGTAAGAAATACTCATACTATCCGATTCAATAATAGTTTCTCAATGAAAAGTTTATCAAAATTTATCCGAATTTATCATTCGATATTTGCATCAAAATGAATATGTACATTTAGGAAATTAAAACTATTGCAATGTATCCGACATTTTATGATAAAAAGATGTAGAAATAAAGGCTTTCTCATTGAATTAAATTCGTTGAAAGAATTGCATGTAATTTTTAATGGTAATTTATCATATTTAATCGTGAGAGGATATTTTGTGTTCTCTGTCATTTTTTCTGAATAATAATCTATCTGAATACTTATCGTATTAAAAGTAAGAAATGCTCATGCTATCCGATTAAATACAGATACATTAATTATCATTTAAAATTTTGTTAATATATTTCGTAGAAGAAAAATATGTATTTATAATAATGTTATAAGTTTTAAAATAAAATATTTTTATATTAATATATAGCTTAAAATAATAAAAGATACCTACAAATAATTTGTAGTTCAAAAACTTAGGAATCGGTAATAAATAAATTATATTTCTGTATTTTCTTATCAAGAGACATATGGTAGTGTCTGGCGCCAATTCACGCGTAATAAAAAGTTGCGCGCAGCAACGGCAAGACGCACCGTATCTTTACGCGAGTCTGAAAGTTGAGAGTATCCGAACTTATCAGATCTCAAATTAACCACTGAATATAACGGATCGAGTTCTTAATAGATTTAATCGATAGCTTATTTTGAGTGTGAATTATATTTATATAATTTTCTTTAGAAAATGTTTTTATATTTTGCTCTACGTGCTCTTAAATGATTTCATATATCACTTTAATGTACATACATCTTCGATTAACAGAGATATTTAATACCATGGATTGCGATAATGGATGGTTCGGCAAAAAACATATACTTCTTTTTGGAGATTTATTGCAACTTCCACCTGTGCATGAAGATCCACCTTTTATTGAATTATCAAAATTAAAAATTGAGAAATACATTGGTGCAATGGGTTCTATAAATTTATGGTCTTTATTTAGTTATGATGAATTACAAATTAATGTACGACAACAAGGTGATAATTCTTATCGAGATATATTAATGAGAATTCGAATTGGAACAATTACAGATTCGGACGTAACTATTTTAGAAACGAGGAAAATCAATTTTAGAGAAACTAATTGTGACGACCGATTACAAGAATTATGTAATTATTTACAAAATTTACCAATGGATACTGTTTGCTTACTTCCAACTTGTGCATTATGTGATATTTTGAATACTGCAATGTTAAATCGTATTTCTTCGGATAAGATAGAACTCGTTGCTCAAGATCTGGCAGAATGTGCACCATATTTAAAGAAAAAAGTTATGAAAATATTAAATAAAGATGATGAAGATAGTTCTCGAACAGCTGGATTAGCAAGAATCATAACTGTCAAATTAGGAGCACGTATAATGGTTAGAAGAAATATCGATGTTAATTTAGGTCTTGTAAATGGTACGATTGGTACAATTACATCAATTATACGTAGCGCAATTGACAATGCCAAGTGAGCAATATGTTATCAAAAGAAATTCATAAAGTACTCAAGTTTAAGAGTCGGACTTCCGAAAACACCATCAAAATGATAATATTATGATATCAATAAGTCCTCCAATGCGTCGATTTTAGAGGAAAGAAAGACATCATATAATTGATATCTAAAAGAATTCCACAATCTGACTTCTTTTAAATATCAAACAAATGTCACCGTTAAGAACCGTTCTATTTGTAGTATTATATTTTTGGGCGAGTTTTTTAATTCATCGATTGATCAATCGCATGATGCGCAAATACAGCAAAGTCCTGTATTTGCTACATTTGTGCATCATGCGATTGATCAATCGATAAATTAAAAAACGCCCTTTACATTTTTTGAAGACATAACCCAACTTCTTAGGTTGGATATAGAAATAACAAAAATATATATGAAAATATTAATCTATTTTATGCTCAAATATTTAATAACATTTATAATTTAAGAAAGAGAGATTATCTTAAAAACGTTAATATTGAAGAAATGCTATCTCTTTGAAATACAGAGCACGCAGTGGCACGCAGTTCACACTAGAACATAGGGTCTCTAGTTTACACGTACGTTGCTTGCGCATGTGTGCGGCGTTCGTAAAATATCTTAAACGGCACGCTTGCTACAGATTTTAGAGATATCTATGAAGAGATATCATAAAGAGTTCTTTTGAAAGATATCTTACAAAAAGATAACTTACTGATATCATTTCTAAGAAAATTTAATTAAGTCTTTAAAAAGTCCTCTTAAAGAGCTCATCCTCTCAATAATGCTCACTGGGTGAAGTAGAAAAAATTAAGATAATAGTGTCATCAGGTATAGAGCATATTATAGAACGTTTAAATGTCAAGTTTGAAGTAATGGATAGAGCATTTGTTATAAGAAAACAATTTCCTATATGTCTAAGTTATGGTATGACTATTCATAAAAGTCAAGGTCTGAGTTTAAAACATGCTGTTGTGGAAGCTGGAAATTTTATATTCAGTTGTGGACAAGTATATGTCGCTCTTTCACGAGTGACTACCCTGAGTGGATTGCACCTTATAAATTTTGATCCCTCTTCTGTAAAAGCAAATGAGTTAGCTATAATAGAATATAATAGATTGCGAACACAATACAGGCCAGATCTTATACATATTAATATTTTGAAACAACGTGTTCACAAGATTCGTGATACAATTTGGGCAATATCATCAAAAAATATCTTGGAATGTCAAGTTAATGATAAGGATATTAATGATTCTACTTTATGGCATATAAGAGGACTTCCAAATGTTGATAATATATCTTGCTATGCTAATGTTTCAATTCAATGTATACTTCATTCTTCTATTCTCAGAAAATTGTTGCTTCGTCTTGAGCATAGGAATATTATAAGAAAATTTATTAATTGTTACATGTCAAACAACGAAACTATTAATATAATGGCAATACGCCAATTGGCAGGAGATCAATATCTTGAAAAGATTCAACGAAATGTTAGTGAGTTTATTATACATCTTATTAATAACATAGATAATATAAAGAGTGTAATCGAGCACCAATTAAACATAACTTTACGATGTAAGGTATGCAACTATACAAACACAAAAATTTATACAAATTATATACTATTGCTCCAATCACCCGAAAATTTAAAAAAATCATACTTTACAAGAATTAATACAATATAATTTTTCACATTGGAATAATGTTGAAAAAATATGTACCAATTGTAATGCTGTCTCTGTACTTGAAAAGACTGATATAATAATAACAGGAAGTATTATTATCTTACAGTTATCATTATTTAAAAATAGTGATACAAAAATTATTAAAGTAACACATTTAAAAATTAAAGCTGTACCTACAGAAAAGATATGTATTGGTGCAAATATATATAAAGTTATTAGTGGAATTTTTCATCAAGGTAAAAGTACAACTGATGGACATTATACAAACATAGTACGTGCTAAAGGTACCGAGTGGCAATTAATAAATGATTCAAAAGTACAAAAGTGCAGTTGGCCTCGAAATGCTAAAAACGCATATACATTTTTTGCAGAAAAAATATAAATTTTTAAAAAAAGCAATGAGATCACCTAAAAAAAACTTCACAAAGGTAAAAAAAAATACGCCAAGTATATAAAAAAATCCCAACATGTACGCAAAAAAAGTTTAACCTAAAAAAACCTCACAAAGGTAAAAAAAAATACGCCAAGTATATAAAAAAATCCCAACATGTACGCAAAAAAAGTTTAATATCTATCCCTACAAAATAACTTTTAAAAAAGTTTCTCCTTGAAAAATAATTTTCATACAAAATAAAAAATTAAAAAAAGATCTTCATCTAAAAAATAACTCTAAAAAATAAAAACCTTTCAAAAATCAAAACTAAATGAAATCAATAGTTAACTAGCCAAGTATTTAGAAGCAATTCAGTTTATAAAGATTTGTAATTTGAAATAGTATTTGTCATAAAATCATTCTTGTATTTATAGAAATGTTATAGACAGATTCACAGATTCACGGGTTTCTATGAAATTAAAACACATTTTATTTTTATTAACAGAAATCTGATTTTCAAAATAAGTTCAACAATTTTGAATATTGTATATCACAAATTACACTATTATAGAGTTTATTAAGGGTATTATATGCTATAATATCAAATCATATTGTTGATGTTAAGTGCGATTAAAATTCCTTTGATTTGCAAAGTATATCTTACAGGATGTATAATTCGATAGAAAATTTTTCGTAAACTCAAAGTCGCATAAAACAAACTTACACCAAAGCAAAGTATAAAAACTTGGCGTTCCCCGGGTCGCATTAAGACGTGTATATAATATAAATATATAAAATTATTTTAATTTCTAAAAATATATATGCAATAATTTTCATATAACATGAAATATTGGATGAACGATACAAATCTGGGATCATATATTTTAATACGACCCGGGCACGCCAAGTTTTTATACTTTGCTTTGGTGTAAGTGTGTTTTATGCGACTTTGAGTTTACGAAAAATTTTCTTTCGAATTATACATCCTGTAAGATATACTTTGCAAATCAAAGGAATTTTAATCGCACTTAACATCAACAATATGATTTGATATTATAGCATATAATACCCTTAATAAACTCTATAATAGTGTAATTTGTGATATACAATATTCAAAATTGTTGAACTTATTTTGAAAATCAGATTTCTGTTAATAAAAATAAAATGTGTTTTAATTTCATAGAAACCCGTGAATCTGTGAATCTGTCTATAACATTTCTATAAATACAAGATTGATTTTATGACAAATACTATTTCAAATTACAAATCTTTATAAACCGAATTGCTTCTAAATACTTGGCTAGTTAACTATTGATTTCATTTAGTTTTGATTTTTGATTTTTTAAAGGTTTTTATTTTTTAGAGTTATTTTTTAGAGGAAGATCTTTTTTTAATTTTTTATTTTGTATGAAAATTATTTTTCAAGGAAAAACTTTTTTAAAAGTTATTTTGTAGGGATAGATATTAAACTTTTTTGCGTACATGTTGGGATTTTTTTATATACTTGGCGTATTTTTTTTTTACCTTTGTGAGGTTTTTTTTAGGTGATCTCATTGCTTTTTGTAAAAATTTATATTTTTTGTGCAAAAAATGTACAAGGAAAAACTTTTTTAAAAGTTATTTTGTAGGGATAGATATTAAACTTTTTTTGCGTACATGTTGGGATTTTTTTATATACTTGGCGTATTTTTTTTTACCTTTGTGAGGTTTTTTTTAGGTTATATATTTTATTTACAGAGAAAAAAGAGAATATATAAGAGAAAAAGGAGAGAAAAAAAATATAAAAAAGGAATTTTTACATTATCAGTTTACATTATTGTAATTTATGTAGCGTTATATATGTATATGATACACAAATTTCAATAATATATAGCTCTAATAATGTTAATTAAATATACATTTATAATAAGATAAAGTATTATACTTACTTTGTCTCAGCTTTGTTGGCTTCATCTTCCGTGTACGGTGGACGGTGGACGATCTCAAGACAAATGATGATGTTCGGGCCGATTCCGAGCACGTGCGCCGTTGCCACATGGTTCACAGTATCGAGAGAGAGAGAGAGCGAGAACGAATAAGGAGCAGGCGAGATAGCTAATATGAAAGAGTTCCGAAGTCTCGCTCGCAAAGCTCGCTTTATCTATAATCTCTTGCGTTATACATATATCGTTATACAATTTTTGTTTCTCGCACTTATTGATTCGAAAATAATTACAATGAATTAATGATATTTTACCGATTAAAATAATACTAAACACGATATAAATCGGATAATTTTTAATCAATTATGTAATTAAAATTATGATTACTATTTTATTAAAAATAATTCAATTTATGTCATATTTAGTGTCATTTTAATCGTAAAAATGTAATTAATCCATTACAATTATTTTCAGATATATAAAATGCGAAATATAGAATTTTTATTTTCTATAGTAAGGTGACATATATACATCAAAGATTACAGATAAAGGGAGCCTGGCGAGCGAGACTTCGGAACTCTTTGATTTGTCATCTCGCTTGCTCCTTCATTCTTTCTTGCTTTCTCTTTTGTCGACTTTTCAGCATCGGGATCTTTCCTTATCTACAAAATATAAATCTTTTATAAAATAAAAACTTAAATTTGCATTTTGCATTTTATCAATATGAGTATAAATATAATGGATTAATGAGATTCTTGCGATTAAAATGATACCAAACATGACATATATCGGATTATTTTTAATCACTTATGTAATTATGATTACTTATTTTATTAAAAATTATACGATTTATGTTGTATTTAGTATCATTTTTATCGCAAGAACGTCATTAATCCATTATATTTATGTTCATATTGATAAAATGCAAAATGCTAGTTAAAGTTTTTTTTTTTATAAAATGTTTATATTTTGTAGATAAGAAAAGATCCCCGATGCTGAACAATCGACTAAAGCGAGAGCAAAAAAGAATGAAGGAGCAAGCGAGATGACAAACATCAAAAAGTTTCAAAGTCTCAATCGCCAGGCTCTCTTTATCTGTAATGTTCGACGTATATATTTCATCTTATTATATAAAATAAAATCTCTGTATTTCACATTTTATAAGAGTGTTACAAAGCAATAAACATCGGTAAGATGAGTAGTCGCACTAACTTAGTGCCGGCTTCTCTTACCGCATACACTCGGGTTCGAATCCCGAGTGTTGTGCCTCTAGCCGCTAAGGAAGAGGTCTTTAGGGATTTATACGCCCAAAGGATTAGGATCCACGCTCGAAATAAGGCACTCCCGGACGTTAGGTATAAATTGATATATTTCACAGGTTTTTGTACACTTTCACTTAGTCGCGATTATAATAGTCGGGCGCGATATGTACGGTATATCGATACTGTGGATATGAGCGAGCGAGTAGCGAGCGATGTTAATGAGCTATGTTACTGAGCTAGCGTCGGTGCATCTCGCGCTCAATATATATTAATTAATTAGGTCGTTAATTAGGGAGGAGTGTGGTGTCCCTGACCGGAGCATGTCTCGTGCTCCGCTTGTCGGTCTGTCTCGTCAGCTGCTTACTCAGCTTCCGAGAACTTGACCGTGACTTCCTTCTCTATAGTCACGTATCTTTACTTTATTTTATTAATAATCTTTTATTCTTTATTCTTTCTTAATTCCTTTTCCTTGGGCTCTTTCCCTGATTTTAATGCTTTGCTTTA
Organism: Formica selysi; assembly: GCA_009859135.1. Lineage (NCBI taxonomy): Eukaryota > Metazoa > Arthropoda > Insecta > Hymenoptera > Formicidae > Formica > Formica selysi. The sequence continues at coordinate 903,673 of WHNR01000035.1, forward strand.
GTCAGCTCTTTCTCAATCTTTTCTGTTCTACTTTACTTGTTTTATATCTTAATATTAAAAAGTTGGTCGGGTTACGACACGAATAAGGCGTGAATCGCCGCTATCTGCAGATACCCCCCGTACAATCCCCATAGTGCCTATATCATCCGCATCATCTGGATATGTGCCCCCGCATCGTCCGCACCATCCGGATATGTACCTGCGCTAATATGCGCAGGTACTCTTTTGCAATTTTTTTTTTTTTTAATATAAAATAATTGCTAAATTAATTTTATACATAAAAAATTATTTATATTTTACGAAAACATTATATAAAATTAATTATATGGATTATTCTGTATAATTAATAATAATTGTATTATCTTTGTATATCACACATCATATGTTATATATAAGATGTCCCTCAAAATTTCGAAATTTAAATTTTGCAATGGGATAATTCTGGAAATATTAAATAACATAAATTTTTATCAATTAATTTTTAAGCAATATTTTCTAAAATGTAATAGCTTTCACTTTACAACTTACGATTTAGATGATCGCCTGTGATTCGTGCGTCTAATAATTGATAACCGAGCATTTAAAGTTTCACTTACTCTATATACAATAATTAATTGATAAATTACCAAATTTTAACCCGTAGTAACCACACTTCTATTCAGTATACGTACTAACCACACTAGTGCGATTTGGGATTTTGCATTTTTAAAGTTCCATAACTCGCGCATAAATAATCCAAAAATGTTTGATAATATGAGTTTCTTGGGGTAAAAATTCCCCAGGAATCCAATGGTAATGGTCTCGAATGCAAAAAATAATTTTGTAATAGTGAAAAAACGTCAAAATCAAAATCAAATTTTTAAAAAATCGGTTTTTTTTCCAAAAAAATCGCCATTTTTTTCTATTTGACAGAAATAAATGCTTTTTTTTTAAATTAAAGTTAAAATGTTGTATTTTGGAAAAAAAAATATTTTATAAACATTATAGAATATTAAGGATTTTTTAGGGGTGTTTGAAAGTATGGTATATTTGAAAGGTGAAAAAATCAGTAAATGGTTTGTTTATAATAGACAAAAGTATTTATTTTTTTCAAAAAATGACTAAAATACTGTTGAATGTAAATAATTATTTATTTTTATAGAAAAATAAAAATAATCAAGATTTTATAAAAAAATATTATTGCTCCGAAATTTATTAAAAATGTAAAAAATTATACAAAATTGTAAATTTTTATGTTAAAAACAACAAAATATGTTTATCCCGTAGTAACCACACCTCTATTCAGTATACGTACTAACCACACTAGTGCGATTTGGGATTTTGGATTTTTAAAGTTCCATAACTCGCGCATAAGTAATCCAAAAATGTTTGATAATATGAGTTTCTTGGGGTAAAAATTCCCCAGGAATCCAATGGTAATGGTCTGGAACGCAAAAAATAATTTTGTAATAGTGAAAAAACGTCAAAATCAAAATCAAATTTAAAAAAAATCGGTTTTTTTTCCAAAAAATCGCCATTTTTTCTATTTGAAAAAATTAATGTTTTTTTTTAAATTATAGTTAAAATGTTGTATTTTGGAAAAAAAATATTTTATAAACATTATAGAATATTAAGGGTTTTTTAGGGGTGTTTGAAAGTATGGTATATTTGAAAGGTGAAAAAATCAGTAAATGGTTTGTTTATAATAGACAAAAGTATTTATATTTTTCAAAAAATGTCTAAAATACTGTTGAATGTAAACAATTATTTATTTTTATAGAAAAATAATCAAGATTTTATAAAAAAATATTGCTCCGAAATTTATTAAAAATGTAAAAAATCATACAAAATTGTAAATTTTTATGTTAAAAACAACAAAATATGTTTAAATACTTACATTCAATGTAATTCCACTCGTTTATTATACGAAAAAGCAAAACTAATTATTTTGTCGAGCACCGACTTTGCACACACTGCTGCCACACTAGTGCAAATAAGCACCTCCTCAAAGTTTTGGTACTGCTGCTGTAGCGGTTTCAAAAAAAATGGCGCCGGTTCACTGTGAAGTTAGTACCCTAGGGTAATGACATATTTGTCGTACTGGGGGTAGGCCGTTACAGAACGCAGATAGAAAGATCCGGAAGCAAGAAATTTTAGGTGGTGCAAATTTGCACTGGTGTGGTTACTACGGGTTAATATCAATCTTGTTACTAATATAATACTAATAACATATAAATATATATAAAAATGAAAAAAAAAATATATATATATATATATATATATATATATATATATATATGTATATATATATTATACTTTCATTTTTATATAAAGTTCCTAACTTTTTATTATCAACTTTTTAATATCAACATGTCTAAAACAAAAATAAAATAATTAATTAAACAATTGAATGCCGAAATTATTTTGTTACCTATAATATGCTGATAACTCGTGTGTACTTATACATATATTTGTGAATTTATATATAAATATGGAATTATACGTATATGTATATATTATCAGATAATAACTAACAAGATCAATTCGGTATTGAATTGGTTAATTAATTATTATATTTTTGTTTTACACATGTTGATATTAAAAAGTTGATAATAAAAAGTTGGAAACTTTATATAAAAATGAAAGTATATATATATATATATTTTTATTTTTATATATATTTATATGTTATTAGTATTTTATTAGTAACAAGATTGATATTAAAATTTGGTAATTTATCAATTAATTATTGTATATAGAGTAAGTGAAACTTTAAATGCTCGGTTATCAATTATTAGACGCACGAATCATAGGCGATCATGTAAATCGTAAGTTGTAAAGTCGCAGCTATTACATTTTAGAAAATACTGCTTAAAAATACAGAAAAACAATATTTTTATTCGGTTATAGAATATTCATTTATAAAGATAAACATTTATAAAGATGTACATTAGTTTTTATTTTCATCATAACGCGATATCTATAGCAGTCAGTACGTAAGTATGTATGTATCGGGCAGTAAGTCGGCTGTACGCACACACACATGCAAACAGACGTACGCGATCATATAAGTGCGCGGCAGCTCAGTCTCAGTTTGTCGCGTGTGTTTTGTACATACACGTAACAAGAGATTATCGCGCGCTCAACCGTTATGATGTGTTATAACACGTTGAAGTGAAAAAACTGTATTTTTGTGTTTTTAATTTTTAATATATAGTATGTCCACATAATGGGACAAAAATATAATAACAAACGCTTGCCTCTCTCTGTCCGCAGACTTTCCTTAAAAAAAATAAGGGTCAAAAGGTTAGTACTATTTATATATAAGGTATATTTATATATAAGGTAAATCCAATACAGATTGACTTGCGTGAAGTTGGCACCCGATTTTAACCAAATCAAATTTTGAAATTTGTTTCTCATAGAATTTCGCCTGCAGGTGATTGAAGTAATAATTTTTTTGTTTGTAGTTGAAATATAAATATGATAGCGATTTTTAAATGACAGTAAGGAATTAATTTATAATTAGAGCGCAACTGGCATCAGATTATAATCTAAAATCGTTTGTAATTGTTTGTAGTACAAGAATTTTTGTTTATACTTGAAAAATAAACAAATAAATTAACAACAAATTAATAAGTGAAACTACGAAATGTTAACTAACAAGAAACGTAATTAAAGTAGTGTTCAAGATTGAAACGTTGAATTTAATCGATAAATTTAAACTGTAAATTCAACCGACAAATCTGAACGTAAGAGCCGCGATCAAAACCCGAGCGAGAATAAACATCGTCGCGATCAGCCGATCGGCGCGTGACCGCGTGATCATAACAAAGAAAAAGGTGCGTGATCGCATTCTTCTTAGAAAGAAAAAGTGTGACAAACACCTATATTCTCGAACATTCGGCGCCAAAAATATCCTATTATGGAAATCGGTCGACCGCGACTCTTTTCCGTCGTTATTCAGTCTGCCTACGACAACGATTCGAGCCGGTCGAAATTCATCGACTTTTCGCATTCGCACTTCGCATATTCTCGCTCGTGTCGCGTACGCAGTAGACTTACTCGTCTCAAATTCGGTCCGAATTGTCTCGCCATACGATCGCATTCATATTCTCGCTGCGGTCAATTCGGTCATATCTCAAACTGTATTCTTCAATTCAGTTAGTGCTAAGACATTGTGAACGTTAATTCTGTGGAGTCCGAGAGTCGACGCTCGTTAACCGCATCGCGAATGTCCTCTGCCTCGCGCCAAAATCCATCCGGCGTTCGCGTGCAAGATTTCCGCTCTCGCGAGAGTTTCTAGCAAGAAACTCTTACTCAAGATTTTCGAACCGCGAAAAAGGGCAGTCACTAACAGGACATTTGAAGATTTCCGTCGGAATCGCGGAATACGTGCCGTCGCTCGCTCCTATCATTCAAAATAAAGAACATTGAAAACAATCAGCACTCGACTCTTTTCTCAATCTCCTTATCCTCCAGCGGATCTACGGATTCGCGTTACACACCGCTTCTCGCTCATCTCTGAGCGTCTCTCTCAGTTTCGGGCGATCTCGTCGAGGTCGACTCCCGAACATATTGGTCCTTCGAGCCGGATAGGAGCGTGTGTGGAGGATAAGTTCGCGAATGTGTGATAGTCCAATACATCTACGATGTCGGAGCACGTCGCGCATCAGCAGCAGCTGCAGCGTACCATTGAACGCGCTCTCGAGAACTTCAAAAAACTCGGTAGGAACAATCTCACACCAGCTAAGGTGCGTTCCCGGATCTCAATGCTCAAGGAATACTGGAGTCAATTCTCCAATGAACACGCCGAGGTGTCGCGGAAAGTCCCGGAAGCCATCCGGTCATCTTTCAGCTACTTCAAGGACAACCATTACGACGCGACTCAAGTAGTCTATGAAACGGCAATGGACCACATGGCGGAGATCCTGGAGGAAATGGAGCCGGTCGTGAGTCCAAACCCATCTCTGTCCTCGACGAGGCTGCCCGCGGACGCGTCCGCGTTTTCATTATCGCATCTTCCGCCCATCAAATTGCCTCCGTTCGACGGCAATTACGACGAATGGGAACAATTTCGCGATCGATTTACGACACTAATTCGTGAAAATTCGGATCTAAATGATTTCGTTCGCATGCATTTTTTATCATCGTGTCTAAAGGGTAGCGCGCAGGAATGTATCGCGAATATTTCTGTAACGGCCGCGAATTTCGAAATAGCGTGGAAAGCGTTGACCAAACGGTCCGACGACAAAAAGCGGTCGATAAACAAACATCTCTCGACCTTGCTCAGCTTATCGTCTATCCCGCGCGAATCTGCCACCGAGCTGCAGACTTTAAACGACAAAGTGAAGATCGCAATGGCATCATTGAAAGCCCTCGATCGAAAACCGGAGAAACTCTGGGAAGATATTGTCGTTCACATCGTTGTTCAAAAATTAGATCCGGTAACGCGCAAAGCTTGGGAACTAAGTATCAGCAATAAAGATGCCCCGCAGTCTCACGAAACTTTAAGCGAATTTATTGAGTCTCGCACTCGCGCGTTAAGGGCAGCCGCCCCCGAGTCTGCCGTTAAAACCGGTGTAAAACCAATCGCAGCCTCGCGAATTCATGTCGCAACCGCATCCGCTAACGCACAATCGCCGTGCTCGCTGTGTCCAGCTCGACACTTCATTAATGTATGTCCTGCGTTCGTGAGCAAGACTGCGAGTCAACGTCGCGATATCGTCAAGCAACAAAAACGTTGTTTCAATTGTTTGAGCGCAAGGCATTCCGCACATGAATGCAAAAGTAAATATTCTTGTCGGGTTTGTCACAAGAAGCATCATTCGATGCTACACGTTGACCCGGATTCTAGCTCAAGTGCTTTGAAAAATGCACAGTCTAATTGCTCGTCGCCTCAAGCGTCAAATTCGACTCCGGAGGTCAATTCGCTAAACGCCTCAACCGTAACGCGAAAGCGCTCACCCGTCCTCTTAGCAACGGCCTGGGTAACAGTTCGCAGTCCGTCGGGTCGTATCGCGGTCGTCCGAGCTCTCCTTGATCAGGGCTCTGAAATGACTTTCATCTCTGAAAGTTTAGCGCAACTCTTGCGTGTCAAACGCATTCGTATGCCGATTTCCGTTTCCGCCGTCGGCGGGATAAATGCGGGGACTTTTCAACACGCGACACACATATTCATTTCTCCTCGCGATTCTCACGTTCCGTCGCTGTCGACCACCGCGCTCATTATGAAATCGTTAACTTCTTATGCTCCGAGACAGAATGTGGACATCTCGTCACTATCTTATCTTTCTGATTTGCCGCGAGCAGACGCGGATCCGACGAGTCTTGATCCTATAAATCTCATTATCGGAGCAGATCTTTACAATGATATCATTCTCGACGGTGTTCGCAAAGGAAGCGTCGGACAACCAATTGCTCAGAATTCCGTCCTCGGATGGATAATTTCGGGACCTATTACGTCATCAAAGACGAATACTATTTCAAAGCCGCCAATTCTTTCTGGAAACTGCACTCTCAATCGCGTTTCGACTCATCATAGTGTCGGCTCTCCCTCGCTCGAAGAGGAACTTCATCGGTTTTGGGAGGACGAGGAACTCCCACGACAAAGTCATCTCACACCGCAAGAAAAGCAGTGTGAAGAGCATTTTTGCTTAACGCATTCTCGCGAGTCTGACGGACGGTATGTCGTGCGGCTACCGTCCAGGAAGGGTCCTCCGATTGAAATCGGAAGTTCAAAGTTTCACGCGGAAAAATTGCTCAATTCATCATTTCGCAGATTTCGCGATAAACCGGAAATCGCGACAGAATATCGCGAATTCATGTCCGATTATCAACGACTAGGGCATATGCAGCCCGCGCCGACAGCTCAAAGTCAAATCGAGCAACTGTTTATCTCCCGCATCATGGGGTGATCCGAGAAAGTAGCTCTACTACGCGTCTTCGCGTGGTAGAGAATTCAAGCCGACGTATTTCCGACGGAAATACACGCGTTGTCAAACAATCAGAGCCTCTCGTCGAGAAGCTCACTTCTCTCGCTTCGACCGTTCCTCGATCGGGACGGAATTCTACGCGTTCGTGGACGGCTTAACAAAGCCCCGTTGCCAATGCCGGTTCGAAATCCGATTCTTCTCTCATCGCATCCTCTCGTTACATTGATCGTGAATCAAACTCATTTACGAGCGTTACATGCCGGACCGCAACTAACCCTCAACGTTCTGCGCCGCGAATTCTGGATCATTCGCGCTCGCAATATCGTAAAATCTGTCATTCATAAATGTGTTGTGTGTACTCGCGAACGAGCCGCGACTCCCACACAAATCATGGGAGATCTTCCCGAACCTCGCGGAACAGCGACAGTACGCTGTTTTTTACATTGCGGCCTAGATTACGCAGGACCCATGCAAATTCGCGCCTCCACTGGACGAGGTATCACTTCGCGCAAGGCATATATCGCGCTATTCATTTGCCTTGCGACTAAGGCAATACATTTGGAGATAGTAAGCGACTACTCCACTCAAGCGTTCTTAAACGCTTACTCTCGATTCTGCGCTCGCCGCGGTCTCCCGCAGTCAATGTACTCGGACAACGAGTGCCTCACTCCCGGTCATTGCTTAATCGGATCAACACTTATTGTAAACCCGGAACTATCATTGCTCGATCTCAACGAAAATCGCCTGTCGAGGTGGCAACTAGTACGACATGTCACTGAACGATTTTGGAAACTATGGAGCAACGATTATTTAAACACGTTGCAACAACGAGCAAAATGGCAAAAGGTCAAACCGCAGATCGATACCGGACAACTCGTTCTCTTGCGAAATACGACACTTCCTCCCTGCAAATGGGAACTAGGCCGAGTAACGCGTTGTCATCCCGGGTCCGACGGCTTTGTGCGGGTCGTCAAGACGGCCACCTCTGAATTCAAACGACCGATTGTAAAACTGTGCGCATTACCGGTCAATAATGAGGCAACGAGTAATTAGACTCTTTCGCTGCGTTGCGTTTCATTCACTGTACTTCGTTAGATTTAAGCACAAAATTGTCACAGGGCGAGCGTCATTCCGCCACGGCGGGTGGTAGATTCACGATGTTAAATCATATCAAAAAAAAAAAAATCATTCTTCCTTATATCGTTAATTATGGCTTGCGCTCTTATCGTTCAATGCTACTGTTGTATCGATTATTTTGGAACTATCGTTCCAAGGCGGGCGGTATGTTCAAGATTGAAACGTTGAATTTAATCGATAAATTTAAACTGTAAATTCAACCGACAAATCTGAACGTAAGAGCCGCGATCAAAACCCGAGCGAGAATAAACATCGTCGCGATCAGCCGATCGGCGCGTGACCGCGTGATCATAACAAAGAAAAAGGTGCGTGATCGCATTCTTCTTAGAAAGAAAAAGTGTGACGAACACCTATATTCTCGAACATTCGGCGCCGAAAATATCCTATTATGGAAATCGGTCGACCGCGACTCTTTTCCGTCGTTATTCAGTCTGCCTACGACAACGATTCGAGCCGGTCGAAATTCATCGACTTTTCGCATTCGCACTTCGCATATTCTCGCTCGTGTCGCGTACGCAGTAGGTTGACTCGTCTCAAATTCGGTCCGAATTGTCTCGCCATACGATCGCATTCATATTCTCGCTGCGGTCAATTCGGTCATATCTCAAACTGTATTCTTCAATTCAGTTAGTGCTAAGACATTGTGAACGTTAATTCTGTGGAGTCCGAGAGTCGACGCTCGTTAACCGCATCGCGAATGTCCTCTGCCTCGCGCCAAAATCCATCCGGCGTTCGCGTGCAAGATTTCCGCTCTCGCGAGAGTTTCTAGCAAGAAACTCTTACTCAAGATTTTCGAACCGCGAAAAAGGGCAGTCACTAACAGGACATTTGAAGATTTCCGTCGGAATCGCGGAATACGTGCCGTCACTCGCTTCTATCATTCAAAAAACATTGAAAACAATCAGCACTCGACTCTTTTCTCAATCTCCTTATCCTCCAGCGGATCTACGGATTCGCGTTACACACCGCTTCTCGCTCATCTCTGAGCGTCTCTCTCAGTTTCGGGCGATCTCGTCGAGGTCGACTCCCGAACAAGTAGGCAATCAGAAGCAAGCGCAGTATGTAGGGCGCAATTAGATTTATTGACAATAGAAAATTATATGTAAATAAAATTCGCGAACGTTTCGGTCTTTTTTGAGACCCTCTTCAGCGCAAAACAAAATTAATAGATAACTTTTACATAATATTATAAATCAATGATCGCAAATAAATAAATACATAATAACAAATAATAATAAATAAATAAATAAATAATTAATAGATAAATGGTACAAATGTCAAATAAATAAGAGTCAACCGCCGTATAGCAAGTCAGTAAATATAAAAATCAAATGTCAACGGAAAAACTTTATATCGATCATTCTATTCGGCTAAAGATCGACGATAATTGACTTGTGTATATACAAGGTGAGTCATTTTAATCAACGCACGCAAATATCTCGTAAAGTAAGTAAAATGGAAAAAAATGTTTTATACAAAAGTTGTAGGGTTCAGAGGGGGACACATGATGAAAATATGGACTTGACCTTGAGTGACCTTTTCAAGGCCAAGTCAATGTGATCGATATTTTCTTAAATGGAATCTCCCATTTTTTATTGCATATTCTTGTAGCTTATCTCGAAAGCTTTTCAAAACACTATAATAAAGTATTTTTTCATTAAGTACTTTTGAGTTATTTTATATTTTATTCTGACATATTTTGATATAAAAAATAAAATATCTCGTAAAATATTCAGTTTTTGATAATCTTACCGTAATACTTTTATGTTCAGAATAATGAGACAAATCAATTAGTGTAAAGAGAAAAACAAATAATTGTTTAAAAAAATACATTGTAAATAATTACATACTTTCTCTTAAAAACAATTATTTTTTTATACTAATTGATTTGTCCCATTATTCTGAACATAAAAGTATTACGGTAAGATTATCGAAAACTAAATATTTTACGAGATGTTTTATTTTTTATATCAAAATATGTCAGAATAAAATATAAAATAACTCAAAAAGTACTTAATGAAAAAATACTTTATTATAGTGTTTTGAAAAGCTTTCGAGATAAGCTACAAGAATATGCAATAAAAAATGGGGGGTTCCATTTAAGAAAATATCGATCACATTGACTTGGCCTTGAAAAGATCACTCAAGGTCAAGCCCATATTTTCATCATGTGTCCCCCTCTGAACCCTACAACTTTTGTATAAAACATTTTTTTCCATCTTGCTTACTTTACGAGATATTTGCGTGCGTTGATTAAAATGACTCACCCTATATATATACAGGGTGGTCCATTTTAAAAGAGCCAGTCAAATATCTCGAAAAATATGGAAGATACGGAAAAACGTTTCAGACAAAAGTTGTTTGGTTCGAAGGGGAACATAAGATGGTGCCATTGATGTGACCTTGGATAGTTATTTGAAGGTCACATGAAGGTCACTTTCAATTTCTTAAATGGAAAGCCCCATTTTTCATTATATATTCTTATAACTAATGTCGAGAGCTTTCCAAAACACTATAATAAAGTATTTTTTCATTAACTACTTTTTGAGTTATTTTATATTTTAATCTGACATATTTTGATATAATAAATAAAATATCTCGTAAAATATTTAGTTTTCGATAATCTTACCGTAATACTTTTATGTACAGAATAATGAGACAAATCAATTAGTATAAAAAAAAATAATTATTTTTAAGAAAAAGTATGTAATTATTTACAATGTATTTTTTTAAACAATTATTTGTTTTTTTCTTTACACTAATTGATTTGTCTCATTATTCTGTACATAAAAGTATTACGGTAAGATTATCGAAAACTAAATATTTTACGAGATATTTTATTTTTTATATCAAAATATGTCAGATTAAAATATAAAATAACTCAAAAAGTACTTAATGAAAAAATACTTTATTATAGTGTTTTGGAAAGCTCTCGACATAAGCTATAAGAATATGCAATAAAAAATAGGGGTTTCCATTTAAGAAATTGAAAGTGACCTTCATGTGACCTTCAAATGACTATCCAAGGTCACATCAATGACACCATCTTATGTCCCCCTCGAAATCATACAACTTTTGTCTGAAACATTTTTTTCTAAAATGCATTGTTTACGAGATATTTGACCGTTTCCAGACTTTTCTAACACCCTGTATATACACAGCCAAATGTTATTCCTTTTGGAAGATATATGGGAAGACACATAGCCCGTATGAACAATGTAAAATTATGTTCAAATATGTGATAAAGGCAGACATGTCTATATTATACTGTTATCTATACGCTTAGATACGCGTGCGAAGCGATAGAGCAGTAGAAATACACGATGTTGTCTAATTTCAACATATTGAACACAATGTGAAGTTGCTTTTAATAACACGCATAAATCATGCATAAATCAAGCGACGCGGTAGTGTCACGACGCCAAGTATATAAAAAAAAACATTTCGGCTTGTCAACGGTTTGCCTATGTTGTCTATGTACAGGCGCCGCGACGCTACCAAGTAGCTTATCTGGAGTTTTACGTCTAATAAACTTTTAATTAAAATTCTTCAGGAACCAAGCCGTTAATCAAAAATCTAACGGCACTTTTCTGATACAATGTGGATGCAAGCTTTCGATTGCGAGCAGTTTGAATAAGATTGGTGCAGTCAATCCTGAGGAATGATAATCGTATACCAGAAATGTGACATTTTATTTTTCTTCATAAGGTTCAGACTCTCACATACGTATGCTCGCACGCACATACACAAAGCGATTTTGTCCCTCAAGGCGCGTTCATATCGCTCATGTACGATTATTCTTTCGTGTATTATTCTTTTATAAAATTATAATTTTAAAAATTTATAATAAATAAGAGAAAGAGACAAAGAGAGAGAGAGGGAGAGAGAGAGAGAGAGAGAGGGGGGGAGAGAGAGAAAGCGGGAGAGAGAGGGAGAGCGGGAAAGAGAGAGAGAAAGCGGGAGAGAGAGGGAGAGCGGGAGAGAGAGAGAAAGCGGGAGAGAGAGAAAGCGAGTACGTGTATGTGTACACCCCATTACACCACATGATCATACCGCCAAATAAGTAAACAAAGATGCGTGTCGGTATGCGGCATATATAGCGCTATTATACTGTGTATGGAATGTCTCACTTTGTCATTCATACAGTGACAGCGAGAAGGCAACAGCTCCATGTGTCGTTATACACGATCGCGAAAATTATTAAAAGATGGTAAAAGTGACGTTTAGGGGATGCAGCCCCGATGACCTTGACCTTGACATATGTTGTCAAGGTCACCCTCCTGAGTGACCTTCAGAAGGTTTTAGCCGTCGCTCGTTGTTTATTGAAAAATTATTAACAAACAAAGATTTGTAAAAATCAAGGTGTTCGAAATCGAACTAATTATAAACAACCACGGTCAGTACAACGAGCGTGATAGCAAAGCGCAGCTTAATCACGCTCATAATTCGGCGTGCTGGCGGACATTTCGCGCGGCGCGCGGCTCTCCGCGAATCAGAGCGTGCTTCGTCAGCCGCGCTCAGCAAATCGCGCCAGGCCCGTGGCATTGCTCGTGCCGTTCAAAGCGGGCCACGCAGCGGTCACCCGAGAGAGCCGAAATTAAAAACAAATGCGAATAACAACGTTCTATTTTTCCTAATTATCGCAAACAATAGCAGGCTCGATCTTTCGCGAAAAACACATAGGATGTTCTAGAATCAGCAAAAGAACGGTTGTATATAAGCTCTCTCGGGGAACCGCCGGGCGCACTCGATCGAGATTTATCCGAGACAGTGTGTGAATATATCGTTAAACTCTCGCGAAAGACAAGTCGCTCGCTTTTCTAATTCGTACTCTCGCTTACGAAACGCGAAGTTTCCGATTCGAATAAAAGAGATTTCTCGTCGCTCGCGATTAATCTCTCGCAATTAAAACGCGCCGTTTATTCCGTCGCTCGCGGAATCGCGCCGTTTTACCGTCGCTTGCGGTATTCGCGATATATCCGTCGCTCGCGGAGATTATCGCCACGCTCCCGGTCGCTCGCCGGAGCGAGGACTCGATTAAGATTAGAAGAAATCTTATCGCCGAAACATTTGTAAACTATTTATTTATTGAAATACAGTCTGTCCATTTTAAGCCAACAAACAGTGTCGTCAAGTCGCTCGTCTTTTCTCTGTCGGTTGTCTGTCTCGATTGCACCTCGATCTCGCAGGGCTCCTCTCGCCCACGTCCACTTCTTTATCGCACACATGGTTTGTACGTAGTCTGATAATAAAAAATAATCCAACTTTACTTTTAAAACTGAAAGATTTGGGTTAAGTTATATTTTCTGGAAGTGCAGCCTTCCCGTGGGGTATTCGTTGTTTATTACAAAGTTATTAACAATTGAAGATAGTGACCGACCGATACTTGCGACATAAGACTGTATATAGTACATTTCGGCATGAATTAGCAAGCTTATATTTTAAAGATGGAGAGAAATTAAATTAGAAATAGGTTTGGGTTAGGTTATTTCTTCCGGAAGTGGAGCCCCCCCGTAGGGGGGCAGAACCCACTGTTTTATGAATACACTTTTTAATGCGAAGTGAGGTTCCACATGGGTTTACAACTTTCCACACGAAGCGAGGTTCAACGCAAACCAATGTGTCTAGTTCTTCGATAGTGGAGCCACCCCCGTAGGGGGGGGGGCCTACTGCGTCCATGCATACACTTTTTAAAGCAAAGTGAGATTCTTCATGGGTTGTACATGAGTTGAATCTCGCTTTGCGTGAAAAGTTGTAAACCCATGTGGAATTTCACTTCTCATTAAAAAGTATATGCGTGGAGGCAGTATGTTCCGCTCCCCCCCCCCCCTACGGGGGGCTCCACTATCAAAGAACTAGACACATTGGTTTGCGTTGAACCTCACTTCGCGTGGAAAGTTGTAAACCCATGTGGAACCTCACTTCACATTAAAAAGTGTATGCATAAAACAGTGAGTTCCGCCCCCCCCCCCCTACGGGGGGGCTCCACTTCCGGAAGAAATAACCTAACCCAAACCTATTTCTAATTTAATTTCTCTCTATCTTTAAAATTCCTCTGTCCATTCATGTATTTATTTATTCCAGACATTCAATAAATAATATTTTAGTTAATAACTTTTTCATAAAAAACTGGCGACGGCTAAAACCTTCTGAAGGTCACCCAGGAGGGTGACCTTGACAACATATGTCAAGGTCAAGGTCATCGGGGCTGCATTCCCTAAACGTCACTTTTACTAAAATTTTTATTAAAAAAACTTGGCGCTGCTAAACTAAACATGCTAAAATTAGTGTATTCTTTAATACATTCACATTGCAGTTATTGTGATATAACTAAATTAAATATAATTCTAAATTAAATTTAGATCTAAATTAAATTTATTGTTTGTTGGTTTTAATATATACTTTAAAAGTTAGCAGCGCCGAGTTTTTTTAATTAAAATTTATTTATATTTTCTTATTTCTATTGAACTTATTTTGAAACTCAGGTTTCTCTTAATAAAAATATAATGCGTTTTAATTTTATGCAGAGAATTTGTGTATAACATTTCTATAAATACAAATTTGATTTTATGACAAATACTATTTCAAATTACAAATTCTCACAAACTGAATTGCTTCTAAGTACTTGGCTAGTTAACTATTGATTTCATATTTAGTTTTTATTTCTTATTATTTAGGAAAAATATTTTATGAATTATTTTTTAGATATGTACTTGGCTTATTTTTTTTACCTTTGTGATATTAGTATCGGTAACGGCAGAACCAAAATTGTCGGTATTATCAATAATTGTGTTGGTAATACCGACAATTTTAGTTCTGTTTAGATGAGGGCGCTAACCCATCGGAGTTCGCTCGTCGCTTTTGGATCCCCTTAAAAGCTTCTTTTTTAATTTTGGAGGCCGAACATGGATGTTATCATTTTCTTCCTCATCGCTTGATATAAACCGATGGGGTACTATTATTTTTCTTTTAAAAATATTGACCTTCTGATTATCTGTTTGTAAATCAGATGTGTCTTCTGACAATTTGCATTTTTGTTGAGCTTTTTGTAAATCATCTAATTACGGATTAATTCCGTTAATCAAATATATATAGCATTCAAACTAAATTAATTTATGATATAGAAAATGATTACAAATTGTTACACACACAAATTTGCTTCTTATAATACAGATCATGAAAATAATAAATAATAAATTTTTAGTAAAATACATAATTTTTAGTTTCAGAAGTTAGAAAAGCTGAAAAATCTTAAATATTATAAAAATATTTTCCCATTCATATTCTTTTTTTAACTGAATATCAATTTTAATTGAGCATGAAAAATAAATAATATAAAAGTAGTAAATAATAAGTGAGTAATACATAGGCTGTGTTCCGATATTCACTGCCAGTACTGAAAATCTATAGTTTACGTCACGTATACTATACATTTTTAGTACTGACTGTGAATATCGAAACGCAGTCATAGTATGCAAAACGATTTTATTTATTGACTTATAACCAAAAATATTATAAAAATCGGTTCTCCTTTTAATATTATATTATTAAATATTTATTGATATTACGGAAATTATAGCAATATTTGGAATTATTTTAAATTATAAATTTCTTTTTAATTTTAGATTTATAAACAAAATATGAAGCGTCATTAATATTTCTTTATTTCTATAAAATAATTAGTAAAATTTTACTTTTCTTATGCTCACCAGTTTCAAATAAACACCTCAGTATTGGATAAAGTTTCCATTTTTCAGTATCTGCATGTATAGTTTTTTGTAAAACTTTGTCAAATGTTTTTTGATCTTTCGTAGGTGGCCAAAAAACTCTTTTTCGAGGAGTTAACCAAGTATTTCTTACAACTGCAACACCACCTCCATCATCAAATTCAATTACTACATAAGACATAATGATGTCAAACTGCTCGTATTAATTAGTATAAAAAGTATTGTAATCCTATGTGGCGGCCTACGGCAACCACAAAATTACGGCAGCGCGATATTCGCGAAATATTATCGTTTCTCGCAAGCGCTCGCCCGTCCGCGCGTAGTGCGGGAGACGCCGCTAGTCGGCGCAAGGCGCTCGGGCCAACATGGAAGTGGAAAGCAGTCCGGCGGGCATATAGCGCGTCCGCGCGTAGTTACGGGCAGCACCGCTAGGCGGCGCAAGGCGCCCGGGCCAACCTGCAAGTGGAAAGCCGTCCGGCCGGAATATAGGTCAGACCCCCTGCGGAGAAAGCACGAAGAAAGTTCTTGGCGCCAGTCGCCTACTTTCTAGCGCAAGTCGCTTTAAAAACGTTGGTGAACGATACGGCGCCAGTCGCCGCACCACCATTCAAGACGCCACGGATAAAAGATACCGCCACGCTACCCACGGTAGTCGAAATCGCCCTCCGGCGAAGGACTCGCCCAACGCCACTCCACAGGGTGATCAAGAGAAGGAAGGTGGAGGAGAGCACGCTAAGGATAAGCAGCTCCCGACCATTAGGCGCCAGATCGCCAACCGCCTCCGGCGCCCGGCCGCCATCGGCATTAGACGCCCGATCGCCATCAGCCTCCGGCGCTCGTCCGCCATCATCAGGCGCCAGGTTGCCAACGTCTTCCGGCGCCCGGCCGCCATCGGCATTAGGCGCCCGATCGCCATCAGCCTCCGGCGCTCGTCCGCCATCATCAGCCGCCAGGTTGCCAACGTCTTCCGGCGCCCGGCCGCCATCGGTATTAGGCGCCCGATCGCCATCAGTCTCCGGCGCTCGTCCGCCATCATCAGGCGCAAGGCCGCCAACATCTTCCGGCGCCCGGCCGCCATCGGCATTAGGCGCCCAATCGCCAACCGCCTCCGGCGCCCGGCCGCTATCGGCATTAGGCGCCCGATCGCCAACAGCCTCCGGCGCTCGTCCGCCATCATCAGGCGCCAGGTCGCCGACGTGACGGGTCGCTGTCGCCCATCGGTGCTGATTCGCCGGTGATCTCCGGCCTCTGGCCACCATTCAGTGGCCATTCCAAGGAGAACGCACGCTCCGGCGCCCAGTCACCCAGCAACTCCCACGCGGAGAGCAACCAGCGAAGGAAGGACCGGCCTATCTCCTTGCCACGACTGGAGCGGATCTTGGCGTCCCCAGCGAAGACGTGGAAACTACCATCACCGATTTCGCCCATCAAAATCTCGCCGATGAGGGAACCCCTTAGGAGGAGACATTGCGGAACTCAGACCAGTCCCGTCCAGTTCCCTGGTCTGAAGAGAACGGCCGACGCCTCAACCCAGACGAAGAGACGCGGGGGCAAATACAAGCCCATGTACAGAAATAATAACAATAACAATTATGCGTGCAATCGCAATTTGCGCTATTGATGTAGGAGTAAGAATAAATATACTTTATGTTTAAAAACCGACTCATTCATTTATCTACCTGCAAGTAAGATAAATTGGGTAGTATCCTAAAGCGATAGATCTCCTATCCCGTACCTACCCACATCCTACAAGATTAATCTTTTTTATAAAAAAGAAACTTAGAAAATGCATGCAGATGTGACCGCATTCATTGTTACATCCTCTAATCTAATCTAATTTTTCTTATTTTTGTTTTAAGAGGATAAAATAAATAAATGTAGGTTATTAAGACACAACAAAATTAGTTTTAAACTGATTTCAATAATATCTATATATATAAATTCTACAATGAAAAGTTATTTGA
The DNA here is from genome assembly GCA_009859135.1 of Formica selysi. NCBI lineage: Eukaryota > Metazoa > Arthropoda > Insecta > Hymenoptera > Formicidae > Formica > Formica selysi. Next base: position 921,415 of record WHNR01000035.1, read on the forward strand.
ATTACTTGTATAAATTATATCACTGCCGGATAAAAACTGTAACGCACGTAACCGTTAATCACACGCAACTACACATAACCACATGTAACCGAATCTTGGGCTAGTGTTAGTATGATGCAAGAGTGAGGAATAAATCTGCGCAACACTTTGTGCGCAGATGTGAATACGTCAACTACTATGTAAGGCCGAATCTACAAAATAGGTGTAGTAATCCTTCTAAGTCTCTAAGCCGTAAAGAAATTAGCAATAACAATTGATTATTATCTTCACATTTGATTGTGATTGATCAATTTCTTATGGCTTGAGGCTTACTACATTTATTGTAGATCCGGGCTAATGCATCCATTACCAGAAATTCACCGTTTCAATCATAAGTTGCAAAACAACACATTATAGTTAATTTTGTGGTTTTTATTTTATTATTAGTCTGTAATTATATAATATTTAAAAGTAAAAATAGTTATGTTACAAAAAGACTTTATTTGGACGACTTTAAGACGTCTTCAAAATGACGTCTGTTCAAAATCGAAACGTTGAATCTAATCGATCGAATTCAACGGCAAGTTTCGTCGACAAATTCAAACGACAAAGAGACGACATCAAAACACGAGCGAGGAAAAACACCGTCGATCAGCCGATCGGCGCGTGATCGCGTGATAATCGAAATGAAAAACTGTGACAAACAGCTAGCTCTCGAAGTTTCGACGTCGAAAAACCTTGTTATTCCCATCGGCAGAACGCGAGTTTCCGCGGTCGGTCGATTTAGTCTGCCTACGACAACGATTCGAGCACGGTCGAAACTCATCGATCTTTCTCATTCGCATTTAGCTGATGCTCGCTCGTGTCGCGTACTCAGTAGACTTACTCGTCTCAACATCGCTCCGAATTGTCTCGCATCCGATCGCGTTCATCTTCTCGCGGCGATCAATTCGGGAAAATCTAACATTGTATTATTTACTCCTTTAGTGCTAAGACATTGTGAACGCAAATTGTTTGGAGTCCGAGAGTCGACGCTCCTTATCCGCATCGCGAATGTCCTTTGCCTCGCGCTAAATTTCATCCGGCGTCCGCGTGCAAGATTTCCGTTCTCGCGAGAGTTTCTAGCAAGAAGCTCTTCATCAAGATTTCCGAACCGCGAAAGAGGACAGTAATTAACAGGACAATTTGAAGATTTCCGTCGGAAACGCGGAATACGTGCCGTCGCTCGCTCCTATTGTTCAAAATAAAAAGAATAGTTACAACAATCTGCACTTGAGTCTTTTCTAAAATCTCCTTGTCCTCCAGCGAATTTACGGATTCGCGTTACACACAGCTTCTCGCTCATCTCTGAGCGTTTCTAAGATTCGGGCGATCTCGTCGAGGTCGATTCCCGAACAATGTCTTTAGCTGGTCTCAGAAATGACGTCTTACAATCGTTATTAGCCGCCGACGTCATAGACCATAAATGACTAAAAGTAGACGTCATTATGTCGTCTTCTGACGTCACTTTGCTACTTGGGACATTAAGACCATCACACACAAAATTCCGTAAGGATGTAAGACGTAAGCGTAAGGAAGTCGACCAATCCCAATCGAGTATTGGGCTCTTCGTAACCCCTCCACTTTTGTCCATAAGCTTTAAAACGTAACGTCGAAAAATACCGTAAGGATGAAATTCTTATGGTATATGTCTTCTGGGCAACCAATCACAAATCATCATGGGGTAGGCGCTTTAATAACACCAACCTAGTCAGGTTATGTGTTCACAGTATTTGTCATAGAGAAATGAGTGATTACGATCAATATTGTAATATGATTGATAACTTTGCAAATGAAATACTCCTTGAAAGTGAAAGTGTTAAAGAAAGTTGTGACGGCAGGACCGTCACCGTTGTATATATGTAAATATAATATATAGAGAAACACGCATGGCTTATTACACCCCGCTATCTCACTTGCCGCACGCGCTATCTCTGTCGCAGTGCCCCCACGCGATACCGGCCCCTACCGTCGGACCGACGGCGCACAGTGGGAGACGCCGGCTGGGTATATAAGCCCGGCCGGCCGAGACATCGAAACCAGTGATGCCAGATTCGGGACTATGCAGCATGCTACAGCGTGTAGAGGGGATACGCACACAAGCGTGAACCATGTATATGTAATGCGCACAACGCATTGCGCATTACATGTACACGGTTCACGCTTGGGTGCGTATCCCCTCTACACGCTGTGGCATGCTGCAGAGTCCCGAATCTGGCATCACTCCCAACTCGGGACCAGATTCCATCCTGCGATCCGACTCCTGACACCGACCTAACCAGCTGCCTCTGAGGGCTAAGGATTATCTTAGCTCTGCCAGGTTTCTCTGGCTCTCGCTACCTTACGGGCCAAAGTTTCTCTTGGCCCTACCGGCTTTCTCCGGTTTCTAGTACCAGCCCAGGCTGAGGTTTTCTCAGCTCCGCCGGGTTTGTCCGGTCTCCGTTGCCTCCGGCGCACGACGTGACACTCGGGCCTGCCGGCAATACCCAGCCGCCTAACCTACACCTAGCTCTTAAGTGCATGTAAATACCGCGCCGTAGCCATAAGCCTGCTAGTAATAAGTCGGTTAATCATAAGTGCGCTCGTTCTAATCGCGCCGTAGCCATAAGCCTGTTCGTAATAAGTCGGTTAATTATAAGTCCGCTCGTGCTAATCGCGCCGTAGCCATAAGCATGCTAGCCATAAGCCGTTAGCTATAAGTCCGCCCGTTAAGCCTGCTAGTAATAAGTCCGCTCGTTATAACCGCGTCAGTCCGCTAGTAATAAGCCCGCATGTAAATAAAACCCTCGTAGAGATTAAGCCGTGCCCGCTTTACGCTTCTCGCCGCCTGCCGCTTTGCACCGGCCGCTTTGCGCCCCGGGCCCTGCTACCAGCCCGCCACTCCACGCAGGCTGACCGACATCGCCTGGCCCTGCACGCTACTCTGTATATATTTCTCTTTGTCTGAATAAACTATCTTTTCTGCACAACTTGTGTTCACGCAAGCTTGAGTCTCCCCTCCTCTCGAACCCGGACACCGACGAGCCGATCCGTGCGTCGAGCGAGGTGACCGCGTTACAAAGTGATGAACTGCTCATTGATGCGGTGAGAGCATACCCACACCTTTATAACCACAAAGATCCTAATTTTAAAGACCATTTGATGAAAGAAAATTCGTGGAAAGGGATAGCCTTAGCAGTAAACATTCCAGATAAATAAATGCATTATTATTAAACGATAATTATATTATAATATATACTATAATTAACCCGTAGTAACCACACCTCTATTCAGTATACGTACTAACCACACTAGTGCGATTTGGGATTTTGGATTTTTAAAGTTCCATAACTCGCGCATAAGTAATCCAAAAATGTTTGATAATATGAGTTTCTTGGGGTAAAAATTCCCCAGGAATCCAATGGTAATGGTCTGAAACGCAAAAAATAATTTTGTAACAGTGAAAAAACGTCAAAATCAAAATCAAATTTTAAAAAAATCGGTTTTTTTTCCAAAAAATCGCCATTTTTTTCTATTTGAAAAAAATTAATGGTTTTTTTTTAAATTATAGTTAAAATGTTGTATTTTGGAAAAAAAAAAATTTTATAAACATTATAGAATATTAAGGGTTTTTTAGGGGTGTTTGAAGGTATGGTATATTTGAAAGGTGAAAAAATCAGTAAATGGTTTGTTTATAATAGACAAAAGTATTTATTTTTTTCAAAAAATGACTAAAATACTGTTGAATGTAAACAATTATTTATTTTTATAGAAAAATAAAAATAATCAAGATTTTAAAATAAAAAAAATAAAAAAAATATTGCTCCGAAATTTATTAAAAATGTAAAAAATCATACAAAATTGTAAATTTTTATGTTAAAAACAACAAAATATGTTTAAATACTTACATTCAATGTAATTCCACTCGTTTATTATACGAAAAAGCAAAACTAATTATTTTGTCGAGCACCGACTTTGCACACACTACTGCCACACTAGTGCAAATAAGCACCTCCTCAAAGTTTTGGTACTGCTGCTGTAGCGGTTTCAAAAAAAATGGCGCCGGTTCACTGTGAAGTTAGTACCCTAGGGTAATGACATATTTGTCGTACTGGGGGGAGGCCGTTACAGAACGCAGATAGAAAGATCCAGAAGCAAGAAATTTTAGGTGGTGCAAATTTGCACTGGTGTGGTTACTACGGGTTAATAATATACATTGTACTGGTAATTATTATAATATACACTTAGATTCTCTAGCTCTTCTATTTGTTTCATTATTTATTAATAAGAGAATACATTTTTTTACAGTTTCTGATTGTCAAATCCGATGGGTAAGGCTCCGTGAAAAATTCGGGAAAGAGAAACGTCAAAGAGAGTTGGATTCAAGGAGTGGCAGTGGAGTAAGTTAGCGTAGTATTTTCACATATTATGAAAATATGTCATTTCTGAATGACCACATTAAAAAGAGAAAGTAAGTTTATGGATCAATGTTCTATATTTTGCTGCCGCATATCAAGCGACGCAGTAGCGTCGCGACGCCAAGTATATATAAAAATTCGTTCCAACTTGTCAACGGTTTGCCAATGTACAGGGGCTGCGACGCTACCAAGTGGCTTATCCGGAATTTTAGGTCTAGTAAACTTTCGATTAAGATATTTTAATAACTAAAGCCGTAATAAAAAATCTAACGGCACTTTTATTATATAATGTGAATATAAGCTTTCGATTGCGACCGGTTCGAATAAGATTGGTGCAGTCAATCCCGAGAAATGATGATCGTATGTCAGAATTGTGACATTTTTCGTTCTTCATCATTATCATAATAATAAGAAGATAAGTTTCAGACTCTCACGTACGTATGCTCGCACGCACACACGCAAAGCGATTTTGTCCCTCAAGGCGCGTTCATATCGCTCATGTACGATAATTCTTTCGTGTATTACTCTTTTACAAAATTACAATTTTAAAAATTTATAATAAATAAGAGAGAGAGAGAGAGAGAGAGAGAGAGAGAGAGCGGGGGAGAGAGGGAGAGAGAGAGAGAACGCGGGGGAGAGGGAGAGGGGGAGAGAGAGAGAGAGCGGGAGGGAGGGAGTGAGAGAGAGGGGGGAGCGGGAGAGAAAGCGGCAGAGAGAGAGAAAGCGAATATGTGTATATGTACACCCCATTACACCACATGATCATACCGCCAAATAAGTAAACAAAGACGCGTGTCGGTATGCGGCATATATAGCGCTATTATATTGTGTATGGAATGTCTCACTTTGTTGTCATTCATACAGTGAGAGCGTGTAGGCAACAGCTCCATGTGTCGTTATACACGATCACGAAAATTATTAAAAGATATCTGAAACTCGATCTCTATAACAATTAAAAATTAACGATTCATAAGCAATTGCTATTTATCAAAGCAGATATTAATTTCGTGTGATTTATTGTTATACTAATATACTAATATAAAGTAAGAATAATTACAAAAAGCAGTGAAATCCCACTAAAAAAAACCTCACAAAGGTAAAAAAATACGCCAAGTATATATCTAAAAAATAATTTATAAAATATTTTTCCTAAATAGTAAGAAATAAAAACTAAATATGAAATCAATAGTTAACTAACCAAGTACTTAGAAGCAATTCAGTTTGTGAGAATTTGTAATTTGAAATAGTATTTGTCATAAAATCAAATTTGTATTTATAGAAATGTTATACACAAATTCTCTGCATAAAATTAAAACGCATTATATTTTTATTAAGAGAAATCTGAGTTTCAAAATAAGTTCAATAGAAATAAGAAAACATAAAAAAATTTTAATTAAAAAAACTTGGCGCTGCTAACTTTTAAAGTATACAGGGTGAGGTTTTTAACTTGAAACTGTAAAATATCTCGGAAAGTAAGCTTTATGGAAAAAAATGTTTCAAACAAAAGTTGTAGGGTTCGGAGGGGGCCACATGATAAAAATATGGATTTGACCTTGGGTGACCTTTTAAAGGTGAGATCAATGTGATCGACGTTTTCTTAAATGGAACCCCTATTTTTTTATTACATATTCTTGTAGCTTATCTCGAGAGCTTTTCAAAACACTATAATAAAGTATTTTTTCATTAAGTACTTTTTGAGTTATTTTATATCTTAATCTAACATATTTTGATATAAAAAATAAAGTATCTCGTAAAATATTTAGTTTTCGATAATCTTACCGTAATAGTTTTATGTACAGAGTAATAAGACAAATCAATTGGTATAAAGAAAACAAATAATTGTTTAAAAAAATACATTGTAAATAATTACATACTTTTTCTTAAAAACAATTATTTTTTTTATACTAATTGATTTGTCTCATTATTCTGTACATAAAAGTATTACGGTAAGATTATCGAAAACTAAATATTTTACGAGATATTTTATCTTTTATATCAAAATATGTCAGATTAAGATATAAAATAAATCAAAAAGTACTTAATGAAAAAATACTTTATTATAGTGTTTTGAAAAGCTCTCGAGATAAGCTACAAGAATATGTAATAAAAAAGGGGGGTTCCATTTAAGAAAACGTCGATCGCATTGATCTCACCTTGAAAGGGTCACTGAAGATCAAATCCATATTTTTATCATGTGACCCCTCCGAACCCTACAACTTTTGTTTGAAACATTTTTTTCGATAAAGCTTACTTTCCGAGATATTTTACAGTTTCAAGTTAAAAAACTCACCCTGTATATTAAAACCAACAAACAATAAATTTAATTTAGATCTAAATTTAATTTAGAATTATATTTAATTTAGTTATATCACAATAACTGCAATGTGAATGTATTAAAGAATACACTAATTTTAGCATATTGTTTAGTTTAGCAGCGCCAAGTTTTTTTAATTAAAATTTTTTTATGTTTTCTTATTTCTATTGAACTTATTTTGAAACTCAGGTTTCTCTTAATAAAAATATAATGCGTTTTAATTTTATGCAGAGAATTTGTGTATAACATTTCTATAAATACAAATTTGATTTTATGACAAATACTATTTCAAATTACAAATTCTCACAAACTGAATTGCTTCTAAGTACTTGGTTATTTAACTATTGATTTCATATTTAGTTTTTATTTCTTACTATTTAGGAAAAATATTTTATAAATTATTTTTTAGATATATACTTGGCGTATTTTTTTTACCTTTGTGAGGTTTTTTTTTAGTGGGATTTCGGTATATAATGTTGTACGTCTTCCTCAGATCCTATACGAATGTTTCAAATTTGAAACGTCCAAAGATGATAGATTTCAGCAAATAAGCCTCATACATACATCTTATCGATAATTTCTTCGTCCGCAATTAAAAAAGACGAACAAGAAATCAATCTTTCAATGGATAGTGCAATCATTGAAAGTACAAAGTCCTTAACTCCCAAAATCGCCTCACAACTCTCAAACGTAGCAGATGAAATATCAATCCAACCAAGTGCAAACTTCTTAACACCATTCAAAAAAATTTCCTGCCCTGGTTTCCGGCACTGGTCCTGCTTCGTCATCAATGACATCACTCAAAAATGGTCATTCAAGTTCAACTGGTCCACCCAGGCATTTTCTGGATGCTCCTTCTAGTCCTGATAGATCTGATGAATCGACAAGAAGCTCGATGTTTTCAATGCGAGAGTTCACACATTCTCCAGCACCAACAATTTTTCGAACAACGCCATTGTCACAAAGACCACCATCTAAGAAAAACAATAAATTGGCCGAATTGGAGAGTTCTCTAATTTTACTTTGCCAAACAATGCACTAACGTCTCCAAGATAATTGTAATTCCGAAGTGACTGGTAGCTGGGACGAAACTTTTGCAAAGTTAATCGTTAATCAGATAGAAAGATTACCACCGCATGAAAAACAAAAACGGCAACAAGCAATCATGCAAATTTTGTATGAACCTTATGACTCTTGAATAGGCGAAAATGACACCATTAAAAAGCTATAAACCATTTTGACATTTTAGATTTTAGATAGCATATTATTTTGTTGTACTTTTCATTTTATATCTGTCATTTTATATTTGTTTTTTTATATTTAGCATTTAACTGAAGTTTTATTTTCAACCATACAATGCCCTTTGATGTAGGGAAAATGGAGCCAAAGCTATAAACCATTTTGATATTTTAGATTTTAGATAGTATATTATTTTGTTGTACTTTTCATTTTATATCTGTTTCATTTTATATCTGTCATTTTATATTTGTTTTTTTACACTTAGCATTTAATTGAAGTTTTTTTTTAACCATATGATGACGTGGGGAAAATGGAGCTAAAGTTTCTAACCTTTCTAATATTCAAAATTTTAGATAGTATACTATTTGATATTGATATAACTTTGCATTTTATATTTTACGTTTTTATGTTCAAGATTTATCTGTAACTTTATAGTTATGCTCAGGAAAAGAGGGATGTTTCAGATTTGCTTCTTAATCTCTATAGATTATTGATATTATATATTTTTCAATAAAAATGAAATTTATTATTGAAAATATCTTCTGATTACATGCATATTGAAAATTTATTATACCTATACTGCGTTCACGGAGAGAACGATCTCGCTCCGCGCAGCTTTGGGCGAAGTGGGGATTAGGTGAGAAATTTCAGCGCACTACTTCAATGTCGTATGTCGTATGCGTATCGATCGTATATCACGTATGTGATCCGCCTATAAAGCTCGAAAGAAATGTCATAATATTGAAAGCTTGAGTTGTTCTCTGTTAATCGAATTTTGTTACTCTTTTTAATTAAATCGCGATCTATTATATTTATTTTCTCTTTTTGCAATCTGAAATTTAATACTATTATAAATAAATAGGGTCTCCTCTGTCGGCTAGCCAGATCTGCAAGCTGCAAGACCAACTTTGGCAGCGTGGAGGGGGCAAAATGGGCGATCGGTCGGGCGGGATCTGACCGAACCGAACGAAAAGCGAGGTCGTTCTCTCCGTGAACTCAGTATATATGTAAAATTTTAGAAGAAGACCCCGAATCTCGGGAGTTCTTGCATTAATCCATATTTACACATTTTCAATCCATATTTACAATTATATGTCTGGAGTATCATCGCAATTGAAACCTCTGCGGACATATTCATACTGCCACGAAACTTCACCTTCAAGAGTAAAAAAAATTGGCTGATAAAGCCAATTCTCTTTAATGATATGCTTTTCTTGTTGTGCGATGGGCATTTGATGATGCAAAGCCTTGAAAGCCTTCATTGTCTTCATTTCGCCACTCTCCAAGAACAACATCGCCATTCTGTGATTCAATGTCCACAAAATTAGGTGGACAATATAAGTGATTCCGTACAGGCAATGCATCGTTTTTCGTTTTTAAAAAATTCTGAAGACAAATACATGCCATGACAATCTTATCGACAGTGACAGGGTTCATGCAAATGGGTTTCCTGAATACTCTCTATCGTGAAGCAAAAATGCCAAATGTGTTTTCGATTGTCCTTCTGGTTCGAGATAATCGATAATTAAAAATTTTCTGAATTCGACTTAAATTTCGGCTAGCATAGGGTTTCATCATGTTGATTGTTAACTGAAACGCATCATCTACAATGAAAAAGCAGGGTGTTTCTATTTCACTTCCAGGTAATTTTGCAATACCTTGTGGTAAGTCAAGTCCTTGATTCTGCAGAGCTTTTCCAAATTCTGATTGAGAGAACACTCCCGCGTTGTTATTGCTACCATAAGCAGCGATGTCAACCAGGGTGAATCTATAATTATGATCACAGGCTGCCATCAATACGATACTAAAAGTCTTCTTGTAATTGTAGTATGAACTCCCAGAGTTTGGCGGAGCTTGTATCCGAATATGTTTTCCATCTATGGCTCTTACACAATTTGGAAAGTTCCAATCTTTCCAGAACCCATGGCAAATATTGATCCATTCTTCTTGTACTGGAGGTCGAAGATAATCAGACGCTAATATTTTTATTAAGACGTTACATGTTTCTTTTATGACGTTGTATGCTGTTGACTCCCCTATATAATAAGCCAAGGCGATTGATAGTATCTGATCCCCCGTTGCAAGATATCTGTAACAATTAGAAATATAGTTCAATCATATAAACGTGAAGTTTTATACGTACTACCTATATTCGCATTTTTCTTTGGACAATTATGAGAAGCATAAACACATATTATATTATAATACAATTATAAATATAATTATAAATATAATTATAATTTTAATTATAAATATAATTATAATTATAATTATAAATAAAATATAATTATAAATATAATTATAATATAATTATAAATATAATTATAATATAATTATAAATATAATTATAAATTCAAAATATATAGGTACATATTTTTTGAAAATTATTTCTAGAGCCACTAAAGCCTAAAAATAAAGTTACAATCGATTTTCGCTGTCAAAAGATGCAACTAGTAGAGATAAAAATTATATTTTAAATCGTACATTTAGATACAGGCCCACCGAAACTAAAATCACTTTTAGCATTAATTTTTGAAAATAATTACATAACGAAAGACGTGAATGTAGGTCGTACATACAGAACATCTGTTTTATTTAGTCACTGTATTTCGTGTATGGACAAAATTCAGAAAGATATTGAATGAGTTGGAGTTGGAAAAGAAATCATACCTAAGTGTTATAGCAAGACGTTCTTCCGGCACCAAAGCTCTGTGACTCTTTTTAGTTATAAATGGTCTCACTTTTTCTAATAATTTATTGAAAATTGGAACTGTCATCCTTGTATCGAAAGAACATTTGCGGATCATCTTTCATTTCTTGAAATAGATGACAAAAATCTCTCTGATTAGGGCGCTCATGATTAATAGGTCGAACCCACCATTGACGATTCAACCATCTTCGAGATTTCTTTCTTTGTAATATTGTCAAACCCATGGTCACAATCAACAGTCCTGTAAATATTATATCCTCTTTTCTCATCATCTTGTAATGTTTTGCTTTAACGGATGACCTGAAAAATAGTTTTGTTTATACGTATACAAAATTACTTTTTTACTATCTTTCTTCATAAAATATACGTAACTTAGATTTGTTATTAGCTGACAATTTTTTTTTTCTAATTCTCATTAAGATATTTTTTCCAGACCGATATTTGATTAAGAAATGAAATATAAATACAATACCTTAGTTAACATAAACGTGATGCATTTTACGGCATGAGATACTTTCTCTTGTTCAGAGTGTAAATAATTTTAATATTCATATATCTAAATAGATTTGATATTAATATAAAATATCAGCAATTCAATACAGTTGTTAATAAATTATAAAAGAGAAGTTTTTACTTATTGTTTGGTGAAACGGCAAACTACATTGGCACTTCTAGGTTAAACTTTTATAAATGGTAAGGAATTATTCCGCGTTTGCTATTGGTTGAACTTTACGTTTTACGCCAACTGTGTATCATGGACTTTACACTTTACGTCTTAAGTTTACGGCTTACATCCTTACGGAATTTTATGTGTGATGGCCTTTACATGTACATGGTTCACACTTGTGTGCGTATCCCCTCTACACGCTATGGCAGCAGGCAACGTCTCGAAACTGGCATCACTGAGTGAGATCTAATTCGACGGCCTTTTTATATACTGGGTAATTAACGGTATCCGCGTAATTCCCGACGGTGGGGGAAACTATGCGGTGTTTTGGCGGGAGTTTCTCGACGTTGTTCGGGAGTGCTCGGCGCCGCTCAGTTTTCGTCGTAGGTCATAACGGCCGTACAGCCGTTTAATAAGGATTAAAAAGGCGCTAAGCGCCTTCTGCCCTTGGCCGGCTGGTGTTCACCGGGCGGCAGACTTCCGGTTGGTCAACTGCCGGAAACGATGGGGGGATGCATCGTTACACATATACAATTTCTACAGCAACACATTTGTCCTGTAATTGACAATTCTATTAGTTGTAATTGTTCGATAGTATTTGCTGGCAAATCAAATTCATAATTTATATTTTCCGTTGTATCTATAAACTCGCTTCTGCTTACAATGCAATTTTCCAACTTTATTAATCGCTCATCAATTGTAACCAAGTTTAACAATATCGTATTCAGTTTTCTGATAATTAAATTATGCAAATCTGCAAAATTAATATAGTGATATATTAAATATCTATTTATCAGGTATATAAATATGAAACCGGAATTTGCCCATAGATGGCCCTAGCTGTCAATGTAGTTACCGTCAAACCGCGTCATTGGCGCCATTTTCTTGTTTTGACATCTGATAAAGATTTTCAACTCACAACAATACAAGTTTCATACAACAGCATAGTTTTTAATAGCGTTGAACATGTCGAATTTTGTGCCTGGAAACTACGATTTGCGGACAGCATTGATTTTCTGTTACCATTTGAAGAAAACTGCTGCAGAATCGCATCGAATGCTTGTCGAAGCTTACGGTGAGCATGCTCTTGGTAAATCACAGTGCTTTGAGTGGTTTAAAAAATTCAAAAGTGGCGATTTTGACATGAGAAACGAAGAACGTGGAAGACCACCGAAAATCTCTTATGAGCTGCTAAAACCTGGCGAAACCGTTAATACTGAACGCTAACGACAACAAATGATCGATTTGAATCAAGCGTGAAAAACGACCAGAATATCAAAAAAGGCAACACAAAGTGATTTTGCTTCATGATAATGCACCATCACACACAGCAAAACCGGTCAAGGAAACGATTGAGGCGTTTAGTTGGGAAATACTTTCGCATGCGGCTTACTCACCAGACTTGGCTCCATCCGATTTCTACTTATTTGCATCGATGGGACACGCACTTGCTGAGCAGCACTTCACTTCTTACGAAAATGGCTCGATGACTGGTTTACCTCAAAGGAGCAACAGTTTTTTTGGCGTGGCATCCACAAATTGTCAGAGAGATGGGAAAAATGTATAGCTAGCAATGGGCAATATTTCGAATAAAATATTTTTTATCATTTTCATACAATAAACGTGTATTTTCTATACAAAAATTCCGGTTTCATATTTATATACCTGATATACAGATTATATAGCATTTCAAAATGCATGCATGTTTACAGCGATATAATTATAATTAAAATTTTAATAATATATAACTCCTGCAAAAATTTAAAGTTAATAAAAGATTATGCTTACCTAAATTAATCTCATTAACACTACAAGTATCTGATGTAGATGCAGATATTGTATTTGAAATTTTTGTAATAAAGTCTTCATTTGACCTTCTATGCTCTTGTAAATAATGTACATATTTTTGACGTAAAACTGCAGACGGATTCTTTTTCTTTTCACATTGAATATTAGTTATTTTCTTATCACTTTTTATCAGTGGTTTTTTTATTTCACAGATCATTTTGCTGCTACTTAAATCATTTGGTACTTTAGAAAAGTCATTTACACAAATCTTCAATTTATCTATGTTTGTTATGTCACATGCATCATCTGAGTTTTCAGAAGAAGAAGTTAAGGTTCTTCTGGCACATTGATGTCTAGATTTTTTAAAATTGCTGTTTTCATCATTGCCGTCTATGCAGATAGGTATTCAGCTAATTTAAGCTTGTCTATCGCTTTATCGTATGTGTCTGAAAATGTATGAAAAAAACTTAAAAATAAATATTTTTGCAATAAAAAGAATATCATATATAATTGATACACCTGTGAATGACTATTAAACCCACACTTATTTTATAGGAATATAACTATTTTTTATTAACTATGTGATGTGCATGTGTATTTGCATTTTGAAATGCTTGTATGTTTATGGTGATATAAAGTTAATTAATATACAATATGTTTATTATCAGTTTTTAATAACTATATAATAAAAGTATTTTGCCAATAATATACATTTTTCATGATTGACATTGTTTGTCTATTTTCAAAAAAAATACAATTATTCTTTAGATCATTACAGTTAATATAATACCGATTATTATGAAATATTTTATATTGTTGTACACAAATGAGATCCTTCGTAATGGGACCATTATAATGGGGCTTTTCAAAACATTTTTCTACATTGTATAAATTTGTATAATTTACAAATACGTATTGAATGCATATTGAATATTTTATTATTGTATATTATCTCAATTTTTCTACAGATCTTCTTGTTAATTGTTGTTAATTGATTAGTTTTACGAATAAGTCTTTTTAATACAGACATAATTCTCAAATTTAAATGCACTAAATTCATGCAGAGCACCAAATTTTTTTACGTTTGTAGCAAGATGTAGTAAATTATGAATATTATGTGATACATATTTAGAACCATACAAAACTTGAAATGATTTTATAAAACGTTTTAAGGGGGGAAACCATTGTAACAGCTAAAAAAAGAGAAGCCTTCACTTGCGCACAGTACAATTGGACACGTTGCAATTGCACACTGTGATATTAGACACATAAAGTTGCGAGTGAGTCTCGATTGCGCACATTACCGATCGGACACGACAACATTTCCCAATCGGACACAGACCCAATCGGACACAGGCTCGATCGGACACAGTCCCGATCGGACACAGGCTCGATTGGACACAGACCCGATTGGACACAGTTCCGATCGGACACATACTGTTGCAATCGGACACAGTCCCAATCGGACACAGGCTCGATCGGACACAGACCCAATCGGACACAATTCCGATCGGACACATATGGTTGCAATCGGACACAGGCCCGATCGGATACAGACCCGATCGGACACAGGCCCGATCGGACACAGGCCCGATCGGACACAGGCCCGATCGGACACAGGCCCGATCGGACACAGGCTCAATCGGACACAGACCCAATTGGACACAGTTCCGATCGGACACAGTCCCCATCGCGAAGCTAGGTCCATTCTACAATTGTTGTGTGGATGGGGAAATGTATGCGTGGACACAGTGGGTTCCACCCCCACCCCCTACGGGGGGGCTCCACTATCAAAAAACTAGACACATAGGTTCGCGTTGAACCTCGCTTCGCGTGGAAAGTTGTAAACCTACGTGGAACCTTACTACGCATTAAAAAGTATATGCGTGAAGGCAGTATGTTCCGCCCCCCCCCTACGGGGGGGGCTCCACTTCCAGAAGATATAACCTAACCCAAACCTATATATTTCTGCTATCGGGACTGTGTCCGATCGGACATGTGTCCGATCGGATCTGTGTCCGATCGGGAAATATTGTCGTGTCCGATCGGTAATGTGCGCAATCGGGACGATCCCTAATGTTGCGCACCGTTCGATTGGACACATTTCAATTGCGCACAATTCGTTTGGACACATTTCATTTGCGCACCGTTCAATTGGACACGTTGTTTTTGGACACAACACATATTTTTGTATAATTTGGAATACATACACACGCGTGTATGCATGTATAATTTTGAAATTTTTTGACATTTATTATTAACTTTATTTGGTAAATAAACGTTTGTTACAATTTGTTTACACACAGTTCGTTTGCACACAGTTCTCTTGCGCACAGTTCTTTTGCGCACATTTCTTTTGTGCACATTTCTTTTGCGCACATTTCTTTTGCGCACAGTTCGTTTGCACATTTTCCCATCCACACAACAATTATAGGGATCTCGTTTCGCGTTGTAAAGTGTATGCGTGGACACAGTGGGTTCCGCCCCCCCCCCTACGGGGGGGCTCCAATTCCGGAAGATATAACCTAACTCAAACCTATCTCTGATTTAAAACTAAAATTTATGTGCGCAAATGAACTGTGCGCGAAAGAAGTGTGCGCAAAAGAAATGTGCGCAAAAGAAATGTGCGTAAAAGAAATATGCGCAAAAGAAATGTACGCAAAAGAACTGTGCGCAAAAGAACTGTGTGCAAACGAAATGTGTGTAAACGAACTGTAACAAACGTTTATTTACCAAATAAAGTTAATAATAAATGTCAAAAAATTTCAAAATTATACATGCGTATGTATGTATTCCAAATTATACAAAAACATGTGTTGTGTCCAAAAACAACGTGTCCAATTGAACGGTGCGCAAATGAAATGTGTCCAAACGAACTGTGCGCAAGTGAAATGTGTCCAATCGAACGGTGCGCAACTTTATATGTCTAATATCACAGTGTGCAATTGCAACGTGTCCAATTGTACTGTGCGCAAGTGAGCCTCTCCCTAAAAAAATACTATTTTTAAGGATTTTTTTTTTTGGTAAATAATTGTTTTTTTTTCCAAATCGCGTTATTAACATCACAAAGTACATAATTTTAACTACCTTTTGTGAAATTTTCGTTAAAGAATATTAATATTTATAGCTACAATAGCCAATAGTGTGAGCCGCCTTAAAAAAAATGGGCGCACGCGTAGCGGGGCAACAAAAGCTCTAAAACAAAAAAACAAGGGTTTTCTTAAAATATAAGACAATAGCTTCAGTTGCACGTATGGAATCTTCGATTGAATAATTTGTTTTTTTGTAATATTAAAAACCAAATGTCAATTTCTTACCGATTTAGAAACTTTTTTCTTCAAAAGTCCGCCATTTTGTAACAATTTTTTTTAAACCCATACGTACAACTGAAGCTATTGTCTTATATTTTAAGAAAATATTTGTTCTTTATGCTTCAGAACTTTCGTTGGTCCGCTACGCGCGCGCCCGTTTTTTTTTGGGCGGCTCACACTATTGGCTATGGTAGTTATAAATATTAAGATCTTTTAACAAAAATTTCACAAAAGGTAATTCAAATTATGTACTTTGTGATGTTGATAACGCGATTTGAAAAAAAAAAACGATTATTTACTAGAAAAAACAATCCTTAAAAGTAGTTTTTTTTCAGCCGTTTGTTATAGCCCGAAAAGGCTATACACGAAGTACTAGATATAAATTATTTTAGATATATATTATTTTATATCATTACTCAACGTGTAACGCGAACACAGATCACGTTACGAGCGTTGACCGAGCGAAGCGCTGACAAGGCGAGCCACGCGCGAAGCCCGAGCGACCGCGCAATCACTTCATTGCAAAAACGCGGAAATCAGGGCAAGCGGAATAAGGAAATTGCGAAAATGCAACGTAGAAGTCCTACTTAAAAGCGAAATAAAAAGGAATAAGGAAATTGCGAAAATGCAAGCAAAGAAGTCCTACTTAGAACTTCTTAGCTTGCATCCGGATCTTGTCACCAACACGACACATGGTCTTGTCGCTAAGCGATCCCCTCCCGGGAAACCAAGGGGAGATAATAAAAAGACCCATCGCTAACGAGCGGCGGGCAGTCTTTATCATTAATTAACATTACGCGGGCAGTCAATAACGCTAATTACGGGAAACTATTAAATTAAAGCCACGCAGTCGGCAGAAAGAAATACGAAAGATCGAGGAGTGAGTCTCGCGACCGAAACTCGACTCTAGACACGCGCACGCCAAGATATCCGCTATCGCGATACGCGACGCGAGCTAATGTGCGGGAACTTTGTAATTAAGCCAATTTACGAATAAACAGAGATATATATATATATATATATATATATATATATATATATATACATATTTATTTCGAACACAAAAGTGTCATTTTTATTTATAATAAAATCAGTGAGTTACACGGGCGAAGCACGAATTCCCAAATTCCTTTCGGCAAACGATCCCAACTACCGTGCCTCTCCGGAGGCATAACATAATTTGGTGGCAGCAGTGGGATCTGCCGGGGCATCGCCAGAGCTCACTCAAGACCTGCAAAAAACACGATTGTGTTAAAAAGCGGGCACGCCAGCAATCAATTCAATTGAAGTTGACGGACAGAAGCAGCAGCCAAGTTTTCCCCAAGATCTGCAAAGCACCCAGGGTGTAAACAGGACCAGGCACGCCAGCACACGTAAAACGTAAGCTGATGGAAACCACAATCGACGGAAGACAACGCAAGAACAACAGAACGAGCATCGCCATAACAGCTGTAGCAGAAACGTGAACCGCCAGGCATCGCGACCTACGATAACTCTACGGACAACGCACCGACGTCGGACAACGACCGCCGTACGACGAGCATCGTCAGCCGTATCAGCCGCCGAGCGAAGGACTGCAGCGTCAGCGACCTACTGACACAGCGAGCGATCATGCGAGACGTACTATTATAAGTCCGAAAAATTTAATAAATATAACTGCGTGAATGTCGGAAGGTTCCAATATACCGAAACCGATAGCGAACCGATCGTGGTTACTAAGCGAACCAGCCCGACGAGCGATTAACTTAAGTTTAACACCGCGAGAAAATCTTTATAACGCGCGAAGAAACTTAGAAACTTAATACTCGAGCGAAAGCGAGCCCGAGTTACCGGATAACGTCGTCATAGAACGCGAATTTCCGTTTAACAATTTTGACGAAAGCCTACTCCCGCGTAATACGACTAACCCCACTGACAACACTCAACACGAGACTAAACGTACGCGACCGTATATTAGCAGAACTCCAAGTAGAGTATCTTTACAACGCGAATTTCCGCTAACTTCCTACGAGAGCGATCTGTTCGATCCGGAAGAGATTTATGGCCAACAAGAAAATAATGGGGCCGAATCGCGAAATCCGCAAGAACGCACCCCAGCGAACCCGCCGCAAAGCGCGGTAGACGAGGAAATAGAAAACATGCGACGATCCATTCGCCGGATGGACCAAAACATAGCGGAGGCGAATCGCACGCCGCCTCTCGAAACACATCGCGAAGAAAGAAGAGATGATACGCAACTCCTCGAAATACTAAATGAAATACGCACAGGAATAAGAGCATTGAATAGGCGAATAAAGCGAATAGAAGACGCGATTATGGATTTGCCATGTCACGGGTGTAACCGCCGAGAAGACAATAACGACGCGTTTAATGCCACATACGGGCGAACCGACCGCGACATCAGAAATCGACATAGCATTGCTCCGAACTACTTGCCGTTAAAAGAAGCAAGAACAATGATTCCCGAATTTGATGGAACATCGCGACATAAGTTATTATAATTTTTAAATGCATGCACGTACGCCGTTCAAGACATAAATCGCGGATGAAGAATCTTTAATCCGAGCAATTTTATATACAAAACTAAAAGGAAAAGCCATGCAGGATTTCGAAACACGAAATATTCAGACTTTCGACGAACTAAAACAACTCGAGACTTGTTACCAGTCGAAACAAAGCACGACACATTTACAGATCAAATTCAATTCGCTAAAACAAAAGCCAAATGAAACTGCGCACGCTTTCGGACAACGCGTTGATTTACTAGCCATGAAATTATACGATTCAATGATCGAAGGAAAAGAGCATTCCGCATCATCAAAACGCACGATTCAACAAACAATCCAAGAACAGGCGTTAATAAATTTTCAGATCGGGCTACACGACGAATTACAAGTACTCGTACGCGTACAACGATATACGACGCTCCAAGAAGCGATAACGGGCGCGAGCGCCGAAGAAAAACTCAGACTGGAAACGGCGAAAACAAGTAGCTTTGCTAATAAAAATAAAACAAACCAAGTTATTCGCGAAATAGTCGAAGTTCGACCCCGCAATGCTTTAAATGCGGAAAAAACGGACATTACGGACGCGATTGTCGAAGTAGCCGATACGCGCTCCCGAAACCGGAAAAACTCTCGCAGATAAACGCGATAAGAAAATACTGCTCGCATTGCAAAAGGACAGGACACAGCCGCGACGAATGCTGGAGCCTAAACGGAAAACCGAAAAGTAGTACAAATAAACTAAAAATCGGAAATCAGCAAATACACGCGACCGAAAGAATTCGCGACAACAGAAAAAGAACGCCGAAAGTGCAAGTAGCAGCAGCGAAGACGAGCAGGAGGAAGCGAGAAAGAAACAAGCGCGACCAGCGTCCGAATATCGCGTTACGCATATTAAAGATATGCCGCGCTCACAGAGTAAGACGGACTTATTGCTAATAGCATTACCAATGCGACAAGCAGAAGACGGAAAAATACAGATGTTGTACGACTCAGGGTCGACCATCTCATTAATAAAATTGAAACATTTAAAGGACGACACACTAATACATGAAGGTAAAATCGCGCTCACAGGCATAACCGGGCATAAAGTACACACCATAGGAAAAATGTACGCCACGAATAAAATAGAAAATCACAAGGTAAAACATGCATTTTACGTTGTAAGAGACGACATTCCGATCGAATATGAAGGAATACTAGGAATTGATTTCCTTCGACAAAATTCGGTAACTTGTGATTATAATGAAAATCAATTAAAAATAGGAGACGCCGTGCTAAGATTCCATACGTTTAACAAAACATTTTTAAAACCGCGCAGCGAAACCATCGTAAAAGCGACAACGAATCAAAATCGGATAGGAATAGTACGAGCAGAGGAAACAGCTCCAGAAATCTACCTTGGAAACTGCTTAGTAGAACCTAAAGATTACACGTGTCCCCTTAGTATCATAAATACAACCGATACAGAAGTCGAGATACAGACGCCGAACGTCACCCTCGAAGACGTAAAACGCGAGATCGAATCCAAAATACATACGATACAAGCAAGAAAAAATTTTAAGTATACTAATTCGAGACACGGGCAAATCTGACAACTACCACGCACGCAACATTTAAATACAGGAGAAAAACAGGCACTCCTACGGATATGCAAAGAATATTACGATACATTTCAGTTGGACGGAGAACCACTGACGTGCACCGCGACGGTAGAGCACGAGATAAACACGCGCGCCGACACCTCGCCGGTGAACATGAGACCGTATCGTCTTCCAAAAAAGCACAAGACGGAAGTAAATAAACAAGTGCAAGAAATGTTAAAAAACGGCATAATCCGAACAAGCGCGAGTCAATGGAACGTACCCTTATTAGTGGTACCGAAAAAGGCCGACGCATCCGGAAAACCTAAACTCCGAGTAGTAGTAGACTTTCGGAAACTAAACGACTTAACAATAGGCAACTCATTTCCACTGCCCAATATCACCGATATACTGGACCAATTAGGAAACGCTAAATATTTTACCACACTAGACTTAGCGTCAGGATATCATCAGATACCGATGGCTGAACAAGATAAACAAAAACAGCTTTTTCAACGCCCTACGGACACTATCAATTTAATAGAATGCCGTTTGGATTGAAAAATGCGCCAGCAACATTCCAGAGACTGATGAATTCAATTCTAACCGGAATGCAAGAACTTAAATGTCTAGTTTATTTAGACGACATCGTCATATACGGATCGAGCCTAGAGGACCACAATAGAAGACTCAAGGAAGTACTACAGAGACTTCGAGAAAATAATCTAAAATTGCAGCCGGATAAATGCAAATTTTTACGCAAGGAAGTGATTTATTTAGGTCACATTATTTCGGAGGATGGAATATCTCCGGATCCGTCAAAATTAACGGCAATAAAAGAATTTCCGACGCCAAAGAAAGTCAAGGATATACAATCTTTCATAGGACTAGCCGGATACTACAGAAAATTCATAGAAGATTTCTCAAAAATAGCCAAGCCACTGAGGAAATTAACGAAGAAAACGGAAAAATTCAAGTGGACTATGGAACAGCAAAACGCTTTCGAAATATTAAAGAAAGATTATTGACTGTGCCAGTGCTAACATATCCAGATTTCAATCAAGAATTTAGAGTGACCACCGATGCTTCCGACTATGCAATCGGAGCAGTCTTGTCACAAGGAAAAGTAGGTAACGGCCGGCCAATTGCTTACGCCAGCAGAGTTTTATCGCGGGCGGAGCAGAATTACAATACAACCGAGAAAGAATTACTAGCGATTGTATGGGCTGTAAAACATTTTAGGCCATACATATACGGTACGAAATTTAAAATCGTAACCGACCAAAAACCATTAATCTGGTTATTTAATGTGAACGATCCCGGATCGAGATTGATCCGATGGAGATTAAAGCTCGACGAATATGATTATGAAATCATCCATAAAGCCGGACGAGCGAACGCGAACGCCGATGCACTGAGCCGCAATGTAACAAGAAAGCGCATGAAACAGAAGAGGAAGAACGAGAAATCCTCGCAATAGAAGAAGAAACAAACTCCGACGAAGAAAAATATACACGGAGGAAGACAAGAAACAAATATTATATGAATATCATGATGCACCCACAGGAGGACATCAAGGAGTTGAACGAACGATAAAAAGAATCCGCCTAAACTATAATTGGCCACGAATAACAAAAGACGTAGAAAAATACATTGCAAAATGCGAATTGTGCCAGAAAAATAAATTATCGCGAAAAAATAAAATACCGTAAATAATCACGGATACGCCTACTAAACCTTTCGAAAAATGCGCGTTAGATATTGTAGAACCGCTAACAGTTACAACAAACGGAAATAAATATCTTTTAACGTTCCAAGACAACTTAACGAAATTCAGCGAAGCAATACCGATTCCAAACCAAGAAACGAACACGGTCAGCAAAGAAATCGTTACAAAAATTTACTTGAACATGGAATACCGGAAAAATTTTAACGGATCAAGGCACAAATTCCCTCAGCTAAATATTTAAAAATACATGTAAATTATTAAAAATAAATAAAATACAAACAACTGCCTGTCATCCGGAAAGTAATGGCGCGTTAGAACGATCGCATCGAACATTAGCGGAATATTTAAGACATTACATAAACGAAGACCAGACAGACTGGGACGAATGGATACCGTTCGCAATGTTCACATATAATATGACGCCACACACAGTTACGGGATACACTCTTCGAATTAGTCTACGGGCACCAAGCGGATCTACCTACGTCACCGACGAGACCGCCTAAACCGACATATAATACGACGATTACGCGCAAGAATTGAAAGAAAGGCTAAGGGCAACGAATCAGCTCGCAAAAGAGCATATCAAGGAAGAAAAAATTAAAGCCAAAAAACAGTACGACAAAGTACTAGAGAAATAAAATTTAAAGTCGGCGACAAGATATTAGTACATGACGAGACGCTCCGACGCGGACGATTTAAGAAACTTGAATCCCTATGGACCGGACCGTACGTAATAATCGAGAAAAATTCGGACGTGAATTATACAATTAAGAAAAGAAGAAAAGCGGTGCGCATGCATACAAACAAATTAAAGCAATTTATAGAAAATTAAAATAAAAACTTACTTATTCGTTGTTGGAACGACCAATTAACCGCATCCGATCCAAAGCGCGACGCATCTGCTCAACCGTAGCCCGACCTCGCCCTCCGGAGTTATGGAAGGTAGCGCGGATATGATCGAGAAAAGCACTCCCTCGAGTGCGTACAGGCACACGCAGCCATAGCCTTCGCAATAACGGGATGAAGCCATCAGGCGGCTCATAGCGAGGCACCCAAAAGGCATCGTCGAAACCATCGTCCACCATATTCATGTCAGTTTGAGGAACAATCACTAACATTGCATGTACCATCACCAGTATCGTCAATCTCGTCCTCCGAAGAAGGAAGATAACGAGAATGATCAACTAAATTCGCGCAAACCATGTTAGGAAGACACTCAGTAAAACGCGACTGAATAAAAGACTAAACGACGCTAAAAGCTAGCAAGCAGAAAGGCTAAACTCATAAAATGAGAACCGATAAGACGGTTATATGAAACATTTTAATATAAAATTACAGGATACTCGTCAGCTGGAACAGTCGACAGGCCGAGAGTCACACGGGGCAACGTGAAACGGATTCACCTTACAAATTCAAGAATTTCTACACAACCCGGCATATATTTCGAGAAAATCGGACAAATGCAATTTGTCAAAGACGTGGAAACTAGTTATTAAACTAGATATAACGACGCTAAACGACAAAGCGTGACAAATAATCAATACATTTAACAAACAAACGAGATGTGCGAACAAATAAAATCGGAAGTCCACCATAAACGTACTTGCGATAATTTAAAAGAAATCGTAAAAAACGAGTCGAAACAATTAACAAAATTGATCACTCTAATAAATACGCTATATAAGACACGGACGAATGGACGTAGAGGCGTTGTGGAATAGGTGAAATAGCGAAAACATTGTTCGGTACAAAGGACGCGAACGATAGAGAATTAATAAACGAACAGTTAAATCTCTTACAAAATAATCAGCAAACCATTCAACATGTCGCGAAAATCAAATAAAAATCTTAAGTAGTACAATAGTACACCTAGATAAACTAGAAAATATATTAGACCATAATGGTAAATTATGAAATCATTATGTTCGAGAATACAGTACTCGCGAAGAAATAACCGAACATTTTACGGTAATCATTGCGATGATAACAGATTTAATTCGAGATGCGGAAGACGTAATAGAATATTTTACGTATGTACGCAAGGGCACTATGCATCCCGTACTAACACTTATTAGCGACATTATAACATATTTAAAAGAAGCAGCTATCCAATTACCTCACGGTTTATATTTCCCTTTCGAAATCCGAAACGACGAATGGTTAGCACTAGAAGAATACATTAAAATAACTGCATACCGTGAAGGATCAATCATATTTACTGTATTGCGATTCCCGCTAATCTCACAACCAGTATACGATATAATAAAGGTAACCCCATTACCTACTTACGACCATAAAAATATATTTACGCACGCGGAAATAAACAACGAAATAATCATAGTTAATAGAGAAGGATTAACGTATATGGTAATAACTGAGGACGACTTAAAAAATTGTATCCAAATAAACTCTAGATACATATCCGAGAAAACGCAACCAATACACCGTATTAATCCAAACGCGCCGTACGAAATACATATGTACATGCAACAACAAAGCCAACAGAAGCCTGCAAAAGTAAACATATAATTGCGACAGAAACGATATGGATACCGTTGCGACAGTCACTTACTTGGTTATATTCAACTATACGCGAACAATCATAATAATTCAATGTGAAATTATAACGAAATTAGAAAAATAATTAAAGGTGCAGGGCAAATCACACTTCAAAATAAATGTAAATTAATAACAACGGAAATGACGATCCAACCAAAGGAAGTCATACAAGGCAACGTAACAGAACGTATTTACCGGAAATTAATATTACATTTATACGGGACAATACAGACATACTAGACACGAACAACAAAACATCGTACAGCATCAGAATTAACATAATTAAAAAATAAGTTAAAGGATATAAACAAAGATTTGCAAAACACTAACGGCAAATTCTTTACGCAAAACAATTCGTATATCCTATGGCGACAAGCGGAATAACCACAATAATTTAGTAATATTAATAATTTATATAATTATAAAAATAAAAAGAACATACGAAACGACCGTCAGTCAGGATATACGAAGAAGACGAACCACGTATATCTACGGATTCCCAAACCCATACTAAAACGTAGTTTAAGTACACGATTTTAGATAAGTATAGGAATAATAAGAAACGATTATGGTAAATATAGCGAATAGGGGACCCAGCCCCAATGACCTTGACCTTGACATATGTTATCAAGGACATAATTCTGAGTAACTTTTTCTTCTAATTTAAACGTCGCTCGTTGCTTATTAAAAAGTTATTAACAAACAAAAATTTGTAAAAATCAAGATTTATACATAGTCTGATAATGAAAACTGAATATTTAAGTTAGTTTACAGAAATAGTCCTACGTACACTACACATATAAACTGAAATAAACACAAGTTTTTTACATATATAGATTGTTCAAAACTAAAATATAAGGGTAAATATAGCGAATAGGGGACCCAGCCCCAATGACCTTGACCTTGACATATGTTGTCAAGGGCATAATTCTGAGTACTTTTTCTTCTAATTTAATCGTCGCTCGTTGCTTATTAAAAAGTTATTAACAAAAAAAGTTTGAAATATACCAAAGTACATGCACGGACAGAAGCACGCGCGCGCGCGCGCGCACACACACACACACGGGGGATGCAAGGGGGGATACAATGTAGCATGTACTTTGTAAGTTGTAAAGCGAGGTCCACCCTGCCTACCGGCGGGGTGGGTGTGGGAGGGGGGCCGAAGGCCCCCCTTGCACCCCCCCGTGTGTGTGTGTGTGTGTGTGTGCGCGCGCGCGCGTGCTTTCTGTCCGTGCATGTACTTTGGTATATTTCAAACTTTTTTTGTTAATAACTTTTTAATAAGCAACGAGCGACGATTAAATTAGAAGAAAAAGTAACTCAGAATTATGTCCTTGACAACATATGTCAAGGTCAAGGTCATTGGGGCTGGGTCCCCTATTCGCTATATTTACCACGATTATACCTCATATTATATACGGGAAAATATTGTACATTAGAATAAGAAAAAATAATTTTTTGTTGTTTTGCGAAAACGTCACTTTTACACCTCCGTTTTTCTTTTTTTTACGGGGGAGGGATGTTATAGCCCGAAAAGGCTATACACGAAGTACTAGATATAAATTATTTTAGATATATATTATTTTATGTCATTACTCAACGTGTAACGCGAATACAGATCACGTTACGAGCGTTGACCGAGCGAAGCGCTGACAAAGCGAGCCACGTGCGAAGCCCGAGCGACCGCGCAATCACTTCATTGCGAAAACGCGGAAATCAGGGCAAGCGGAATAAGGAAATTGCGAAAATGCAACGTAGAAGTCCTACTTAAAAGCGAAATAAAAGGAATAAGGAAATTGCGAAAATGCAAGCAAAGAAGTCCTACTTAGAACTCCTTAGCTTGCATCCGGATCTTGCCACCAAATCGAGCGACACGACACATGGTCTTGTCGCTAAGCGATCCCCTCCGGGAAACCAAGGGGAGATAATAAAAAGACCCATCGCTAACGAACGGCGGGCAGTCTTTATCATTAATTAACATTACGCGGGCAGTCAATAACGCTAATTACGGAAAACTATGAAATTAAAGCCACGCTGTCGGCAGAAAGAAATACGAAAGATCGAGGAGTGAGTCTCGCGACCGAAACTCGAATCCAGACACGCGCACGCCAAGATATCCGCTATCGCGATACGCGACGCGAGCTAATGTGCGGAAACTTTGTAATTAAGATAAAATTTACGAATAAAACAGATATACAGTGTGTCCTAAAATAACGGAATTCCTCTTAATGGCAAATTCCTTAGAACATTTCAAGACGAAATCCTAATACAAAATATCGAGGCTATAATAGTTTTTAAACGGGAAGCGATTATATTTTACGAATGACAGGGCTGAGATTTCGCGCGCTCAGGCACGGCGAAATAACAAGTGAAAAAAGTGCTCTATGAATGAAGCGCCTTTTTTCTCATTTATATTTCTCATTTATATTTTCTTATTTCTATTGAACTTATTTGAAACTCAGGTTTCTATTAATAAAAATAAATGCGTTTTAATTTTATACAGAGAATTTGTGTATAACATTTCTATAAATACAAATTTGATTTTATGACAAATACTATTCAAATTACAAATTCTCAAAAACTGAATTGCTTCTAAGTACTTGGCTAGTTAACTACTGATTTCATATTTAGTTTTTATTTCTTATTATTTAGAAAAATATTTTATAAATTATTTTTTAGATATGTATTGGCATATTTTTTTACCTTTGTGAGGTTTTTTTTAGTGGCATTTCACTGCTTTTGTAATTATTCTTACTTTATATTAGTATATTAGTAACAATAAATCACACGAAATTAATATCTGCTTCGATAAATAGCAATCGCTTATAATCGTTAATTTTTAATTCTCATAGAGATCGAGTTTCAGATATTTCTAATAATTTCGTGATCGTGTATAACGACAGCTGTTGCCTACTTGCTGTCACTGTATGAATGACAAGTCGCGCGGTGAGCGCCATAGCGACAAGTCGCATTGTAAGCAGCTCAGCGTGGATCAATCATTTACACACAGCAGGAAGCTTTCAAAGGCCAGAAACAATTGAACGGCAATGTGAAAAAAAGAAGTGCTAGATGAAGTTTAGAGTAAGATAAGGCAACTTATCTTAGAAAATCAAAAGCTAAAACTACTGCTAGAAGAATTCGACAGAGAAAATAAAAGATGAAAGAATCCGACCAGTAATATAAAAGAGTCTAGACAACGACAGGTACGCAGAGAGCCGGTCAAGGCACACCGGACATTAGCATAAAAAACAGATTCGAGATCTAGGAGAAGAATCGGCACGCAAGTCATGAAGCCGGAAATGGCAGAAGAAGAAGAAAGGTCATTCGTGCAAATATTAAGAGACAAGAATACAGAAAGACAAATAACAACAGTCAACCGCTCAGTTATACACAAGCAGACATACAGAGTTCAAACACACACACGAATAGTCAAATCTCAACAGGACATAATACATTTTCAAATAACAAGATAAAAAGACAATCGGAAACCCTCCTTCGTCACAAGAAAACGGAAGAAGCCTCCGCCCATAAACATTTTCAGTCAGGGATCCCAGGGATACCTGGGAAACTAGCAAATGAAATAATGGCCGGTGCAAACTTTCATATTAAAGGGTTAATGATAACAAACACATACTACAAATTGACAACGTTGATAACTTCAAAAAAGTCAAACAGGCTTTATTGGAGGCTAATACAAACTTTTTTTCATATACACCGAAGGAAGATAAGAACGCCACATTCTTACTCAAAGGGTTAAATCAGACCTTTGAAACACACGAAATTATGGAAGAATTAAAGCGGCAAGAGATACAGAGCATCACGTTTAATAAAGTGACTAGATTCTCAACACGAAGGTCGGTACAGGAGGGAAGAATTCTAACTATATTCATGATGCAGATCACCGCGGACAGCAATGCAGCGCAGTTGTGGAAGGTAAAATCACTCTTCCACCATATAATTTCGTGGGAGAAACTTCATAGGAAGGAGGCCATACAATGCAAACGTTGCCAAAGAATCGGACACGCGGCGGCAAATTGCAATCTCAAATACAGATGCGTGAAATGCAAAGAGGACCACAAGCCAGGAGAATGCGCAGCGGTACCCAAGGATCACAAAGAAGTATACTGTATAAATTGTAAAACTACGGGACATCCGGCGTCATATAGAGGTTGCCCCGTATTGTTAGAGTTAAAAAACAGGTTAATAAATAAGCATCATTTACAGCATCAAAATAAAGTTAATAGTCTCGAACGTGGCAGCGGATCGATCAGGCCTAGTGTGTCTTTCGCAGATGCAGTCAGAGGCAGCACGAATAAATATGAAAAACTGATCATTCAGTCTGAGGCACGTGCGAATGACAGATCAAGATCCATGAAGGTTAATACAGACTCGTCGCAAGGCGTATCTCAAATTCAACCCAGGTTAGATAAACTCGAGAACAGCATTGAAATTATTAATAATAGATTAGACACACTCGCGAATCTTATCGTGAAGTTCTTTAGTAAAGACGATTAACCTTCATTGATATGACTACACAATCAAAATATAAAATTAAAGCCATCGTAACGAACGTAAATCCAAAATCAGAAATTATAAAAGAACGCAGTTGCTCGACTTTCAAAAAAAAAAAAAAAAAAAGGCATTTCTCTACCTTGACAGACTTGGTTACATTCAAGAATAAAAAATGGTTACATTAATTTATCATATCGCTAGACGTAAGAAGCAAAAGATTATTAATTACGCTCCGATATATAATAGTAGTAATACAAATATATATTTAAAGTATAGTTTAGACTTACCTGATAAGGATATAAATGACGAATACCTCACAAAAGAGCGAGAAAAATACTGGTGACGCTATGATGATAACGATCAGTCGATACTGTAATATTAGTAATTAAGCATAACGTTCAGTTGTTACTGTGATATTAGTAATTAAGCATAACGATCAGTCGATACTGTGATATTAGTAATTAAGCATATCACTATGATAGCGTACAGCGCTTAACCAGCGCATCGACAGCAGTATTTAAGATAGGCTCAAGAACGCAGTGATATTAGTAATTAAGTCATAGAATAGCGCATTTGAATCAAAAACTTCAGTATTAAAATACAGATATTTTTCTTTTTAGTTAACATTTTATTTTATTTTATTTTATTTATTTCTTTTGTTTAGTTTGTATTATTTCACAGTTTAGTTTTATTTATTTATTTATTTTGTATATATCTGTTTTAGAAAACATTATTAGGAAAGCTAGTATTTTTTCTGACCCTTTTTTGCTAGCGATAAGAATAGAAAAACGGTACACACTTTACGTTGTCTCAAGCATTACGTTTCTACATTTTTTTTAAAATACATTTGTGTGACTTGCGAGTGCCAAATTGGCCATCGAGTTAATCCTAGTATAAAGCCGATTACTAGTTTATTGTAATACAAAAATCCGATTGTTTGAAATGGTTCTTAATAAACGACTTAAAAAAAAAAACTGTATGAATGACAACAAAGAGAGACATTCTATACACAATATAATAGCGCTATACAGGGTGTCCCCAATTTAAATGTCAAAACTTCAAGAGCGTGTAGGGGACCGAAAAACTAAGACAAGAAGTCCTTTAGAGGTTTGCTCGTTTTTGCTCCATTTTAGAGAAAATTGCAAAAATTCAATCTCTCATTGTCAGTTGCTCTCTTGAGTTGATTGGCACCAATAAACTTTCTGCTTCAACGTTCCTTACATATGTAAACACTTGATGTTATCCTTTACATTCTTTTGTTTGTTTACATTCTTGCTTTCTTCTATGAGTCCTTAATCAGTCTTTAGTCAGTTACTCAAATATCATTAGAACAATGTCTAGCTGCAATTAATGAGGTCAGTGCTAGATGTAATGCTTGCATTGCTGCAAGAGGGCAAAATTTTGAACAATATCTGCATTAAATAGATGATAACATAAATAAAATGTAAATAAACAAGTAAAAAAACGAAAACTTGTTTTGTTTTCTTTTTGTGATTTTCTCCAAAATGGAGCAAAAACGCGCAAATCTCTAAAGAACTTTCTGTCTTAGCTCTTCGTCCCCTACACGCTCCTGAACTTTTGCCATTTAAATTGGGGACACCCTGTATATGCCGCATACCGACACGCGTCTTTGTTTATTTATTTGGCGGTATGATCATGTGGTGTAATAGGGTGTACATATCAAGCGACGCGATAGCGTCGCGACGCCAAGTATGTGAAGTATTTCTTTCTAGCTTGTCAACGGTTGCCTATATACAGGAGCTGCGGCGCTAGCAAGTAGCTTTTTCCGGAGTTACACATATCTGCTTTCTCTCTTTCTCCCGCTCTTTTCCCTCCTTCTCTCTCTCACCCACCCGCTCTCTCTCTCCCACCCTCCCGCTCTCTCTCTCCCACCTTCCCGCTCTCTCTCTCCCATCCTCCCGCTCTCTATCTCCCGCCCTCTCTTTCTCTCTCCCGCTCTCTTTCTCTCCCGCTCTCTTTCTCTCTCTCTTCCGCTCTCTCTCTTTCTCTCCCCCCTCTCCCTCTCCCCGCTCTCTCTTTCTTCCGCTTTCTCTTTCTCTCCCGCTCCCTCTTTCTCTCCGCTCTCCCTCTCCCTCCTCCCTCCTGTCCTCCCTCCCCCTCTCTTCCGCCCTCCTCCCTCCCTCTTGCTCTCCTTCCCTCCCTCCCTCCATCCCTCCCTCCCTCCCTTCCTCCACCCTTCTCAGTCTCTCTCCCGCTCTCCCCCCTCCTCTCTCTCTCTCCCTTTCTCTCCCTCTTTCTTTCTCGCTTTTATTTATTATAAATTTCTAAAATTATAATTTTATAAAAGAGTAATACACGAAAGAATAATCGTACATGAGCGATATGAACGCGCCTTGAGAGACAAAATTGTTTTTGCGTGTGTGCGTGCGAGCATACATATGTGAGAGTCTGAAACTTATGATGATAATGATGAAGAACGAAAAATGTCACAATTCTGATATACAATCATCATTTCTCAGTATTGACTGCACCAATTCTATTTGAACCGGTTGCAATCGAAAGCTTGTATTCACATTATATAATAAAAGTGCCGTTAGATTTTTGATTATGGCTTTAGTTCCTGAGATATTTTAATCGAAAGTTTATTAGACGTAAAACTCCGGGTAAGCTACTGGTAGCGCCGTGGCGCCAGTACATAGGCAAACTGTTGACAACCAGTTTTTTTTTATGTACTTGGCGTCACGACGCTACCGCGTCCCTTGATACGTGTCGTATACTAATTGTGTGTATTCTCTGAAGGAGAAAGCCC
>WHNR01000036.1:0-170000 GCA_009859135.1 Formica selysi
ACACGATACAAGCAAGAAAAAATTTTAAGCCTACTAGGTCGAGACAAATCTGACAACTACTACGCACGCAACATTTAAATACGGAAGAAAAACAGGCACTCCTACGGATATGCGAAGAATATTGCGATACATTTCAGTTGGACGGAGAACCACTGACGTGCACCGCGACGGTAGAGCACGAGATAAACACGCGCGCTGATACCTCGCCGGCGAACACGAGACCGTATCGTCTTCCCGATAAGCACAAGACGGAAGTAAATAAACAAGTGCAAGAAATGTTGAAAAACGGCATAATCCGAACAAGCGAGAGTCAATGGAACGCACCCTTATTAGTGATACCGAAAAAGGCCGACGCATCCGGAAAACCTAAGCTCCGAGTAGTGGTAGACTTCCGGAAGCTAAACGATTTAACAATAGGCGATTCATTTCCACTGCCCAATATCACCGAGATACTGGACCAGTTAGGAAACGCTAAATATTTTACCACACTAGACTTAGCGTCAGGATATCATCAGATACCGATGGCTGAGCAGGATAAACAAAAGACAGCTTTTTCAACGCCCTACGGACACTATGAATTTAATAGAATGCCGTTTGGCTTGAAAAATGCGCCAGCAACATTCCAGAGACTAATGAATTCAATTCTAACCGGAATGCAAGGACTTAAGTGTCTGGTTTATTTAGACGACATCGTCATATATGGAGCGAGCCTAGAGGACCACAATAAAAGACTCAAGGAAGTACTGCAGAGACTCCGAGAGAATAATCTAAAGTTGCAACCAGATAAATGCGAATTTTTGCGCAAGGAAGTCATTTATCTAGGACACATAATTTCGGAGAATGGGATATCTCCGGACCCGTCAAAATTAACGGCAATAAAGGAATTTCCGACGCCGAAGAAAGTAAAAGATATACAATCTTTCATAGGACTAGCCGGATATTATAGAAAATTCATAGAAGATTTTTCAAAAATAGCCAAGCCACTGACGAAATTAACGAGAAAACGGAAAAATTCGAGTGGACTATGGAACAGCAAAATGCTTTCGAAATACTAAAAGAAAGATTAATGACAGCGCCAGTGCTAATGTATCCATATTTCAATCAAGAATTCATAGTGACCACTGATGCTTCCGACTATGCAATCGGAGCAGTATTGTCACAAGGAAAAGTAGGTAACGACCGGCCAATTGCTTACGCCAGCAGAGTTTTATCGCGGGCGGAGCAGAATTACAATACAACCGAGAAAGAATTATTAGCGATTATATGGGCTGTAAAACATTTTAGGCCATACGTATACGGTACGAAATTTAAAATCGTAACCGATCACAAACCATTAATCTGGTTATTTAATGTGAACGATCCCGGATCGAGATTGATCCGATGGAGATTAAAACTCGAAGAATATGATTATGAAATCATCCATAAAGCCGGACGAGCGAACGCGAACGCCGATGCACTGAGCCGCAATGTAACAAAAGAAGCGCATGAAACAGAAGAGGAAGAACGACAGATCCTCGCAATAGAAGAAGAAACAAACTCCGACGAAGAAAAAATATACACGGAGGAAGACAAGAAACAGATATTATACGAATATCATGATGCACCCACAGGAGGACATCAAGGAGTTGAACGAACGATAAAAAGAATCCGCCTAAATTACAATTGGCCAGGAATAACGAAAGATGTAGAAAAATACATTGCAAAATGCGAATTGTGCCAAAAAAATAAACTATCGCGAAAAAATAAAGTACCGTTAATAATCACGGATACGCCTACTAAACCTTTCGAAAAATGCGCGTTAGATATTGTAGGACCGCTAACAGTTACAACAAACGGAAATAAATATCTCTTAACATTCCAAGACAATTTAACGAAATTCAGCAAAGCGATACCGATTCCAAACCAAGAAGCGAACACGGTCAGTAAAGAATTCGTTACAAAAATTGTACTTGAACACGGAATACCGGAAAAAATTTTAACGGATCAAGGCACAAATTTCCTCAGCGAAATATTTAAAATACATGTAAATTATTAAAAATAAATAAAATACAAACAACTGCCTATCATCCGGAAAGTAATGGCGCGTTAGAACGATCGCATCGAACATTAGCGGAATATTTAAGGCACTACATAAACGAAGACCAGACAGACTGGGACGAATGGATACCGTTCGCAATGTTCACATACAACACGACGCCACACACAGCTACGGGGTATACACCCTTCGAATTAGTCTACGGGCACCAAGCGGACTTACCTACGTCACTGACGAGACCGCCTAAACCGACATATAATTACGACGATTACGCGCAAGAATTGAAAGAAAGGCTAAGGGCAACGAATCAGCTCGCAAAGGAGCATATCAAAGAAGAAATATTTAAAGCCAAAAAACAGTACGACAAAAGTACTAAAGAAATAAAATTTAAAGTCGGCGACAAGGTATTAGTACATGACGAGACGCTCCGACGCGGACGATCTAAGAAACTTGAATCCCTATGGACCGGACCGTACGTAATAATCGAGAAAAATTCGGACGTGAATTATACAATTAAGAAAGGAAGAAAAGCGGTGCGCATGCATACAAACAAATTAAAGCAATTTATAGAGAATTAAAATAAAATAAAAACTCAGACCGGGAACAACGAGAACAAGTAGTTTTGTTAATAAAAATAAAACCAAATCAAGTTACTCGCGAAATAGTCGAAATCCGACACCGCAATGCTTTAAATGCGGAAAAAACGGACATTACGGACGCGATTGTCGAAGTAGCCGATATGCGCTCCCGAAACCGGAAAAACCCTCGCGAATAAACGCAATAAGTAAATACTGCTCGCATTGCAAGAGAACAGGATACAGCCGCGACGAATGCTGGAGCCTAAACGGAAAACCGAAACATAGTACAGATAAACTAAAAATCGGAAATCAGCAAAAAACGCGCGAAGAAAATATACGCGACCGAAAGAAATCGCGACGACAGAAAAGGAACGCCGATAGCGCAAGTAGCAGCAGCGAAGACGAGCAGGATGAAGCGAGAAAGAAACAACCGCGACCTGCATCTGAGTATCGCGTTACACATATTAAAGATATGCCACGCGCACAGAAAAAAACGGATTTATTGCTAATAACATTACCAATGCGACAAGCAAAAGACGGAAAAATACAGATGTTGTACGACTCAGGGTCGACCATCTCCTTAATAAAATTGAAACATTTAAAGGATGACACACTAATACATGAAGGTAAAATCGCGCTCACAGGCATAACAGGGCATAAAGTACACACCATAGGAAAAATGTACGCCACGATTAAGATAGAAAATCACAAGGTAAAACATGCATTTTACGTTGTAAGAGACGACATTCCAATAGAATATGAAGGAATAATAGGAATTGATTTCCTTCGACAACATTCGGTATCCTGTGATTATAATCGAAATCAATTAAAAATAGGAGAAGCCGTGCTAAGATTCCATACGTTTAACAAAACAATCCTAAAACCGCGCAGCGAAACCATCGTAAAAGCGATAACGAAGCAAAATCGGATAGGAATAGTACGAGCAGAGGAAACAGCTCCAGGAATCTACCTTGGAAACTGTCTAGTAGAACCGAAGGATTATACATGTCCCGTTAGTATCATAAATACAACCGATACGGAAGTCGAGATACAGACGCCGAACGTCACCCTCGAAAACATAGAACGCGAAATCGAATTCAAAATACACACGATACAAGCAAGAAAAAATTTTAAGCCTACTAGGTCGAGACAAATCTGACAACTACTACGCACGCAACATTTAAATACGGAAGAAAAACAGGCACTCCTACGGATATGCGAAGAATATTGCGATACATTTCAGTTGGACGGAGAACCACTGACGTGCACCGCGACGGTAGAGCACGAGATAAACACGCGCGCTGATACCTCGCCGGCGAACACGAGACCGTATCGTCTTCCCGATAAGCACAAGACGGAAGTAAATAAACAAGTGCAAGAAATGTTGAAAAACGGCATAATCCGAACAAGCGAGAGTCAATGGAACGCACCCTTATTAGTGATACCGAAAAAGGCCGACGCATCCGGAAAACCTAAGCTCCGAGTAGTGGTAGACTTCCGGAAGCTAAACGATTTAACAATAGGCGATTCATTTCCACTGCCCAATATCACCGAGATACTGGACCAGTTAGGAAACGCTAAATATTTTACCACACTAGACTTAGCGTCAGGATA
The DNA here is from genome assembly GCA_009859135.1 of Formica selysi. Classification (NCBI taxonomy): domain Eukaryota; kingdom Metazoa; phylum Arthropoda; class Insecta; order Hymenoptera; family Formicidae; genus Formica; species Formica selysi. The sequence continues at coordinate 4,228 of WHNR01000036.1, forward strand.
TCATCAGATACCGATGGCTGAGCAGGATAAACAAAAGACAGCTTTTTCAACGCCCTACGGACACTATGAATTTAATAGAATGCCGTTTGGCTTGAAAAATGCGCCAGCAACATTCCAGAGACTAATGAATTCAATTCTAACCGGAATGCAAGGACTTAAGTGTCTGGTTTATTTAGACGACATCGTCATATATGGAGCGAGCCTAGAGGACCACAATAAAAGACTCAAGGAAGTACTGCAGAGACTCCGAGAGAATAATCTAAAGTTGCAACCAGATAAATGCGAATTTTTGCGCAAGGAAGTCATTTATCTAGGACACATAATTTCGGAGAATGGGATATCTCCGGACCCGTCAAAATTAACGGCAATAAAGGAATTTCCGACGCCGAAGAAAGTAAAAGATATACAATCTTTCATAGGACTAGCCGGATATTATAGAAAATTCATAGAAGATTTTTCAAAAATAGCCAAGCCACTGACGAAATTAACGAAGAAAACGGAAAAATTCGAGTGGACTATGGAACAGCAAAATGCTTTCGAAATACTAAAAGAAAGATTAATGACAGCGCCAGTGCTAATGTATCCATATTTCAATCAAGAATTCATAGTGACCACTGATGCTTCCGACTATGCAATCGGAGCAGTATTGTCACAAGGAAAAGTAGGTAACGACCGGCCAATTGCTTACGCCAGCAGAGTTTTATCGCGGGCGGAGCAGAATTACAATACAACCGAGAAAGAATTATTAGCGATTATATGGGCTGTAAAACATTTTAGGCCATACGTATACGGTACGAAATTTAAAATCGTAACCGATCACAAACCATTAATCTGGTTATTTAATGTGAACGATCCCGGATCGAGATTGATCCGATGGAGATTAAAACTCGAAGAATATGATTATGAAATCATCCATAAAGCCGGACGAGCGAACGCGAACGCCGATGCACTGAGCCGCAATGTAACAAAAGAAGCGCATGAAACAGAAGAGGAAGAACGACAGATCCTCGCAATAGAAGAAGAAACAAACTCCGACGAAGAAAAAATATACACGGAGGAAGACAAGAAACAGATATTATACGAATATCATGATGCACCCACAGGAGGACATCAAGGAGTTGAACGAACGATAAAAAGAATCCGCCTAAATTACAATTGGCCAGGAATAACGAAAGATGTAGAAAAATACATTGCAAAATGCGAATTGTGCCAAAAAAATAAACTATCGCGAAAAAATAAAGTACCGTTAATAATCACGGATACGCCTACTAAACCTTTCGAAAAATGCGCGTTAGATATTGTAGGACCGCTAACAGTTACAACAAACGGAAATAAATATCTCTTAACATTCCAAGACAATTTAACGAAATTCAGCAAAGCGATACCGATTCCAAACCAAGAAGCGAACACGGTCAGTAAAGAATTCGTTACAAAAATTGTACTTGAACACGGAATACCGGAAAAAATTTTAACGGATCAAGGCACAAATTTCCTCAGCGAAATATTTAAAAATACATGTAAATTATTAAAAATAAATAAAATACAAACAACTGCCTATCATCCGGAAAGTAATGGCGCGTTAGAACGATCGCATCGAACATTAGCGGAATATTTAAGGCACTACATAAACGAAGACCAGACAGACTGGGACGAATGGATACCGTTCGCAATGTTCACATACAACACGACGCCACACACAGCTACGGGGTATACACCCTTCGAATTAGTCTACGGGCACCAAGCGGACTTACCTACGTCACTGACGAGACCGCCTAAACCGACATATAATTACGACGATTACGCGCAAGAATTGAAAGAAAGGCTAAGGGCAACGAATCAGCTCGCAAAGGAGCATATCAAAGAAGAAATATTTAAAGCCAAAAAACAGTACGACAAAAGTACTAAAGAAATAAAATTTAAAGTCGGCGACAAGGTATTAGTACATGACGAGACGCTCCGACGCGGACGATCTAAGAAACTTGAATCCCTATGGACCGGACCGTACGTAATAATCGAGAAAAATTCGGACGTGAATTATACAATTAAGAAAGGAAGAAAAGCGGTGCGCATGCATACAAACAAATTAAAGCAATTTATAGAGAATTAAAATAAAATAAAAAACTTACCTATTCGTTGTTGGAACGACCGACCAATCGCATCTGATACAAAGCGCGACCAATCTGCGCAATCGCACGACCTCCTTCTTCGAATTCACGGAGGGAAGGACGGAGATGATCATCGAAAACGCGCCCTCGAAGGCGTATAGGCATATTCCGCCACAGCCGTTGCAACAATGGAACAAATCCATCGGGAGGCTCATAACGTGGCACCCAAGCAGCATGGTCGGCCCCGTCGTCCACCTCATCCAAATCCGTTTGAGGCACAATAATAAGCACTGCACCATCATCATCACTATCGAAATCTTCCCCCGAAGAGGGAAAATAACGCGAGCAATCAACGATATTTGCACAAACCATGTTAGTGGTATACTCAGTAAAATACGACTGAATAAAAACCACACGAAAAAGGCTAAAGCCAGCAAGAAGAAAACAAACTCATAAAATGAGAGCCGATAAGACGGTTATATGAAACATTTTAATATGAAATTACAGGATACTCGTCAGCTGGAACAGTCGACAGGCCGAAAGTCGCACGGGGCAACATGAAACGGATTCACCTTACAAGGTCCAAGAATTCTTACACAACCCCGGCATATATTTCGAAAAGATCGGACAATTACAACAAGCTACAAAAACGTGAAAACTAGTTATTAAATTAGATATAACGACAATAAATGACAAAGTATGGCAAATAAACCAATACATCCAACAAACTAACGAGATGTGCGAACAAATAAAGTCAGAATTCCACCATAAACGCACTTGCGATAATTTAAAGGAAATCGTAAAAAACGAGTCGAAACAATTAACGAAATTGATCACTCTAATAAATACGCTGTATAAGACACGGACGAACGGACGTAGAGGTCTCATCGACGGAATAGGCGGAATAGCGAAAACATTGTTCGGTACAATGGACGCGAACGATAGAGAATTAATAAACGAACAATTAAATCTCTTACAAAATAATCAGCAAACCATTCAACATGTCGCGAAAAATCAAATAAAAATCTTAAATAGTACAATAGTACACCTAGATAAACTAGAAAATATATTAGACCATAACGGTAAATTACTAAATCATTATGTTCGAGAATATAGTACTCGCGAAGAAATAACCGAACATTTTACGGTAATCATCGCGATGATAACAGATTTAATTCGGGATGCGAAAGATGTAATAGAATATCTTATGTATGTACGCAAGGACACTATGCATCCCGTACTAACACCTATTAGCGACATTATAACACATTTAAAAGAAGCAGCTATCCAACTACCTCACGGTTTATATTTCCCTTTCGAAATTCGAAACGACGAATGGTTAGCACTAGAAGAATATATTAAAATAACTGCATACCGTGAAGGATCAATCATATTTACTGTATTGCGATTCCCACTAATCTCACAACCAGTATACGATATAATAAAGGTAACCCCATTACCCACGTACGATCATAAAAATATATTTACGCACGCGGAAATAAACCACGAAATAATCGTAGTCAATAGAGAAGGATTAACGTATATCATAATAACGGAGGACGACTTAAAAAATTGTATCCAAATAAATTCCAGATACATATCTGAGAAAACGCAACCAATACACCGTATTAATCCAAACGCGCCGTGCGAAATACAAATGTACTTGCAACCACAAAACCAAAACGAGGCTTGCAAAAGTAAACATGTAATTGCGACAGAAACGATATGGATACCGTTGCTGACCGTCAGTCAGGATATACGAAGAAGACGAACCACGTATATCATACGGATTCCCAAAACCCATACTAAAACGTAGTTTAAGCACACGATTTTAGAATAAAAAACGATTATAATTCATATTATATACGGGGAAAATATTGTATATTAGAATATGAAGAAATAATTTTGTTTGTTTTGCGAAAAACATCACATTTATACCTCCGTTTTTCTTTTTTTTAGGGGGGAGAAATGTTATAGCCCGAGAAGGCTATACACGAATTACTAAATATATATTATTTTAGATATATATTATGTTATACGGTAAGGCATTGCTCAACGTGTAAAGCGAATACAGAAGTCCTATTTAGAACTCCTTAGCTTGCATCCGGTTCTTGCCGCCAAAATCGAGCGACACGACACATGGTCTTGTCGTTAAACGATCCCCTCCCGGGAAACCAAGGGGAAATAATAAAAAGACCCATTGCTAACGAGCGGCGGGCAGTCTTCATCTTTAATTAACATTACGCGGGCAGTATCGCTAACAGTCGCGAGTGTCGACAGCAAGTGTTGATAATTATTACAGTATCGAGTAGTCACGCATATCTACATCGTGGAGATCGGGAGAGGCTCACTTGCGCACAGTACAATTGGACACGTTGCAATTGCACACTGTGATCTTACACACATAAAGTTGCGCACCGTTCGATTGGACACATTTCACTTGCGCACAGTTCGTTTGGACACATTTCATTTGCGCACCGTTCAATTGGACACGTTGTTTTTGGACACAACACATGTTTTTGTATAATTTGGAATACATACACACGCATGTATAATTTTGAAATTTTTTGACATTTATTATTAACTTTATTTGGTAAATAAACGTTTGTTACAGTTCGTTTACACACATTTCGTTTGCACACAGTTCTTTTGCGCACAGTTCTTTTGCGCACATTTCTTTTGCGCACATTTCTTTTGCGCTCATTTCTTTTGCGCACACTTCTTTCGCGCACATTTCATTTGCGCACATAAATTTTAGTTTTAAATCAGAAATAGGTTTGGGTTAGGTTCCGGAAGTGGAGCCCCCCCGTAGGGAGTGGGGGGCGGAACCCACTGTGTCCACGCATATGCTTTACAACGCGAAACGAGATCCCTATAATTGTTGTGTGGATGGGAAAGTGTGCAAACGAACTGTGCGCAAAAGAAATGTGCGCAAAAGAAATGTGCGCAAAAGAAATGTGCGCAAAAGAACTGTGCGCAAAAGAACTGTGTGCAAACGAACTGTGTGTAAACGAACTGTAACAAACGTTTATTTACCAAATAAAGTTAATAATAAATGTCAAAAAATTTCAAAATTATACATGCATACATGCGTGTATATGTATTTCAATTTATACAAAATATGTGTTGTGTCCAAAAACAACGTGTCCAATTGAACGGTGCGCAAATGAAATGTGTCCAAACGAATCGTGCGCAATTGAAATGTGTCCAATCGAACGGTGCACAACTTTATGTGTCTAATATCACAGTGTGCAATTGCAACATGTCCAATTGTACTGTGCGCAAATGAAGGCTTCTCGTGGAGATCGAGGAGCGAGTCTCGCAACGTAATCCCGACTCCGAACACGCGCACGCGAGTGTCAGTTAACGCGATACGCGACACGAGTAGATAATAAAAACGAGGACGAATTATAAATAAGACCATTTGTAGTAAATAAAAGCTTTATTTAATATGAAAAGTGTCCAGTTTTACGGGTAACCCGCCAGACACATCCCGGATTCCTAAATCTTAATCCGGCAACGATCCCGAAATTTCTCGTGTCTCACCCGAGGCATAACAATTATAAGAAGTTAAATCTAGACGAACAGTCATTTAAATTAAGAATTCAGCGTTTAGTTAACACACAAACACGCAATACACAGCCTTGTCCCCCTACTTCTTCTTTTCATTATTCTCCTCGTTCTTATTCAACCGTCTCTTTCCCCGAGCGCCCTCATTCACCTGTCTCTCTCGAGTATCAACAATCGAAAAATCCTACTCCTCCCCTTCCTCCGAATATTCACCTGCCTTTCCTGAATCTCCTCAACACTCGCGAAATCCTACTCCTCCTCCTCCCTCCGAATATTCACCTGCTTTCCCTGAATCTCCTCAACTGTCGAGAAATCCTACTCCCCCTCTTTCCTTCGATTATTCCCCGTCTCTCGATCCTCAACCGTCGAGAATTTCCACTCCCCTGTCGTCTTCACACCTCGAATCGTCCGATCTCCCAGGAGCGTCGCACGATTTTGAGGAAGCCCTCCAGGACTTCGCGGAGGAGTTACCGGACCTCAAAAAGGAACCGGAAGATCCCGAACCGGGATCTTTCGATACCGAAGGAGAGTCTAAATTCCACGAAGAACAGACTAGACAAAACTGGTTCAGGTCCTGGAACAGTTCTATCCATATTCCGCTCCCCTTACCGAAGACATCTACCGAGTAGGCCCAGATATTGCAGACCTTGGGCTATTCCATCATATTCTTAATGTAAGTCCTCCCGGGTCTGTTATCCCGTTTCTCATTCCAGGCCAGCAATATCTAATAGGCGTCCCTGTGGAAGCCTTTTGGATGATGCTTCCTCCTCCCTCCACAATAGAATTTGAAGACGCTCGATAATCCACCTTACCTCCCCATTTTCATTCCTAGTCATTTAATCTATTATATAACTTATTAAAATAACTTATTGTAAATTTTCAACCGGAATTTAAATTTTAGTCTTTCCCCTCTGCATTCCGGTTGATGTCCTCCGTATTTATTGTAACACACGCGAGAAATTTTTTCTTTACATTTACAAACACACACGAACACAATTACACATTAGATTTTAAGAAAATTTATTTTATAATAACAGTTTTATAAATTAAACTAAATGTTTCATTGTTAAATTTTATCTTTTTAAAATCATTCATTTTATTTTTGAATAAATGTAACGTTAAATTTTAAATTCGAGTAATTTATTAACCCGACCTCCTTCCTGTTATCCGAAATCGCACAGGGTCCTGAGTAGTGTAGGAGCAACTATGGTGCGTCAAAACAAACCCCCACCACCGACATTTGGCCCCCTGCTGTGTGTCTGTCTGGCCCCTTCCCCCAAAGATGTCTGTGGAAAAGAAGAGTGGAGGGGACTCGTGGACGTCTACGAGACAATTTTCCTTTCAAATTTTTTAAATTTAAGAAAAATTTTTTTCCTTTTAAATTTTTCCTTTAAATTTATTTTTTATTTTTTAATTCTTTTCCGGGCGAGTAGAAATACTTGGGGCTCGAACCTGAGTCCTCCACATTTCCAAACAGGGTCCTAGTATGCTGGGCTAACTGAAATCTTATTAGAATAAGGATTAGTGAAGTATTTGTGGAGAGTGGCCCTCTTGCATAGAGGTCTCCGCACTTTGATTGGTGCGCACCATAGTTGCCGGCAGTTTGATTGGACGAGGAGTTCCTTCGATTTAAAGCTGGAAAAACAAGCCAAAAAATAGTGCGTGGGAGAAAGCGGGCAAGATGTCTGATGGAAAGCAGACGTGACGACAACCGACAAAATGGCGACCGTCGAGACTGGAGATGTATCTAGGCATAAGGCACCCACCCTCCCCTCCCCGTTACGGAAAACCGAAAAATATCGTGAGGTACACGACATTGCCCCATCGCCCCCCTTAGAGGAAAACCGAGAGATGTACGGTATATGTCGCCCTCGCTCTTCCACCCTTCCTGTCGAAAAGAGAAAAATTGGATAAGGTACCGCTAGAATAAACTAGGTGCTATGAAGGATAACGAACACGTGCGTGCATATACGGGTACGCTTGTCCAAACGGTCGACCCCCGCTGCACAGGTAGACGTACGGTAACGTCATCGCTGGAGACGATAGAAAGAGTCTTGAAATATATACGGGTACCTGAGACTGTTTGACGCGGTGTCTTAGGGTAGAGTCTATGACGTCACTGAGACGTCGGGAAGAAAGGAAGGGAAGAAAAATATTTTCACCTGGTTGCTTTAAAATAAAAAACATCTTTATTTATATTACGCGGGAATATGGAACATTGTACAATGAAAAATTTACATATAATTTAATATTTATTTACAAAAAGATATAAGTATAATATTGAATGAAAATTTACTCCTAAGGTGACGGAAAATACGCGGATTCTTTATTATACATCGATAAAAACAAAAATCGAGAAAAATTAATCTTCATAGGAAGAATCGGCTTCCAGGTCTGGGAGTTCTTTGACGAAATCCTGGATAGCCTCTTCAAATGCGCCGTTTTCATCATCCGAGTCTATAAACAAAAAATAAAACTATATATTGCTATATATATATACATATGTATATGTATGTATGTATAAAATTTTCGCGTTTCGCCAAAAAGTAATATTTACCCGATAACGTAATAACTTCAATGGGCTGGTCAGGGGGTCTTCATGATGCTCCTGCTAGAGCCTCTTCTGCAGGTCGTTTTCTCGCCACGGCTCCTATATTTGAAATGGCGAGCATATCTATTTTTAACAAAAATAAAAATTTTATTAAAATAAAAATTAAATTAAAATTCACTACATTTTTGCAATGATTATTATTATAAATAAAATATATTTACCTAACGCCCGTTGTCGATAGTAGTGCATTAGAAGATGCGCCGTAAATCTGTCGATATCACCATCCGACGTCTTTTCCTTAGCTAAGCGCCCTGCTATAATTTCGCCTGCTATGCTTAATAGACGGACATCCCCAGCAAAATGTCCTAAGTAAAATAATATTCCTATTGCGTCGCTCGTACACATGTTGACAGTCTTTCTGAATAAGCGATAATTGTTTTCGCTGTCTTCCTCAGATATTCGGTCGAGATATTTTTTAACATTAAATTGCGGTAGCGCAACAGCACACAATAATGTGATTTTTCTTAAAATCTCGGCGACGCACATTTTTACACACTTAGACTTCTGACACTAAAGCTTCACGAGATGAAAAACTAATGTTGAATTTTCTCATGGGAAGACAGAATTTAAACGCATTTCCCCACTATTTTCCAAAAGGATGATAAAGTGAGAAAACATTTTTATTCTAGTGCTGCTTATTTTTAGTTATTTTCATTTTATGGAAGGCTAATTACCTTAGTTTCTATAGAGTTTAGGTATGACAATATATGAAACCCGGAAAAATACCTGTATTATTTCAAACAATGAAAGGATTATAAAAACAGGTATTAACAAGTTTGAACGTTTGGAACATTATACTGCAAAAGGAAAGAGGAGAGTAGATGAAAAAAATTTAACAATTTAAGTAAAAATTCCCACATTTATTGATATTAATTTTTCCTAAATCAATATTCTTATTACTTATAATTAAAATATTACATAGGAGTTGTTACGTCCGGCGGACTCCACGATTCTTTTCTTTCATCGTAAATAGAGATTAGCGGTATCTTAAGAGCGCATTACGCCTTGAAATAAACAAATGGAAACTGAAAGGCGAGACAAACTTTTCGGAAACAAAAATTGAGAGGATATATGATACAAACAGGAAAATAGAGCATATCTGATCTAAGAAATAAGCAAAGCTTGGGTGACAAATTCTCTTACTAATCTAAATTATGGTTGACAGCTCTCGTAATAAACAATTTCGGTACCAAGAATCTAAATGAAAACCGAAACGGACATTAAAAATGATATCATATGTGCTCGCCTGACAGATCTCCGTTACACGATATCTACCTAAGATAAAACTTAAGTAAATAAGAAAAGGCATAACTCTCACTCAAATTGCAACAACTCTCCATTGGGCGAAAGCTAATTCTATAAACAAAAGCCTTCACCAATACCTAAGGTTCTAACACCTCCTATGCTAAAGGGCAACGCCTCCCAGTAACATCGGAGGGCGTGAATAAAAAATTCAATTCGCGAAAAATATTAACGAAACCAATGGAGAGGAGGAGCAAAGGGCTTAATATACTCCGAACCTTTCCTCGCGGCTCATTCATCATTCAGTATTTCTTCATTCAGTTTTCAGTATTCAGATTCAGTTTCAATTCAGTTTCAATTCATTTTCGGCTCTCGACTCGAACCGTCGCACCGAGTCTGCCTACAGCCCGCGCTGATTATTTAAGTCTCCAAAAGTTTATCGATTCTCGCAAGTTCTCTCTGCGATTGTGCTAGTGCAAGGAGTTTCACGCTGTACAACTTGAAATTTTATAAAATTCGTGCGCGCAAGTGACAAGTGGTGTGCCCTTGAGCGGATCGAGCGAACAGCACCGGAACCGAGCGATCTCCGAGCCACCCCTTCCGCGCAGCCGAGTCCAGAGATAGATCTTAGTTCGCTTATCCAGCGAAATTTTTAAAGTCATCACCTTCGCACACAACAAGTAGTGAGTCTACCAAAGAATTTCATTCTTTCTCTTACTTTATTTTTTTCCTTTCTCTTAAAAGAAACAGTTTGTTATTAAATTCAAATTTTCAAGTAATATCCAAGCACAAACATTTATTAGTATTATTATTAAATTAAATCCTGGTTATTAAATATTTTACATTTCCTCTTCTTTGAACCTTCTCCTTTGCGAGTCCATAAGCGTGATTAGCCAGGATCTTGAACACTGTCAAGATTGGCATTCATTCTTATTGTTAGACTCGTGCAATTCTCTCTCCCCTGCGAGTCCGTAAGCTTGATTAGCCAGGATCTTGAACACTGTCAAGATTGGCATTCATCCTTATTGTTAGACTCGTGCAATCCTCTCTCCCTTGCGAGTCCGTAAGCTTGATTAGCCAGGATCTTGAACACTGTTAAGATTGGCATTCATCCTTATTGTTAGACTCGAGCAGTCCTCTCTCCTTTGCGAGTCCGTAAGCTTGATTAGTCAGGATCTTGAACACTGTCAAGATTGGCATTCATGCTTATTGTTAGACTTAAGCAATCCTTCCCCTTTCACGGGTCCCTAGGCGTGATTAGCCAGGATCCTGGTGTAATATCATGATTGGCATTCATACTTAGCTGCCAGGCCCTGAAGGAAAATCTTCTCCCTCTACTTCTAGAATAATTCCCTCCGAATCGTTCTATTTCCCTTCTTTCTCTCTCTCTCTCTCTCTGTCTCTCTCTCTCTCTCTATATATATATATATATATATATATATATATATATATATATATACATATATATAGATATATATTGAGATTCTTAAGAACTTCTCCATTTTTCTTTATCATTATCAAACTGTTTCTTTTAACTAAATATGAATATCTCTGTTAACTCTTGCGTGTGTTTCCTAATGGAAACAACCCCGGCGAAGCGCTCTAAGTGCTGGGCGAAATACATCCGCAACCGGGAAAATAAAAAGATCCAGAAACTATTGGCTCGAGCGTCCGCGAATTAATAATTTTTCTATCCTCATCATTCTACTCACACTTTTATTTCATGTAATTTTTGACGTCCTCCGTATTCATTGTAACACCCGCGAGAACACAAATTTCATCCACACACACATTTACACACAAACATATTAGATTTTAAGCAAGTTATTTTACAATAACAGTCTATAAAAATGAATCAGATGATTCATTATTAAATTGTATCTTTTAAAATTATTCGTTTTATTTCTTTGAATAAATGTAAAGTTAGATTTTAAAATTCGAGCAATTTATTAACCCGACCTCCTTCCTGTTGCACGAAATCGCACAAGGTCCCGTCCCGGGTAATAGGGATTCAGTTCCTTTACCAGAAAAGGGACCACCGAGCGAACGGCCCTTTCGATAGAGTAAGAGCGACCCTTCCGGTCGTTGACCTATCTCGGGCCCTGATCTGTTCGTTCGACTCTAGGAGACGCATCGTCTAGCGTTTGTCTAGAGGTAAGTAGGTTACGCCCTCCCGCTGACTCTTCCTTTATTTGAGTCTGGACGTAACAGAGTACATCGTCTATTTTTTATATCATATTATAATTCGAATTACATGAGTAAACACGGCATCGCATAGCGTATAATGTTTCACTTGTTTCCTTTTTCGCAAAGAAAAATTTAACGAAATAAGTGTACGATTAAACGATCGTTATGTTCGCAATCTTCGGTAAAAAGACTAAGAAACCGATTAAGATCATAACCGTTGCACAAATAATATAAAAATACGCAACTATATTGTCCGCATGTTTGAGAAAAAATTCCTTGTAATTGTTGAATATTCCAACGATGGATAATGGAGTTTCGAAGTCGGAGGAGAAATCCGGAGTGCAAAGGTGGTATTCCGTAGCTATCAAAGTAGGTGGCTGTACCATGCTCGTCGAGGAAGAAGGCTACCCAATGTTCTCCAGGTCGATTGTGGTCATCCGTATTAGCGACAATGGCTGTCGATCTCGTCCACACCCTCGGGACTCTGTCGGCCGGATAAATTCCCACATGTCTGGCATTGATGTGACGCAATGCTTGTAGAATTTCGCGAGAGTTCATTATTTTGGCACGGATGTGAACGAACGAGCGGTATTATATATTCAATAACTTCGGTTTTTAGCTCCTTCGGAAACGTGTCTTTGCCCGAGTCGTCTTGTAACGTTGAGTTTTCAATGGCGGCTTGTGTGGAGATAGCAGTAGTTGCTTCGATCTTGTTTTTATCCATTAATGTCGACAATTCGGGTTTTGCAAATTTATCTTCTTCTTCTTCTTCTCCTTTTTTTCAATTGACCGCGAGGATTTTTGTAGATATTTTTTCTCTATTTCATTTCTATCGTGGGAAATCTCATCCGCTCTACTGATTTCCTCGTTTTCGTCGTCCTCGTCATTGTCGTCGTCGTCGTCGTCGTCATCGTCGTCGTCACTGACATTTAAACTCCAATTCTCCGGAGAACCACGAGTAGCTTGAGTACTATCGTTCGTAGCGTCGTTGGCGATATTATTTTGCTCGATCAACCAATATTTTAATTTATATACGTTGCGTAATGCGCAATGAAATTTTCCAAATTTTCGAAATCCGTGGTAACCACAATATCGTCCGCGCGCTTCTCCCTCCGACAGATTTTTGAATGCGGGGAAAATATCTTCCAAATTATATACATTTCTGGAGAGTAGATTTTCCAAGTAGTTTGCTTTTTCGGTGCCTCTGACGTAAATGTAACGTGCCTGCCTTGTTATTTCATGTAGTTGCGTTGTAAAATATTTCGGATTAGCTTCACCGTCGAACCATTCGATACCGTGATAATTTCGTGTGAGCCAATTGTTTCCATGCCTTACTTTTCCTGGTAAATCGCCAAATGAATGCGGTGACATCATAATCCAATGTCCGACGAATGGAGCGTCAAGCGCGATAACAGCAACTTCCTTAGGAATAAACTTCCCATTGGCATCGCGGAAACCTTGTATGTCGATGACTATATCCATATTGTGAAGACTGGAGCACACTTGATAGATTTAAACCATTCGCGAAGCGTCGACATTTGTGTCTCGAATGAAACTGAATCCTTTTTTGTTACATTACACATTTTTTGATATTTTATGCTGTTGGCATTTTGATCGAATGTGGAGGGGAGAAAAATGAGGGAAATTTTCCGAGTATTGCGGTGTAACGGACAATTACTTACGGGCGATAAATATCTAACCGGCAAAATCGACGATGACTTGACAAGACGAGTCGATTTCTATGACATTATCGAATTCGGCGTAAATAATACAATTAACGGTCTCAGTGAGAACCTTCTCGAATCGCACTTCTAATCGCAAACTACCATGTCTCACGAGATTCCAATGCCCAGCGTAATTAGCAGATAGGTCGGGTGTGAGATCAAAAGCAAATAGCGTATAACCCTTGGAATAATAGTCTCTACTTATAGAATTTCCTTTGTTCAAAAAATGGATGCCCGTTCCCGCGAAGTGAGTTTGATAAGCTTCGACATAAAGCGGTGCCTCCGGCGAGAAAACCGGTTGTAACGGTCTACTAGGAATTTGCATACCGTCGACGTATAGCGAGAAGAAATTTATTCCGTAATTTTTAAAATTAAACAGGTTTAATTTTCTATCCCCATTAAACGCTTTATTATTAACAAAGCCGACTATTATCCTTTTCGAAAGTTGACCGAGTATTACATTATCTAGCGATTCACCCACAACACCACTGTGAATCGTAAATGTTTTAACTTCGACTCTTGTGAGCGGATATTTGGCCGTAACTTTACTTAACATTCTAGCGTGCGCTAGCAACAATCCGGCGCTTATTTTCGCCCTTTTCACGAGCAAGCTCGCATCCAGTATATGAATTTTTGACGATGAACCGTTACTGTCCATAAGACAAAACGAATCTTTCGAACGGACGAGTCTCAAGCGTACTTCTACACCGTTAATTAAAAATTTGTCTTGATTGAAAACGTCGCAATGGAGATGTCCTACAAGATCTAGCGCTCGCCCGCCGTGAATGTAATGCGCGCGTCTCACGAGAGCGGAATTTGGCGATTTTGATTCCACCGGTTCGTCCATTCGGTCGGATGTATCCGCGTCCCATAGGCAGGAGGTTAGATGGGAAGTTTTTGCAGGTGAAGAATAATTTAATAACGCCTCGATGTACGCGCGGCACGCGTAAGCGTTGTTTGGAGGCGACACGAGCTTTTGATTGAAATACACGTCGATCTGATTGAACATGGAATGAAGTAAATGATTTACGGGGCGCGGCGGATGCGCCCACAGTATGTCCCGAGGAATCGCCCGGCGTTTCTACGCATACGCGAAAATTTAACACGGTGTGCGTGAGATCTAAATATTCTTCTCCGTGACCCGGAATGACGAATTCTATCGGGGAATCGTCCGAGACCGAAGTCACGGGTTTGTAATGAATCAATTGCGAACTCTCGATACTAGTTTGTGTGGATGGCAAAGAAAAGAGATCGAGTTCGCTCTTTAAACACTCGCTCGAATGCGTGTGAAGAAAGGACATGCTTTATTTAATGCAATTTTGTCGTCGCTGTAATTCTCACTGTTAGATGTGTTTAGAATATATGCCGTTTAAGAAAATATGTCGGATACGGTACGCTTTCTACCAGTTTTACGCCGTTTCGCGGATGTCGTAAGTCTTTTCACTGTTGTGCGATTTTTTCTTCTCTTATTTTTCGATGTTTTTGTATTTGTTCTTTTTTCCTCTCGCGTCTTGCATTTCGACGAACTTTTCTTACGCACCTGACGTCATCTACGCACCTAATGTCGCGGATTTAGCGATGCGCTTGTTGAGCCCGCCGAAAGGAAACTGAGCTACATGCATTTTTGCATCCGCCTTATAACCCGAACCCTTCATCAGACTACTTATTTTTTCTTTAGCTTTTCTCTTAAGATTGTCGCGCGATTCTTCAAATCGGTGTTTGGTCGCTACCTTAAACGGCATATTGTTTTCAACATCTTCGATTATATTAGCACCGGCACGTAAAGCTTCTTTCCCCACAGTACGTACGCCTCTAGTTAAATAAGGTAGTACACGTCTGAACAATCCTCCGAGAAAACTACCAATACCGTGACCTCGTTGATAAGGCGATCCGACAAAAACTCGCGGAATTCCACCGCCGCGACTGTCGCCGTTTTGTAACTCGTCGTAATACGTCGAATCCATTAACGATTAATTTTTTATCGCCGTCTCTAATTATTATTATGTTATCTACTCGATACGCCTAAAGTGTAATGTCACTGTCAGCGTTCCAAATTCGAATGGTATACTCTATCCTAGTTGATCTCTTATATCTATCTCGATTATGCGAAAAGACATTTGACGCAGGGCAATGTATTGAGTGTGCGAGAAATGCTTTATTTGAGTAGACGCGAACGCGTAATCATTTCCGAGTGCGACTATTCGCAAAAGAGGAGATTGTATATCACCAGTAATATAGGGTTCGCGAATATCGCAATAGACAAAGAGCTTGTCGGGGATACCGCGCAACAAACTAGCTGGTTCGGCGACTATTATTACGCGTTCGCGCGGAAATACGTAAAATGGTGATGTATAAATTTCAACATCATAAATCCAGGGAGGTAAAACGCCTGGTGTACCGGTATTATTTTCAATTTTACCATGCTTCTCGTCGTCATTCTGTATATTGAAGTCGGTTTCACTAAAGAGCCATAACGGTAAATGATGTACAATGCTGGCATTGAGCTTATTGTGCGTATCGAAGCCGAATATTCGGCAAAGTTTTTCGGAAAAGTTTACGTAATGAATCATATCACATTTCGCGATATCGCAGGAAAGTTTCATAATAATTTTGCGTCCGATAATAACAACAAATTGCCAAAGGATATGCGAACTCACGGATTTTGCTGAGTAATTCACAGCTTCTATAAGATCATGCAAACTCGAATAAATACCTTATGGTATTTCAGATTTCTTAGCGTTAATTTTCTTTTTTTGGGAACCTATCGTGAATTCTTGAATATCGATAAATCTTATGATGCCTTCTTCAAGGCGTATATGAAGAAAGCTAGTCGGAAATTGAATCTCCGTGAGCGCTACTTCCCAACGTCCCTGCAAGTCTATAAGTTGAGATAATTCAGTGGTGAAACACATGGTTTTATTCTCCGGAAAAAAACGCATGCTGCTATTACTCGGGAGAATCATATAAAATCCTTCCTTCCTCATTTTTTATTAAAAGATTTTGAACTCGAAGCGGGTATCCAAGAATCGAATTTTGAAGGATATCCTTGCCAATTAACTAATAATTGTTTATTGTTACCACGTCCCCTACTTTTTATTACACGATCGACGATAAATTTTTCCCCTTGCAAGTCTTTACTAACAGACGCTAATCCTTGTTCATAAGAAATCCCGTCTATAACTTCGCCCGCTAAATCGCTTAATTCGTATACGCCCGGTTTTCTCCATTCGAGAACACGGTGAATTCGAAATATTTCTTCGTTCCACTTTGCCTCGTATCCTTTCTCAAAGGCTATTTTTGCTCTATTGACACGTACGAAATCGCCCACGTTATATTTAGCCTTTTGCCCGCGATTCTTTTTCTTCTCCCCATCGCCGTTGTCGTTCCAGCCACGATTCATATTTTCACGAGCGATTCGCGCATTTTCTCTCGTAACGACTGCAGGTTGCATTTTGATAGTAGAATGCCGGGTATGATTGTAAGCATGAACGATATCCTGCAAAACATCGATGTAGCGTCGCGTATTTTTATGCGTAAAATAACGCCACATTCGTTCTTTAAGCGTTCTATTAAAACGTTCCACTATAGCTGCTTTAATATCGGGATTACGAGCTATGCGAAAACGAATATCTTTTTCTTTTAAGAATTTTTGTACATGTCGAGCAATAAATTCTTTACCTTTGTCGGTCTGCAGGTATACGGGTAAACGACTTTTGTTTCTCGAGAATATGCGTTGAAAGGCTTTTACTACACAGATGCCTGTTTTGTCACGTAAAAGTTTTACCCATACGAATTTACTAAGCACGTCAATAACCGTTAATAGATACGAATAACCGTCATTATAGCTCTTGAGATTACGAATATCGATTAAATCAGCCTCCCATAAGTCATCGATATTTGTCACGTTATAATGTAAACGCGGAAATTTTCGACGTACCGGACGATGTAACGTCTATGCGTCTTGCGATTTAAGCCAGTCGATGATCTCGTTACGTGTGAAATTTGATTTAGCGGCTCGCGATAAATTGTCCGTCGCCGAATAGCCGGCATAATGCGAAGAGTTGTAATACAATTTTTCGAGTTCCATCATTCGAGTTTGCTCCAGTCGAGCAATCCTTTTCTTTTCTTTGTCGGAGAATCTGCGTAGCTCGTTAATGTTTTGTCGCCTTCGTCCTCGTCGGCGGATACAAATAGCGTATCTCCTTCGGTTTCATTCGTTTCGCCTGCTTTACGTCTGCACGACTTTGAACGTACGGACGAAATTTTCGGAGTGGAACTTCCACGCGGTGCCACGATTTTAATACGCCGAGATCGTGCGAACGTATGTAATAAATCATGATTTCCTATGAGATTGGAAGGAGCGTCTATGTCGTGCAGTAATTGAGCAAACTGAATTCTTCCGATTGCTTTTACTGTTTTTCTCTCCCGTATCGCGTCGTTTATAAGTATTCGAACCCGTTATGACAGTGCCGTCTATAGTTACGAATCCTCGTCTGTCCTAGTTAATCTTAGATGACGGAATATCGATCAAGTATTTTAATAGCGCTCGCGCTTTGTCGCGATAAGATTTCGGTACACTATTGAGTATTTCTTTGATCATTTCAGCCGATTGAGCGCGTTTTTTCTCGAAACTACTACTATTATTACCACCACTATCGTCGCCTCGGTCGTTGTTAATTAAAGTTGTCGTTTCCATAAATTCGTTATCGCCATCATACAAATTCGTGTCTTTGTTCTGCTCGTCGTTATTGTCCTCGTCGTTACCCTGTGTATCATCGCGTAAGCGTTTTTTCGCTTTTTTGTCGTTACACCGAAGCGGTACGTTACCCTTGAGCGTATTGAAAATGCACTCTTGAATGCACTTTATGAGTTCATTGTCGGCAGCTCGTAAGAATGCTGTTCTTTGATTTTTTTTTCAAATGACACAAAGTTTTTAAAAGACATATGTTTCTCTCACCGATAGACCGTCTAGCATTCTTTATTGCTTTATTCGATGTCATCAACTTTTTATTAGACTCTTCTTTTTTCACCATTACGCTGTAATCACACGACTGACAAGTTACGAACACAAATTTTGCCCCTTTTATACACCCCCACTTCTATTGTTCGATCTGCGCGGAATGTAAACGTAATGCAGAGTATCGTCGGGAAAAATACACGTACGAAAGCGATATCGTCTGGAGTCGATTGTTTCAAATCGAGCAATAAATACCCGTGAGGTCTCGATGTAGCGTCGTAGTACGTTTCTTCCATAAACTTTGGATCGTCGGGATATACTTGACGCGCTAGATGACGAGTTTGATCGCGCGGATTTTTGAAAACTACTATGTAATTCACGTTGAGAGATATGTCACGTTGTCCGCGACCTTGATGAAAGAGATTTTGCGAGATGAGTATAACACTGAGATTTTTATGATGGCTTCCTTTGGTAAACAGATCTACGATAGCGTCGCACGACGAAGATTCCCTCATAAAATCGTCAATTATTATTAATTTTGGCGAAAGCGGATCGTTGGAATAATCTTCCGGACGCGGTAACCCCTTGCGAAATTCGATGATATTTTTCTTCGATTTTATCAAAGCATTATTATCGTAACCGGTCTTTTGTGTTTTTTTCTCTTCTTCTTCTTTTTCACTCGCGGCGCATTGTAAACGTTGATACGCATCTTGCCACTCGGCGTAATAAACTAAAATTATCTTGAATCGAATATCTGACATGATGGATAAATGACGAAGAAACGTTTTCACGAAAACTGTTTTTCCGCATCCCGTAGGCCCGCAGACGATCGATGTCCAAGGATGTTTCCACCGTACATCCATTTTGCGAAATGAACGATTTGCCGATTACGTGCGCTCTCATAAATAAAAAAGTAATCAAGAATATTTAATAACAATAACATAAAAATACGCACGCGCATCGAATATGTTTAATATTTATCGTAGATATGTGTTGAGTAATAAGCTTATCCGCGCTCCGGAGGGCCCACCGCGGCGGCCGCATGCTCGCGCTAGCGTTTTCCCGCACGCGTACAAGCGGAAAGCACCGCAGGCGATTAGCTGATAAGTAGCCGCGGGAACGATGCTAGTAAGCGTATTCGCGGGGATGCGCTCGCACCAGCGTTTTTTGAGCACCGCTGCTTACGAGCTTATAGACGGTGCTCCATGTGTGCTTATGCTAGAAATAAGACGCACGTTTAACGCTCAGCTATCATCCGATATTAATTTGCGATGGAATATTCTATGCACGCTAATAAAGAAGTAAAGGAGATAATAGAGAGGGGTAAAAGAAAAAATATTCTGTAATTTCAAAGTTGGAAAAAATTTTTGTGACGGATGCGGTCGCATCATTAAATCAGACGCGAGACACGAATGCGGTGTTTCTTACTGTAAACTATGCCGTTCGCCGAAGCCTGAAAACCATTTATGCTTCATGCAGCCTCTTCGTCGTAATAATAATTCTTCCGTTGAAGCGTCGTCTTCGTCATCTACGCTGACCGTGCCCACAACGGTTATACATGCCACGGAGGAGAGTACTTTTAACGTCGAAGAAGCAAACAAACGTGCATACGGACGCAAAAAGGAAGTAGCATTCGTATTTTACGATTTCGAAACACGTCAAGACGAGACGCTCGAAAGTACGATAAATGTAAAGAAACACGCTCCAACCCTTTGCGTTGCGCAACAGATTTGCGAAGTGTGCGCGAAAAAAAATGACATGACCGTGCGTTGTCGTTGGTGCGGGGTGCGAGAGTTCGTATTTCGTCACGATCCGGTTAAACAATTTGTCGATTTTACAACGCGAACGACAAAATGTTTCAAGCAAATTATATGCACAGCGCATAATGCGAAAGCGTTCGACGCACAATTTATTTTACAATATATTGTTGAAAATCGCAACAATTTAGAGCCTAAAGTAATTTTAAATGGTACGAAAATCATGGTGCTAACGGTGGGACATACGAAATTCATTGATAGTGTTAATTATATGCCAATGCGTTTATCTGAATTACCGAAAGCTTTCGGATTACAGGATACGTTGGATAAAGGCATTTTTCCGCATTTATTTAACACCGCCGAAAATCAATCGTATAACGGTCCCTTACCCGATACTCATTATTATTCTCCGGAGACTATGAAACCGGAAGAGCGCGAACGCTTTCTCACATGGCATGCAGACATGAGACAAAAAAATATCTTGTTCGATTTCCAACGCGAGATTGTTCGCTATTGCCGTACCGACGTTGATATTCTTCGGCGAGCATGTATGGCGTTTAGAAAAATTTTCATAGATCGCGGAAATGTATGTCCATTCGAGGAATGCACAACTATTGCTTCGACATGCATGACAGTTTTTCGGAAAAACTTTTTGCAGCCGAATACGATAGGAGTCATTCCAGCTGGTGGATATAGAAAAGCGAGTAATCATTCGCGTAAAGCTCTACAGTGGCTAGTATGGATGGAGCGCGAGCTCGGTCTTTCTATAAACCACGCAGGACATGCGCGCGAATATCGTACAATCGATGGCACGTTCGTCGACGGATATTACGAAACATCTGATACTAGGACAACGCAACGCCACGTACTTCAATTTCACGGGTGTTTTTGGCACGGATGTCCGACTTGCTTTCCCATGAACCGCGATAGAACACTTTCGTCAGCGGGTTGCAAGGATACAATCGATTCGCGTTACGAACGAACTCTCGCGATCTCGTGGCGGCTTCGACAACGGGGATAGCTCGTGACGGAAAAGTGGGAATGCTCTTTCGACCGGGATATACGCGATAATCACGAAATGCGCGAATATCTTGAAAATCATCCGATGATGGAAACACCTCCTCTCGATCCTCGCGATGCATTTTTCGGCGGACACACGGGAAATATCGTGACTCGTTATGAGGTTACGGGTACGGAAAAAATACGATACGTGGACGTGTGCTCTTTGTACCCTTATGTATTGAAGACGGGCGCTTTCCCAATCGGTCATCCGGATATTTACGTCGGCGAGAAGTGTTCCGCATTAATCGGGAGGGCACCAAATTATAATTTCGATACGCTCGAAGGTCTCATACGGTGCAGAGTACTCCCACCACGCGATCTATTTCATCCGGTACTCCCATATCGTGTGCAGGGAAAATTGCTTTTTGCTTTACGCCGCAGTTGCTGCGAAACATTTTCGCAGGTGCCCTGTACACATGACGATGCTCGTGAACGCGAATTCGAGGGTATGTGGGTGTCCTGCGAATTACGCAAGGCCGTCGAAAAGGATTATCTCGTGACGGCTGCAAGCGAGATTTGGCAATATAAAGTTAGCCAATTCGATCATACGATACGTCAAGGCGGATTGTTCGCCGAATATATAAATACATTCTTGCAGCTTAAACAAGAAGCCAGTGGATGGCCGAGCGAATGCGAAGAAAACGACGACGATGCTAAAGAACGATATCTGAGGGAGTACGAGAAAACCAAAGGTATCGTTCTTGATAAACGTAACGTCGCTCGGAATCCCGGTTTACGTTCTGTCGCGAAGCTGTGCTTAAATTCTTTTTGGGGAAAATTCGGCCAGCGATCCAATTTACCAAATACCGAAGTCGTGAGAACGCCTCAGCGTTTTGCGATATTGATGACGAGTGCTGAGCATGAGATAACCGGCATATTACCCGTAAACGACGAGGTAATATATGTTTCGTGGCGATTGCGACAAGAGGCTGTTGTTCCCTCACCGATAACGAATGTTGCAATAGCAGCATATACGACGGCACAGGCGCGTTTAAAATTATATTCTTATTTAGAGCGATTAGATCGTCGCGTTCTATATTACGATACGGATTCGTGCATTTATGTAAGCACAGCTAATCCGAATGAGTACGAATCGTGTACGGGAAAATTTTTGGGCGACATGACGGACGAGCTTGAAAGCTACGGCCGCGGTAGCTATATCGAGGCGTTTGTAACCGGTAGCCCTAAATTTTATGCGTACGTTGTTCGCGCACCGGACGGACGAACACACGAATGCTGCAAAGTGAAGGGCATAACCTTAAATTTTGAAAACTCTCAGCTAATCAATTTTATTAGTATTAGAAATTTGATGTTAGCTAAAGAGAGGGTACGGGAAAATGAAGAAAATGAAGAAGAATTGGCTGGAACTTCAATAAACTTACGTTTTAGAGCAATTCGACGTACTGTGTTTCATGAGCTTGTAACACGCGATGAAACTAAAGTATGAGCTCCTGTATTGCTAAAACGTAGATTTATCAATAGTCATTGTTCGTTACCATACAGCTATGTAGCGGAACAATAATTTTTCTTCTCTATTTTCTCAACTCTCGTTTTTAAAGCTGCAATATAACGAATTCGCGTATTTTCCGACGTGCTAAGAGATAATCTTTTTTGCTACGCAATATAGTTATATTTAATTGAAAATAAGCATTTTTATTGTACAAATATTTTTACGTAAAATAATTTTTCATTGTACAAAGCATAATATTCTTATGTAAGAAATATAAATAAATATAAATAAAACTGCTTTTAAAATAATGCTATGTAAAAACATTTTCTCTTTTTCTATCCTTTCTTCCCTCGTCTAAGTGACATCATAAAGCTCTAAACCACCCTAATCGCTACCCGCACAGACTTGCTTTTTCACGATCCCTTCTATCGGCACCAACGATGACGTCACTAGCTACCCGCGTAGTGCACCTCGGCCGCCCGGTCAACCCTACCTGTACATGTACGCACGTGTTCATCCCCGTCGTATCAGTTACTTTATTCTAGCAGTACCTTATCCGATTTTCTCTTTTCACAAGTACATCTCCCGGTTTTTCTGTAGGGGTGGTGAAGCGGGGATGCCGTATACCGCACGATATCTTTCGGTTTTCCGTACGGGGAGGAGGGGAGATGCCTTATTCCTCGTGACATCTCCATCCTCGGAGGCCGCCATCTTGCCGATTCTTACACACGTGTTATTTTGCCGCGCTTTTCCCTCTCCCTCAAAACAATGCTCCTCGTCCAATCAAACTGCCGGCAACTATGGTGCGAACCAATCAAAGTGCGGAGACCTCTATGCAAGAGGACCACTCTCCACAAATACTTCATCTAATCCTTTAATAAGATTTCAGTTAGCCCAGCATACTAGGACCCTGTTTGGAAATGTGGAGGACCCAGGTTTGAGCCCCAAGTATTTCCACTCGCTCGGAAAAAAATAAAAAAAACAAAAAAAGAATTTAAAAGGAAAAAATTTTTTAAAAAATTTAAAAAATTTAGAAGGAAAATTGCCTCGTAGACGTCCACAAGTCCCCTCCACTCTTTTTTTCACAGACACCTTTGTGGGGAGGAACCAGACACACAGCAGGGGGCCAAGGGTCGGTGGTGCGGGTTTGTTTTGACGCACCATAGTTGCCCCTATGCTATTGTCCCATCCCGGATAATAAGGATTCAGTTCCTTTATCAAAAAGGGCATCGCCGAGCGAACGGCCTTTCGATAGAGTAAGAGCGACCCTTCCGGTCGTTGACCTATCTGGGGCCCTGGTCTGTTTGTTCGATTCTAAGACACGCATCGTCTAGCGTTTGTCTAGAGATAAGTAGGTTACGCCCTTCCGCTGACTCTTCCTTCCATTAAGTCTGGACGTAACATTACGTTACTTATTTATTGCAAATAAGTCGTAACTTTTAAACTATTCAACTTCGAACGAAAGCAAAATCACTACAAACAACTACAAACGATTCTAAAACACATGGCGCAAGCGGATTCGAGATATCTTTAAAATTGACAAAGTTACGTTATTTGTTTATTGTAAATACGTTGTAACTTTTAAACTATTCAACTACAAACAACTACAAATGATTCTAAAACACATGGCGCAAGCGAATTCGAGATATCTTTAAAATTGACAAAGTTACGTTATATGTTTATTATAAGTACATTGTAACTTTTAACTATTCCACTACAAACGAAAGCAAAATCCTACAAACAACTACAAACGATTCTGAATCAAGATATATCAACAATTTTTCTTTATCTTTAAGTCGGATGACAATCATTTCTTTTAAATTTTTTATTTTTTAATAGTTTGATTTACAAACGAAAATATTGTTTCTACAAACAACTACAAACGAAATACTATCGGTTTATATATTTAGAACTTTTTTTATTAAAAGTGGGGTGCCAAGTTCACATAGGTAAAGAACGCGTGTGTCAGAAGTGGTTTGCGAGATTTAGTTTTGGAGATTTTTTTATCCAAGACGCATCACGCTCGGGCTGACCAGTTGAAATTGACAGCGACAAAATAAAATTGCTAATTGATATCAATCTACACGATACGGAAAATTGACGTTCTTCAAATATCAAAATTGAATGCAGCGATCAACGAAAAGCGTCCAGGATTGATGAAAATCGTATTGTCTTCCATCCCGACAACGCCAGGCTGCATACATCTTGCAAACATGGCAAAAATTATTGGAACTAAGCTGGGATGTCTTACTGCATCCTCGATATTCATCAAACACTTTCAGAAATGTTTACATTTATGAATACATCTCATTTACAAACAATATTATTGGGTTGGCCAATAAATCCGTGCGGTTTTTTTACATATAAATGACAAACGATTTTTTCATAGAAAGCAATAACTTTATTCAACAATGTATTGAGCGTTTTGATCCACTATCTTTTGTTATCTTTTGAGCAACTTCATAATTCCTTGCTCAAAGAAGTTCCTATCTTTCTCGGCGAAAAACTGTTCCAAGTGCCGTTTGATAGCTTCCGGAAGAAGCGCTCTTCATTCAAGAGTCACCTGTTTTGCTCCCTTCAGAATTTCTTGAATGAAGAGCGCTTCCTCCGGAAGCTATCAAACGGCACTTGGAAGAGTTTTTCGCCGAGAAAGATAGGAACTTCTTTGAGCGAGGAATTATGAAGTTGCTCAAAAGATAACAAAAGATAGTGGATCAAAACGCTCAATACATTGTTGAATAAAGTTATTGCTTTCTATGAAAAAATCGTTTGTCATTTATATGTAAAAAAACCGCACGGATTTATTGGCCAACCCAATAATATTGTTTGTAAATGAGATGTATTCATAAATGTAAACATTTCTTTAACATAATATCACTAATACATCTTTTTTTATAAAAATTTCTTCAAGGTATATAAATCGTATACAATACATAAGATTAGTTAGACGAAAATAAAACTTCTTGAATTAGAGTCGACGTACTAAATTTGAAACAAACGAGTTATAAAGAATATAATGTGTTTACATTTATTCTGTATTAATTATGTTAAAACTTTTGTTAAACTTAATGAAACGTTTATCCTAAGCATTTTAATTTACTGTAATTTTTAAACTAATCTCCTAATAAGCATTTTGTATGATCACAAGAGAAAATTCTTAAACTACTTCGCTTCAGAACTACAACGTTCAAGAGAGCTAGAGTATGTCATACACTGTCAGAGTCAATACATTGTAAGATCACTTTCATCCTTGAGTTCTACACGAAGACACGAAGACCATAGACATATTTTGTGAAATTTAACCAAATCATTTTCTGTATAACTGATCTCTCCACATTAAATTTTCTTCCTCTCTCAGTTCTGGATAAGCTGTTCGTTATTTTTTTCTTGGATAAAAGAATGTATGGTTCTGAAATCATTCACCCGGTTAAAACAAAATTTCTTATCAATTGTGTATCAATGAAATTTTAAAATAATTTAATAAACTAAATGCATACTAAGTTCATGAATCATATAATGTACTTGACTCTGTTGGACTCAAATGGCTCTCTATTCCTGCTCAGACAGCAGATGAATTCTCGGCACTAAGAAAAAAATAAATATAATAACAACAAAAAATAAAAATTTATATAACATATTTATACAAATTTTAATAAAAATAAAATTTATTAATTTACAAAATAAATTCTTATCAATTTATCCTCGATAATCATAATATAACCTAATGTTGTCTATAATGGCATTGATTAGAAGAAATCACTTCTCTTCCTTGCACTATTTTGCGATACTCTTATAACTTATAACCATTAATAATTTTTTATCACTTTACTTTAATCACTTAATCACTTTTCTTCTTGCATTTCTGCATTATTCTCTCTATACTCTTACACGGTGCATCTCTCCGTTGCTTCGCGCGTTCTTTGCTTTGCGTGATTTGACGCGAGATACTACCGTATATCTTGATACTCTTCCTTGCACTATTTCGCGATACTCTTATAAGTATCTCTACTATTTTTATGATAAAATAATGCATTCCTGCATTGCAAACTTATTTTATTAACCTATACCTGTCAGAAGCAGATACAGGATGTAGCAGTAACATTACGAAGCGCTGTTAGCGCAATCTTATGACGAATACTCCAACCGTATAACTTTTCGTACATGCGCATTAGGGACTTGGGTGGCGATGACGACGGAGATATAGCTTAATAAAAATTTTATACATTTCGACTTTGCATCATACTATCTCCGTTCACGAAACATGTACAAAAAGTAAAAACACTTTCATTATATAATTCAAACCCGAGCTATCGATTAAGCCTATTAAAAATATGATCGGTTCAGCCGTTATTGAGGTCCAATAATTTAAGGTACTCGCAACTAGCTGACTTGCACATAAATACTCGGAGTGTCTCGCTGCTTCGCGTGAACTTGGCGCGAGACACTTCCGTGTCTCTTGATCGATATACAGGGTGATTCAAAACAACCTTCTGTCCTTACAATGTCATATACTTGACTCAATTTTAAGACGATTTTTCCTTTACCAAAATTTTTTGCGAAGCTTAGTTTTCAAATTATAAGCCAAAATAGTTAACGAATTACGGGCCGCGTACGCGAGGCAGGCAGGGGCGGCGCAACTCACCGTCCGATGCTGGTGATTACGTGAAGCGCTCGCTGCGATCAACTGTTTGCTACATGCGATGGGTATAAAAGAGAAAGACGGAGAGAGAGAGAGAGAGAGCGTGTGTGCGATCAGCTGTTTGCTACACGCGATGGTTGTAAAAGAGAGAGAAAGAGAGAGAGAGAGAGAAAGGGAGAGAGAGAGAGAAAGAGAGAGAGAAAAAGGAAGAGAGAGAGAGAGAAAGGAAGAGAGAGAGAGAGAGAGAGAATGTGTATGTGTGTGTATACGCGTATACGTTCTCTCTCACACATACACCCCATCGCATGTAGCAAACAGTTGATCGCAGCGAGCGCTTCACGTAATCACCAGCATCGGACGGTGAGTTGCGCCGCCCCTGCCTGCCTCGCGTACGCGGCCCGTAATTCGTTAACTATTTTGGCTTATAATTTGAAAACTAAGCCTCGGAAAAAATTTTGGCAAAGGAAAGATCGTCTTAGAATTGAGTCAAGTATATGACATTGTAAGGACAGAAGGTTGTTTTGAATCACCCTGTATAATATAATATGAAACAAGTTTATATATTACGGAAATTTATATTGTCGCGTCATATTGTACAATATAAATCAATTCTATAAAAAGTAAGATGAGGCAAATTACAGATATAAAGTATAATATAATATAATATACGTATAGTGTAATATGAAAAACTTGGCAACTTACCTAAATGTCCACCACATGTTGAAACTCATTATATTTAGCCAGAAAAAGCTTGTCAAATAACAAAAGTATCTGAAGAAGGCTGTAAAAATGGAATAAAAAACATTTTGATCATTGAATGTGTGTTAAGATGCAGATCGGATTTACAGTTATCACTTTGTTTCTCCGTTATAAAATAAATTTATTCTAAGTTCCTGCACTAAAATTTTATAGCAATATTAATATATTAAATAAATATGTGCTCATATTAAATTAAATAATATTTTTATTCAACCTAACTCTACAAAACTTTAAAACACAAAAGAATATATCTATGCAGGCCAACTTTATATAGTTTAGTTATATATACATTTGTATATATACAGGGTGTCCCATTTTAAAAGTTCCACCCTCATAACTTTTCAGGATCAACGTTTGAAGGAAAACGACTCGGATAAAAGTTGTAGGGAACAAAGGGAGCTATCTAATAGTGACCTTGGATTTGACATTAAAGGTCATTTTCAAGGTCATTTGAAGGTCAACTTCCGTTTTTTAAATGGGAACCCCTATTTCTCATTACATATTTTTGTAGTTTACCTTGAGAGCTTTCCAAAACACTATAATAAAGTATTTTTTCATTAAGTACTTTTTGAGTTATTTTATATTTAATCTGACATATTTTGATATAAAAAATAAAATATCTCGTAAAATATTTACTTTTCGATAATCTTACCGTAATACTTTTATGTACAGAATAATGGGACAAATCAATTAGTGAAAAAAAAATAATTGTTTAAAAAAATACATTGTAAATAATTTTCTTAAAAACAATTATTTTTTTATACTAATTGATTTGTTTTATTATTCTGTACATAAAAGTATTACGGTAAGATTATCGAAAACTAAATATTTTACAAGATATTTTATTTTTTATATCAAAATATGTCAGATTAAATATAAAATAACTCAAAAAGTACTTAATGAAAAAATACTTTATTATAGTGTTTTGGAAAGCTCTCGAGGTAAGCTACAAGAATATGTAATGTGAAATAGGGGGTTCTATTTGAAAAAATGAAGATGACCTTCAAATGACTTTGAAAATGACCTTTAATGTCAAATCCAAAGTCTATCTATTAGATAGCCCCCTTTGTTCCCTACAACTTTTATCCGAGTCGTTTTCCTTCAAACGTTGATCCTGAAAAGTTATGAGGGTGGAACTTTTAAAAGGGACACCCTGTATATTTATTTATTTAATATATTAATATTGCTATAAAATTTTATATATATTAAAATTATATATGTTAGAGTGTATACGTAAAGTTCTAAATTTATTCACTATTAATTCCCGCATTTTAAAGATTTTAATAAATTATATATATTTAAGTTATTAAAAAGAATAATTAATACGTTAGAATATACACTAGAATGTCTGATACATATATACGCTATATTGATTGTATAATTATATAATTTAGTTATACTGTACCGACTATAACACAAACGGGTGTATACTGTACAGCATAGGCTTTGATTAGAATACCCACAATGTTAATTGTGTATGCGACAGACAATGCACCGCTGTAATTGCGCAACATGAAGCCGTGTACGTTCCGGAGCTCTGGCAATATGGAATACACCAAAAATATTGACACCAAAAATGGTACAGATACTATATCAAACCACGTAGATATGATTTCATAATCAGGGGCATAATTATACATGTTATCGTTCTTAATGAACGAGATGTCATTATGATATTTCTTTCTGATGATCTCGTCAGCAGTCTCTGAACACAAGATTACTTGGTATTTAGTCCCGTTCACGACGGCAAGACAATATGATGTCGATTTGGCAAATATTTCAAAATAAGATAAATAGAAAGAACCATTGGCAAAGAACATGTAATCGTACTGATTACCATCGGGATGCAGAAAGCGATCTTTATTCTGGCACGGATCGTAGACGGTCAGCTGAAAAAATTCATCCACTGTCTCGTTTATGCTCTGTAATGAATCGTTTATGTATCCATACACGTTCGGGAAAAAGTATTTATTTTTTCCAGGGAAGCATTTATTATCAACCAGACGATCGCCGAGAGAACAGCATAACTGAATGCAAGTAATATTGAAGCACATTTCGTATGAAACTATGTTTCTTATATTGCTATCTTTACTGAAATTTTTCAAGAACTCGTGTGACGTCGAATTGTTTTGGTCTTCATTTCTCATCAAGTTTTTATAAATTTCTTGTGACGAGAAGTTCCATTTATGGTTGGCATTTGTGGAATTCGTGCGAAGTTCCATCGGTATTTGCTTATCACCTTTATAATTCCATATGGAACGCGTACCGAGTTTAAACTGTATCAAGTCATCATCGTTGCTCGTGGAAGTGGTGCGAGATTCATACTGTATATCTTCGTACTGCGTATTATTGGTGAATTTCTCGTACAAATCATATCGCAGTGTTTTCATTTCGTCGCCATAGTTTATCGTAGAATCCGCGTCTATCTCATATCGTACTGTCAAATTATCATTTTTCTCTTCATTGCCAGTGAAATTTTGCTGAGATTTCGATGACAAAGCAACGAAAAGAAAAAACTCGCAATACCAAAACGCCAAATTTTTTCCACACATCGTTGACTTGTTGACGCGTCGAATTTATATCTGGAAAATACATATTTGATTTTTTTTCTACGGTAATTTCATATTTAGATGTCCAAACGCGACGATATGCATACTGTGGCTTGAAAAATATAATAATATTGTTAGGCTGCGATCTAAGAAGCTGCTTTCGAAAAAGCTATTCTCGCGAAAGCATTTCAGAAAGTTAATTGATGTCGATAGAACAACACTTCGATAAAACGAGTTACGGAAGGGTCAAAAACGTAGTGTTGTGATAGGGGCGATTGTTAAGTTCTTTAAATGGTATTGTTTTATTTCCTTCTAGAAGTGTAATTAAAAAAAAAAAAATGTAATTTAAAAAATGAATGACTTGCGTGAATGCATGATATTTATATTTGATTTTAAAAGTTTTTAATAGTTTTATAGTTTAACACACACACACACAAACACGCGCGCGCGCGCGCACACACACACGTATGTAAATATATAAATATATACAGGGTGTGTCGAAAGTCTGGATACACTCAAATATCTCGTAAACATTGCATTTTAGAGAAAAATATTTCAGACAAAAGTTGTAAGGCTTAAAAAGACACAATCAACGATAATAGCTGTTTGACCTTGGATGGCGTTGCCAAGGTCAGATCAAGATCAAATTGAATTTTTTAAATGGAATTGCCTACTTTTTATTGCATATTCTTGTAGCTTATCTCGAGAGCTTTTCAAAACACTATAATAAAGTATTTTTTCATTAAGTACTTTTTGAGTTATTTTATATTTTAATCTGACATATTTTGATATAAAAAATAAAATATCTCGTAAAATATTTAGTTTTCGATAATCTTACCGTAATACTTTTATGTACAGAATAATGAGACAAATCAATTAGTAAAAAAAAAAATAATTGTTTTTAAGAAAAAGTATGTAATTATTTACAATGTATTTTTTTAAACAATTATTTGTTTTTTTCTTTAGACTAATTGATTTGCCTCATTATTCTGTACATAAAAGTATTACGGTAAGATTATCGAAAACTAAATATTTTACGAGATATTTTATTTTTTATATCAAAATATGTCAGATTAAAATATAAAATAACTCAAAAAGTACTTAATGAAAAAATACTTTATTATAGTGTTTTGAAAAGCTCTCGAGATAAGCTACAAGAATATGCAATAAAAAGTAGGCAATTATATTTAAAAAATTCAATTTGACCTTGATCTGACCTTGGCAACGCCATCCAAGGTCAAACAGTTATTACCGTTGATTGTGTCTTTTTAAGCCTTACAACTTTTGTCTGAAATATTTTTCTCTAAAATGCAATGTTTACGAGATATTTGAGTGTATCCAGACTTTCGACACACCCTGTATACAGGGTGGTCCTCGTAACGGTCGCCACGATTTTTAAGGCACTTACAATAATCTGACATAAAAAAGTCATAAACAGAAATTTATCAGTTTCTAACCGGCAACAAATTGCAATAATAAAAATTGACCAAACATTTTTTTTTCCATAAAAAAGCAAGGTTACCTTCAATTTTTTAAATGGGACTGCCTACTTTTTATTGCATATTCTTGTAGCTTATCTCGAGAGCTTTTCAAAACACTGTAATAAAGTATTTTTTCATTAAGTACTTTTTGAGTTATTTTATATTTTAATTTGACATATTTTGATATAAAAATTAAAATATCTCGTAAAATATTTAGTTTTCGATAATCTTACCGTAACACTTTTATATATAGTATAATGAGACAAATCAATTAGTTGAAAAAAAACGAATAATTGTTTAAAAAAAGACATTATAAATAATTACATACTTTTTCTTAAAAACAATTATTTTTTTTTACTAATTGATTTGTCTCATTATTCTGTACATAAAAGTATTACGGTAAGATTATCGAAAACTAAATATTTTACGAGATATTTTATTTTTTATATCAAAATATGTCAGATTAAAATATAAAATAACTCAAAAAGTACTTAATAAAAAAATACTTTGTTATAGTGTTTTGGAAAGCTCTCGGGATAAGCTATAAGAATATGCAATAAAAAATAGGGGTTTCCATTTAAGAAATTAAAGGTGTCCTTGACTTGATCTTAACGATGCCATCCAAGGTCAAACCAGTGACACCATCTTATGTTCCCCTCAAAACCATACAATTTTTGTTCAAAACGTTCTTTTCTAAAATGCTTAGTTTTTAAAAGAAAAGGGGTGTACGGGTGGTCTAGGACACCCTGTACATATATACAGGGTGTCCTAAAAATAACGGACTTCCCCTTAATGGCAGATTCCTTAGAACATTTGAAGACGAAAATCCTAATACAAAAATGTCGAAGCTATAATAGTTTTTAAACGGGAAGCGATTATATTCTACGAATGACAGGGCTGAGATTTCGCGCGCTCAGGCACGGCGAAATAACAAGTGAAAACAGTGCTCTATGAATGAAGCGCCTTTTTTCTCATTTGTTATTTCGCCGTACCTGAACGCGCGAAATCTCAGTCCTGTCATTCGTAAATAATAATCGCTTCCCGTTTAAAAAATATTATAGCCTCGACATTTTTGTATTAGGATTTTCGTCTTGAAATGTTTTAAGGAATCTGCCATTAAGAGGAAGTCTGTTATTTTTAGGACACCCTGTATGTATATATATATATATATATATATATATATATATATATATATATATACATATATTGTATATCGATTTTGCCTTGTGAAAATCAAGATTAGTCATTACTTAAATCTCCGAGGAATATTTATTTACCACTCTTATACATATAGATTTCTTTAAACCTCTCATATAAATTCATTTGGATATAATCAACAATTTAGGAACTCTGAGAATCTAAGGAAATAAAGTATTTAAATGGTAAATATGCATGTTAGGTTACACCTCACCGATGACTTTGATCTTGACATATGTTATCAAGGACATGACCCTGAATAACTTTTCTTTATAACTTAACCGGCGGTCTCTTATAGTTTCTGAGATATTTAAAGTTTTGTTTTCATAATTTTAATGATTTTTCTATTATAAAATAAAGAAAAATAAAGGTTGTTTACATTGTATTTATGTAGATCAGACGTGAAAAAAGTGTTTCTTTATATTTCCAGAGACGAAGCTCTTTGGGTTTTTTTACTTTCCACGCAAAGCGAGGTTCAACGCAAACCTATGTGTTTAGTTTTTTTATAATGGACCCCACTGCGTCCACGCATATACTTTCCCATCCACACAACAATTGTGGGGCGAACTTCGCTTTGTTTTGTAAAGTATATGCGTGCACACAGTGGGTTCCGCCCCCCCCCCCTACGGGGGGCTCCACTTCCGGAAGATATAACCTAACCCAACCAAATTTTAGTTTTAAATCAGAAATAGGTTTGGGTTAGGTTATATCTTCCAGAAGTGGAGCCCCCCCGTAGGGGGGCGGAACTCACTGCGTCCACGCATATACTTTCTCATCCATGTAACAATTGTGGGGCAGACTGTCTCTCTGTCTCTATATTATTACCCAAATGTTAACTTTAAATATCTCAGAAATTATAAGAGACCGCCGGTTAAGTTATAAGGAAAAGTTACTCAGGGTTATGTCCTTGACAACATATGTCAAGGTCAAAATCAGCGGTGAGGTGTAACCTAATATGCATATTTACCTATTTAAATAAACAAACCAATCATGCTTAGTGTCACGTTCATCTCATGTTCCAAATTTTGAATAATTAAAAAATGTTGTGTTAAATTTTTTTACGCATGTGCTTTTGTTTTTATATTAGTTGCATGAAAGAAATATAATTAAATACAAATATATAAATAATGTAATAGAAAAAATTTCCTTTTTTCTTTTTTTTTTGACAGAATCTCTTAAGATTGATCCTGTTTTATTCTAGCACTGTTATTGTTGACGATATTATGGTCGATTTAACTTATCTTACCAGATTCAATAAAATTCTCTCTCTCTTTCTCTCTCTCTCTCCCTCTCTTTAATACTGCATCCG
The DNA here is from genome assembly GCA_009859135.1 of Formica selysi. Taxonomy (NCBI): domain Eukaryota; kingdom Metazoa; phylum Arthropoda; class Insecta; order Hymenoptera; family Formicidae; genus Formica; species Formica selysi. The sequence goes on from WHNR01000036.1 coordinate 38,827, forward strand.
GTTTTGATTTCTTTTTCCACGAATAAGAGAAGAACGCGCAATAACATGTAACGCGGTCACCTCGCTCGACGCTCGGATCGGCTCGTCGGTGTCCGGGTTCGAGAGGAGGGGAGACTCAAGCTTACGCGACACAGTATAGGTAGAAAAAGATAGTTTATTCAGTTAGAGAAAGATAGATTCAGCGGGCAGGGTCTGGCGATAGCGTGCGGTGAAGGCGGTCGCTGGTAGCAGGATCTGCGTAACGCGCAGGCGCGAAGCGATGGTCGTAAAGCGGTGAAAAGCGCAAGATAGGTGCGGCGTGCAATCGTTCCCGGTTTTATTTACATGCGCTGACGGCGCGATTAGAACTAGAGGACTTATTACGAACAGGCCTTATAACTAACGGACTTAGTGCTAGACAGGTCTTATTACTAGCAGGTCTTATAACTAGCGGACTTAGGACTAGACAGGTCTTATTACTAGCATGCGGTTACAACTAGCGGACTTAGTACGAACAGGCCTTAAGACTAGGATGCGGTTACAACTAGCGGACTTAACACTAACAGGCCTTAAGACTAGCAGGCTTAGGACTACGAGACTTAGAACTAGCGGACTTATCTCTATCATGCGATTATATTTACAGCGCGGTCTGTACATGCACTTATTATCTAAGGTTAGGTTGTGACCGGACAAAACACACGAGATGGAGAAATCTACTGATAATACAGGTTTTCCTACCTTATTATAACGGTCGCCAGTTCGTTTGACCACCAACGAACAAGGAAAACTCCGGACGACTTCCCGTCAGGTCTGCCGTCGGACAGGTTGCACAGCGTCAGGATCGCGCTGTTAGTTACGCCACTGCTTATCCGCTTGGCTGTTTAGGAATTATCCTTAATTCCTTTCTCCTTTTATGTTTCAGGTCGCCGCTGGATTCATCGGATCAACGCCCATGGATTTCTGGACACCCGCTGGATGTAGCTGGATCGACACTCGTTCACAGGTAAGGATTTTTTAGGTTTGTGGTGAGTTAATCACTTTCACACTACTGTTTATATATATAAAAGTATAAATATATTTGAAAAGAATATATGAATTCTTTGTATAAAATGTTCGCTTTCTCGCGAATCTCCACACTTCGGAGATGTTAAGCTTTTACACTGTCGCGGTGAACGCGTTAATATTTACTCTATCGCGGTGAACGCGGTACTAGGTCGCTCTGAATCGGAACTAATGCGTATATTCAGCGCTTAATTAGTCGTCATACAACGAACTCGAGTCCTCGAACTGAGCTCTGCTCTCCCTTATATATCGTTCCCACTCTTCAGGTTCTTCCGCTTTCGGAATCCCTTCTTTTCCTGAGAACGCCTCCTGGATGCGCGCGCACGCTACGCTATACTGTGTGTATAGCTATACTATATGTGCAGCTATACTACGTGCTGCACACTGGGTGTAAATGTACGAAAATCGCTCGGATCGCGTTTTCGTTAAAATATAGTAAAGTTCTATATACATGGTGTCTTACAAACTATATATACATGTTCTCTTACACTATAGCTTATTTTATAAAAGTACAGGTGTACTGTACTTTTGGTGCAGTACTTCGGGTACTACACCTTTGCACTTTTCATCACAGTTTAGTTTTCTATTTACATTTCGCTTTTATAATATCTTATAAATTATAATGGCTAATTAGCCAACTAGAATCGTGCTCGGATTTACCTGAGTTGTCTTATTATATAAATTTCAGTTTCTTCATCCCCTTCACTATTCGGGACGGTCTGGAGACTCTGGATTTCTTTCCCAGTGTCGTCTCGTCGGATTTCCTGGCTTCGCTGGTTTTCGGGGCTGCAGGGCAGGTGGATTTCCTCCCCGGCTTCATTACCCCCTCCAAGGAGCTTTGTCGAGATTTTGGAGATCGGCGAAGTTCCTTTAATTCTCGGGATGTGGATTTGCTGTCCACGCTGGGTTACTGGGCTGTCAGGCTGGTTGATTACCTCCCCGGCTTCATTGCCCTTTCCAGAAAACTTTGTCGCGATTGTGGCGATCGACAAAATTCTTTTAGGTCTCTGGATGCTGGTATTGAACTCGCTGCCATCCAGATGCTTCTTTTCCAACGATGTCTCCCAAGAAGGGCTATTTTCCTTATTTTTGGGATCGTTTATTTGCCAACTCTTTTGTTTTATGTCAACCTGGCTCGCTGACAACAGTTCTTTTAGAGATTTAATCTCTTTACACATCTGAGCTTTTATGTCGAGCTCGTTGTTTTGCCCCGCTGAATTTTCACTTATTACTAACTTATTAGCAATATTTTAAAGTTTGATATATGAACGATACAAATTTCTTAATTTAAGTGCGCGAGGTTTCTTAGATTCTATGATTTTCTCAAAGTTTTTATTTTTTAGATAATTATTTAATATTAAATCGTCATTATGAACGATTATCGGCGCTTTAATGTCTATGTCGCCGTTTGTCAATGTTCTCTCGCTTCGCTTACCTAAATTTATCGATTGTACAGAATTTTCCTTAAAACCTAGGTTGTCATAACCCTCTATTGCTTTTTTACATAGTTTATCTTCTATGATTGGCTTAGTACTAATTTGTGAGTTTTGAAAGGTTTGTTTATTAGTACAAAAGTTTTGTTTATTACTAAGACTTATATAATCGCTCAGTAAGATTTCTTCATTGTTTTCGCTTTTTTCTAAATTTATCGTGTCAGCGCATGAATCTATGTCTTCAGCAATGTCAATTTGTTCTAGATTTTTTAGAAAGCTTGTTTTACAGATATTTGTTCTTTCTCTTTTCTCTAGCGTGGTTTTTACTTGACTTTTGCTTATTTTTGAATTTCTTTCGAACAAAGATTCATACGCAAATTTCTATCGCGTAACTTAAATTTATCGCTTCGTTCGGATGCTTTATCGCGTATGTTCGACGAAGTGATATTCGAATGCGTGTATACGCTAATTCTGTTTTTATTCTCGCGGTTTTTTTCTTCCGCGTCACTCGTGTTAGTTTGCGATTTATCGCCGCTTAAAATTATCACTTGCTTAGAGTCTCTAATTTGAGTTTTTTCCGGCAAGTTTTCCTCGCTCATTTTATTCAAAGTGCTATTACTAGGCGGACTAACTGTATTTAATTTTTCCGCAATCGCTTTTACGACACTTATCCCACTTTTGCTTTTTTCAAGCGGATTTTCGCGTTTCTCGAAGAAAATTTTTATTTCCGAGTCGCAAATCGCACTTTCACTTTCACATACTAGATGGGACTGCACCGTCTGGGTCGCCGGTTGCTTTCGTCCTTCGCTGTCTGTTCCTCTTCTTGTTTCAAGCGACAGTTTTCCGCTCGAAGTCACTGGTGGAATGGCAGCTTTCCCGTTTCCCATTTCCGACATATCGTCTTCCTTACGACACGTCAATCTTTCGGAAGGAAAACAGGTTTCCTCGTTGTCCAATTTTATATTTTCCATGGAAATTATGGATTTCAAATCGTTCGCCTTTATGCGAACGCTAACATTCGCTTTTATAATTCCGACAGAGTATAGCTTACTGTCGGAAATTGTTGCGCGTAAGTAACCGCACACTTCCGTAGCATTAGACTGGCTGCTACGGGTTAAATATGGTTTCTGGATTCCTGGATCGAAAACCATGCGTCTCTGAATATCTGAATTTATTTTCAGATCGTTATTGATTGGAAGTTGCATGCAGTCATCCTTCCTGTCGGTTTCTTCTTTTACGAGCGTAATATTTTCGCTCGTGCCTTTAATTGGACACGTATCGTCCTCTCGTACTGAATTGGATGGTTCGATGCTCAGCCACGGCTCCACGCTAGGATAAACCTGCACTACTCGCATAGAATCTCCATCTCGATTGGAAATTACGCTTTTAATTTCCGATAATTTATTCCCATTTATCTTAGCTTCGTTTGCTATTTTAAATTTAAATTCCGATAAGATTTCCAAGATATTATCGAATTCACCCCTTATTTGTAACGTTCCTTTCGTCAGGACGTTGCTATTTGTATTTAAGACCACGGAATTATTTGTCATCGCGTTTAACTCTATTTGTACTTTAATAGTGGTTTATTCCTAACCGCGCTATTTTCGATTTGCGTTATATAATTACGAGACGGGAAATTTTGATTATTTTCAGGGTTCGGAACCGCGTGTTTATTCGCGTTCTCATCTATAACTATAATCTCCTTTTTACAATTCTCGCATGTACTATATAACGTTTTTACTTTATCCGCGTTGTCTTTATTTGTTTCTAAGTTATCTTGTTTTAGAAATTTATTTTTCATTGCTCGATATTGTTTCACCAGTTCAATTACGCTTATCTGCGCGAAGTTATCTATTTCTATTACTTTATTCTTATTATCCGAGTTTGCATTACTCGGTTTTTCCGCGACGTACACGGTATCTCTTGAGCTTTCCTGAACTACCGTTATATCATTACGAGACAGGAAATCATTAATTGCCTCAAGGTTTTTAATCGCTTCATTATCAGCGCCCTTGTTTTTCGGTGTGACTTCCTTTATTATAGTCTCGTTTATATGATGTGATAATTCATTTATATTCACTGTTTGTTCTTGTCCGACGCTCGCACTGTCCTTATCGTTAGTCAGTTCCGTTGCGTCATTCGCCGCTATAGTCTGTCCTTGTCGCACGCTCGCGCCATCTTGCTGTCTCGCTTCCGCGCTCGCGCTGTCTCCCTCGACTGTTGCGTCGCTCGCGCTGCCGTATCGGATATCCGATACCCCTTTGTCGGGTGTCTTATCTCCCGACTGCGTATTTTCTACAACGACGGTTACTTTCGTCGCATTATTTTTTACGACGGATATTTCCTCGCAATGCGGAATATCGAGTTTTATTTTATTACCATTACATTTCATGCGGAAATCCGTTTTTTTCTCGCTTTGCATGCATGGTTGTTCGAAATCATCTTTTATGACTTCGTTATTATTTATTACGCTTGTTACTTCGCGCTGGTTTGCGGAATTATTTATTTCCGCGATTCCTCCATCGGAATTTTTAATTTTACTCTCCCCTTCGTACGACAGTTGCTTAAAATTATTCGATTTCGCGACTGTTTGTACAGAATTGACGTTTAAAATTTTTTGTTTGTACAAAGCTTGCGTTACTTCTTGAGTAACTTTATTGTCTACTTCTACAACGTTTACCGCGTCGTTAACGCGTGTATTATCTGCGTTTAAATTTATGCTTTCCGCGTCGCGATGTTCTTTATCGCAGTTTATTTCCACACTCATTTCCGCGTTTGTTTGTACGGAATCTACGTCTGAGATTCCTTTTTTGTACAAATCTTGCGCTTCTTTTTTAGTGAAAACGTCGTCTAATCTATCCGGTGCTTCGTCATCTTCCGACTGCACGAATATTTGAACACTTATTCCCGTTAATTTATAATGAAACCATAAGATTTTTTCAACCTTTTCTTTCAAAGATCCTTTGTGGCTCAGCATTACGTTTATATTTTCGTAATTTGTTTTGCTAACCTCATTTTTCATCTTTTTCAAATAATCCACCCATCTAAATAATCTAGGCATTCCGTCGCGTATTTCATTTATAAAATATTCGAGTGCGTCTACCTCGTGTTTCTTTTCTTTTTCCGATTCATCGTCGCTCGCGAAACCATCGCTATAATTTTCTCCTACTCTAATTTCGGTACGAACGGAATTTTCCCTTTCATAAAACCGCTCCTTATAATCCCTATCATAATTCATTTGGGGATCTACGAAATCGTCGGAATCCCTTCTACTTACTCGCGAATTTTCCGCGTCTTGAATAGAAATCGTATTTATCTTCATCTCTTTACTCGAACTACATTCCGGAAAATCTACGATAAATTTCCTACCGCAGTTTATTTTAGCCATACGTTCCGACAAAAAATCCATGCCGAGTATCATCTCGTACCATAGATTTCTCACGATGTAAAACTCGTGCGAAAATTCCCTCCCATTAATCAGGAAACTTGTTTGCAATCGGTTCGCGATTAATTGCGCGCGGTCCGAAAAGGCTCCTACGAGTGAGAATTTTTTAATTGGAATTATTCGCATCGCAGTCTTCTCGTTCGTCAGTTTGTCGTAAACGTCCTTTGTGATTAACGAGATCTGCGATCCCGTATCTATCAGTGCCTTAATTGGCAATTTATTAATTAGAACCGTAACGTACGGAGCACACTGCTTACTCGCAGGTTTTTGGTCCACCTCCGTTACCTCGTCAACGTCGCGTAATATTTCTTTCGCTCTAATTATCGCGATCTTACTTTCTTTCTCGATTACCGACTCGTCTTCATTCTCCCCGTTCTTAATCGTCGCTACGTTCCTTGTATGCGCGTAATTATCCGTTTTATGTCTCGCTTTATTAAACTGCCGTTTTTGAAAATTCATATTGCGCTGGTTAATTTCTCCTTTTTCTGAATGCGCGTCGTTGTTCGGCAATCGTTTTGCAGTCGCGGTATCTCTATTGCTATCCGCGTTATAATTGGTCCTATTATCCCGGTACTGCTTCACCGGTTTGCACCCGTTAGATCTTGCGTCATCCCGTGCGTCGTACGACTTCGACGCTCGCCTCGCGCTATCGCGATTGTAATCCGATCCGTCAACATCGCATGTCCTTGTCGGGTATCTCGAGCTCGAGCCCGCGCCACCGCGATTGTAATCTGATCCGGATCGGTTCCTCGACTGCGTATACGAGGCTCTACCGACGGTTTCACGCCGCGTATTACGACTGTCGTTATAATATTCTTTTTTCGCGTTATTACTATACGCATCTTCTTTTCTCTCATCTCTTCGATCGTACTCGATTTCATCGAGAAACGAAATAAATTCTTGCAATGTCCTAAACTTGTTGGTCTCAGTACGTACGCCGTATCTTTATCGAAGTGTTTCTTTACGTGTCGTATAATATCACTTTCGGACATCGGTGGATCTAGGAATTTGGCTTGATTTGCCAAATTCAACACGTGTTCCGACATTGTTTTACCCTCTCCGTCTCTATATTTTCCCTGGAATATTTTCTCACGGAAACACGACTGCTGCGCTTTGCCCCAGAAATAATTTTTAAACTCGCGTATCGCGACGTCTATATTATCAAAATCTCTCGCGTGTAACCAACTTAACGCTTGTTCTTTCAGGCAATGGCCCTACTGATACAGCCGATCGCCGTATTTGATTCCCTGGTGTTCGATAATTCTCTCGAACTCTATTATAAATCTTACCGGGTTTTTCGGATCGTCGAAACCCTTATATTTTAATCCTTCGAAAGGATTCCTATACCATCCGCATATTGGGTAACCCGCATTCGCGAAAACCATATCTTCCGTCTTAGTTTCGGGTCGCGCGGAATCTTCCCTAGCCTCGGACATTTTTTCACGAGTCGTTTCACGCCCGTCGCGTCCATTATCGCACGAAGATTCCTCCTTGCACGCCTCTAAATTTTTAATCCTTCGAATCCGCGGCCTTTCTATCGCGGTCTTTCTCTACTTCCTCGATATGTTTTCTCATTCTTTCGTTCTGCTCTTTCAACATTTCAAACTCCGCGTCGCGCCTAGCTGTTTCTTCGTCCGCGTTCATTTTTGCCGTTGAACGTGTGTTAACTTTATCTCGGGATTTAACCGGAGATCTTAGCATTTTCGGCTTTTTATTCTCGGGCTCGCTCGCGTTACCCGTCGCCGAATCGTTCTCGCGTTTGTCCGACATTCGTTAATCTTAATTAAATCGCGAATATTTAATCTTACCGTCGGCACTGCCGATCGTCTACGTCGCCGCGCTACTACGTCGCTTGGAAACGTTATTATCGAATAACTGCGCTCAACTACGCGTAACTATCCGCGTTTCACAATCGCACGACTCGCAACACTTTAAATAGCAACGTCCTGTCACGGTCGCCAATTTTTCTTTTAAACGTATATTTTTACTACGAGCCGTCACACTCTATTTAATTACCGGTTCACGCCTTTAAACGGACAAGTGGTTTGTATCGGACTTCGTGCTTCCTTGCAAATTCGTTAAGACACCGGTATATTTTCCGTATTTCGCGACAATATTACTGTGACCGGACAAAACACACGAGATGGAGAAATCTACTGATAATACAGGTTTTCCTACCTTATTATAACGGTCGCCAGTTCGTTTGACCACCAACGAACAAGGAAAACCCCGGACGACTTCCCGTCAGGTCTGCCGTCGGACAGGTTGCACAGCGTCAGGATCGCGCTGTTAGTTACGCCACTGCTTATCCGCTTGGCTGTTTAGGAATTATCCTTAATTCCTTTCTCCTTTTATGTTTCAGGTCGCCGCTGGATTCACCGGATCAACGCCCATGGATTTCTGGACTACCCGCTGGATGTAGCTGGATCGACACTCGTTCACAGGTAAGGATTTTTTAGGTTTGTGGTGAGTTAATCACTATCACACTACTTTTTATATATATAAAAGTATAAATATATTTGAAAAGAATATATGAATTCTTTGTATAAAATGTTCGCTCTCTCGCGAATCTCCAAACTTCGGAGATGTTAAGCTTTTACACTCGCGGTGAACGCGTTAATATTTACTCTATCGCGGTGAACGCGGTACTAGGTCGCTCTGAATCGGAACTAATGCGTATATTCATCGCTTAATTAGTCGTCATACAACGAACTCGAGTCCTCGAACTGAGCTCTGCTCTCCCTTATATGTCGTTCCCACTCTTCAGGTTCTCCCGCTTTCGGAATCCCTTCTTTTCCTGAGAACGCCTCCTGGATGCGCGCGCACGCTACGCTATACTCTGTGTATAGCTATACTATATGTGCAGCTATACTACGTGCTGCACACCGGGTGTAAATGTACGAAAATCGCTCGTATCGCGTTTTCGTTAAAATATAGTAAAGTTCTATATACATGATGTCTTACAAACTGTATATACATGTTCTCTTACACTATAGCTTATTTTATAAAAGTACAGGTGTACTGTACTTTTGGTGCAGTACTTCGGGTACTACACCTTTGCACTTTTCATCACAGTTTAGTTTTCTGTTTACATTTCGCTTTTATAATATCTTATTAATTATAATGGCTAATTAGCCAATTAGAATCATGCTCGGATTTACCTGAGTTGTCTTATAATATAAATTTCAGTTTCTTCATCCCCTTCACTATTCGGGACGGTCTGGAGACTTTGGATTTCTTTCCCAGTGTCGTCTCGTCGGATTTCCTGGCTTCGCTGGTTTTCGGGGCTGCAGGGCAGGTGGATTTCCTCCCCGGCCAAGGTCAGGCGGCCAGGTATTGCCGGCAGGCTCGAGTGTCACGTCGAGCGCTGCCTAAGCAACGGAAGTCGGTTCAACCCGACGGGGCCAAGTACAACCTTGGCCCGAGGTAGGTAGGAGCCGGTTCAACCCGGCGGGGCTTCTAAGGTTAGGTTGTGACCGGACAAATCACTCGAGATGGAGAAATCTACTGAAAATACAGGTCTTCCTACCTTATTAAAACGGTCGCCAGTTCGTTTGACCTCCAACGAACAAGGATGGCCCTTAGACGACTTCCCGTCAGGTCTGCCGTCGGACTGGTTGCTCAGCGTCAGGATCACGCTGTTTTGAACGCCGCTGCTTATCCGCTTGGCTGCGTAGTAATTATCCCTAATTCCTCTCTCCTTTTATGTTACAGGTCGCCGCTGGATTCACCGGATCACCGCCCATGGATGTCTGGACTACCCGCTGGATGAAAACACCTTCGACACCTCAAGAATACGTCGGAACGACAATGTCTGTGCAACACTGTGTGGTTGCACAAATAATAATTAATCCCTTTTCTTTCTGTTTTAGGTCGCCGCTGGATTCGTCGGATCAACGCCCATGGATGTCTGGACTACCCGCTGGATGTAGCTGTATCGACTCTCGTTCACAGGTAAGGATTTTAGGTTTGTGGTGAGTAAATCACTTTCACACTACTTTTAATATATATATAAAAGTATAAATATATTTTAAAGAATATATGAATTCTTTGTATAAAACGTTCGCTTTCTCGCGAATCTCCACACTTCGGAGATGTTTCCGTTTTAAAATAAAACTGCCTTGTATTATAATTACTGTCGCGAATCTCTTTCACGCACGAGATTTTTATTTCGCGATAATCACCCGCGAGACGTATTCGATTTCGAACGCTCGGTTTTTCCGGGAAAGGCTGTGTCCTTTTTTTTCTGTACGCACGCGTATCTTTCCGTTGAAAGACTTTTTAACAGCGATTTACAATGTTTCCTAAGACGATATCTCTTATTTTTCGGAAAACAGCTAAAATGCGAAAAAAGGCCTCGAATCCTGCTCTGCACGGCCTTTTGTACCGTTCCCACTCTTCGGTTGTCCCCGCTTTCGAGGTTCCCTCTCTTCTAAAACACGCCCCCTGTGCGTGCGCGTGTCTTACGCTATACTATGTGTACAGCTATAGTATCTGTGCAGCTATACGAAATGCTGCACAACGGGTGTCGATGTCCAAAAGTCGCTCGGATCGCGTTTTCCTTAAAATTTAGTAATGCGCTATATACAATGTGTCTTAGAACTATATTTACAAGTTCTCTTAAAACTATAGTTTAATCTATAAAAGTACAGGCGCGCTGTACTTTTGGTGCAGTACTTCGAGTACTACACCTTTGCACTTTGCATCACAGTTTCGTTTTCTTAACATAAAATTGCGCTTTATAACATAAAATCTACATATAAATATAAAATTGACTGTTTGCGCAGTATCTAACAAAATAATAAAATAATCATTTATAAAACGAAACAACGAAAGCGACTAGTCATTGTTTACGTTAATGACTTTCTTCGATGACTTAGATTTAGTGGTGCGTGTCTTATACTTATGCACCGATCTGCTGATCACTCTCTTTCTCCTTACGGGCTCCCAGTCGTCATCCGAATCGGATTTTCGGAATTCCGGGCGCATTCTTACGATCTTGCCCCTGGAGATGGTTAGTGTCGGCGAGCTGGCCTCCTGGGTCTCCGTCGACGTAGAGGGTTTATCCTCCGGCTTCAAGGTCAGGTGGCCAGGTATTGCCGGCAGGCTCGAGTGTCACGTCGAGCGCTGCCTAAGCAACGGAAGTCGGTTCAACCCGACGGGGCCAAGTACAACCTTGGCCCGAGGTAGGTAGGAGCCGGTTCAACCCGGCGGGGCTGAGTTCAACCTCAGCCCGTGGAGCGGTCGAGACAGGAGTCGGTTCAACTCGACGGGGCCAAGTGCAACCTTGGCCCGAGGTGTAGAGTGCCGGTTCAACCCGACGGGGCTGAGTACAACCTCTGCCCTAAGAGGTGCTAGGTAGTGGTGAGATCGGTATCAGGAGCTGGTCGGGATAGGATCTGGTCCCGATGTCTCGGCCGGCCGGGCTTATATACCCGGCGTCCCCCACTGTGCGCCGTCGATCCGGCGGTGGGAGTCGGTACCGCGTGGGGACCCCGCGAGAGAGAGACAGAGCGTGTCGGCGAGCGAGAGCGCATGCTGAGCGAGGCAGCCTCTATCGAGCGCGAGAGCGCCTGCGGCAAGCAAGATGGCGGTAGCAGGACAGGTAGAGCTGGGTGAAATAAGCCTTGCATGACCGTAGTAACGGTCCTACCGTTACAAACATATGCCAGCACAAACGAGAAGATAAGACTACCGAGGACGACGAGTCGCTTGCTTTGAAAAGAAGCATTCTACTATTATAAAACTCTACACATATAACAATTATACGTGCTCGCACGCGCGCGCGCACACACGCACACACACACATACACATGTTTATAAAAAATTTTGTTTGTATCACTAACAAATTTATCCGTCTTTTTCATTATCTGTAAGCTACAAAAATATGTGATCAAAGGATAAAATTACATTGAGTATGTCAGAGAAAGAGAGGGAGAGAGAGAGAGAGAGAGATAGAGAAAGAGAAAAAAAGAAAGAGAGTTTATCGTTATTTGCCAAAACTTGACTCTGCTCTGCTAGGTATGATAATGTTTCCCCTCCGATGGCACACCACCTTGACGTGCTGGAGGGACTCCCCTTCGCTTGTTTAGAAGGGGTCTAAGAGTGTGCCAGCCGACTCGGTCAACGTATGAGTGTGTTTTGTTTTTATTTATTTTGGGTGAGTCTTGTGGAATGGTTGGGGGTATGTGGGGGTTTTTTGGGGGTTTTTGTGGGGGGTTACGTGGGGATGTGGGGTGTGTGTGGGTATGGGGTATTGCGGGTCTGGATGGGGAGGATTTAGGGGTTTTTGTGGGTAGTGGGGAGGGTGTATATGTGTGTCCTTATGGGACAGTTGGCCGAGCGAGGTGGAGAGGAAGGTAACCTCGCTAAAAAATCCCAGGCAGGCCAGGCTCGTTAGGCGTAGTGAAGCCAACTGGCCTAGGTGAAGGAAAACACCGAAATTAAACCACCTCCTTGATTTGAACATGAAATGGACAACAAGCAAGGTAAAAAACTTACCGCCGCAGTGAGCCTCGGAACCCTCAGCGGTCAGGGTTGACCGGCCTGGACCGACTTCTTCGAAGTCGAAGTCGAGGGCCAGGTCATGCTCGGCCGCGCGTTCACACAATTACACAAGGGACGAGGGCAAACCTCGGGCGGACAGTTTAACTCGCCCGAGGAGCCCAGGCGCGGGAAAAGCGCCTCGAGAGGGCGGCTCTAGCCGGTCCCCTGTATCATCATCACAGGGTACTCCTTACGCCAGCGCGAGTGGCAGTGAGGGCTCACGAGGGTTCCTCACCGAGATGGGCGCCGACGGGCTTCCTGTTAGGAGGGGGAGGGGAAGACCCCCCCACCACGGGGGAGCATGTCGGGCTGCGCGAAAAGCGTGAGCGTGAGGCCGCTCTCAAAAAGGAGAGGGGGAGGGATGACAGGGCTAGAAAAGCCTTGTCTGAGGACACGCCTCTCCCCTCCCCAGTAAAGAGCTAAGGGTGTACGAGACCCAGTGCGCGGAGGAACTGGGCCTCGCATCCACGTCTGACGTGACTGCAAGGAGTCTTGAGAAAGCCGAGGCGATCGAAAAGATCGCTGCTCGTTCTGGCGACCTCAAGGGTTCCTTGCAGCAGAAGCTGAGGGAGGCCGCCGCCGTTGTAAGGGTGGCGGCGGCGACCCTCAGCAAGAGGGCCCAGCGCATGGAGGAGCCCGGAGAACTGGCCCTTCTGCGCAGGGACCTTAAATCCCTGGCTGGGAAGAATGAAAACCTTCAGAAGGAGGTCCTCACTTTGAGGAAGGAATTGGAGGCGGTACGCCGCGCCAAGCCGTCCCTCAGGCTGCCTCTCACTGGCTCGCCCGAGGAGGCCCCCCGCAAGAGAACGCGGGATGTCCTTCGGGTGAGGTCAGTGGAGATAATGGATCCTCCCGTAAGGGTGGAAAGGTCCACGGGGAGGGAGGGATTGGCGTCCCCGACACTCGGTGGGGGGTTATGGGGCTTCGGTCCCCAACGTCTCCGCGGGGAAAGAGGGGTAAGGGACCTGTGTCCCCAACGTCAGTTCGGGGGGTTGAACGGGGGGGGGATGGGACCTAAGTCCCCAACGTCGGATGGTGTTCGGGAGGATTCGAGGGGGGGGGGTGGCCATGAGGCCCCCTTTGAGGGGAGCATCGGCCTCCCTCCCAGCGAATTACCCCCCGGGGATTGAGGACGAGGGCGCTAGGGCCTGGTACGATTGGTACACAGACCAGATCAGCGCCCTCGTCGACTTGCGGGCGGCCTTGGGCCGCGGTGGGCTCGGACGGCCCTCCGCGCCGGCCTACCAATCGCCGGCTCGTGACTTTCCTCCTCTCCCCCCTGGAGCCTCTGCTCCGGGCAGGGTAAAGGGAGGAAAAAGAGGAAGGGAAGGCGAGGTCCAGGGGAGAAAGGTGGCGCGAGGCCCCCTCCTCCCCCTCCTCTCCACCGCGGGGTCCGCGTGTGGGCGCCGTGGGTCGGCAAGTGCAGCCCCCCAGTGGTGCCCAGCGGCCACTGCGGGTGCGGGGTCAGCCCCTCCGCCGACGCGTACCTGGGGCCAGGATGAACCCTGGTCCCGGGTCGTGGGGAGGAGGGAGAAAGGGCCGAGGACGAACTGCTGGCTCGGCCCAGAGGGCAAGGAGCGCCCGCTGCCCGTGCCCCCCCCCCCCGCTCCGATGAACAAGGGGGGACATCGAAAGCAGCAGGACAAGAAACAGCCCCCGAAGGGGGCTGCCAGAAGGAGACCCTCCCGCACAGCGGCTGTTACAATTACATGCCCTGGCGGGGGGTATGAAACAGCCCTGACAAGGGGGCAGAGGGAAGTCGACTTAAAGAAGTTGGGTATTGACTACCTCCGCATCCGGGAGGCGACCACAGGCGCTATGGTGGTCGAGCTGCCGGAGTCGGGCGATAAAAAAGGCCCGACCGTCGTGCAAAAATCAGATGCCCTTATGCTCGACCTCCGCCGCGTCTTCGCTGGCGATGATGGGGTGAGATTAGCTCGCCCCATCAGGAAAGTGGAGCTGCGGCTCCGAGGGCTTGACCGCTCCCTGGCTGCCGCGGATATTGCGGCAGCCATTGCTGGCGAGGAGGGCTGCCTCCCGGAGGAGATACGCGTTGGGGACCGTTTGGTTCCAATGTCCGCTGAAGGCGGCCAATCTCGTGGCCACGGCGCGGACCATCCAAATCGGATGGTCCAAAGCCGCACTGGAGCTGCTGCAGAAACGGCCCCTCCAGTGCTTTAAGTGCCTGGAGAAGGGCCACGTGCAGCTGCACTGTAGCAGCACAGTCGATAGGAGTGGGTGCTGCTATCGCTGCGGCGAGATGGGGCACCTTGCTCGCGACTGCGCGGGCAAGGTTAGGTGCCCTGTCTGCGCGGGGCTGGGCCGCCCGGCGGACCACCGTGTGGGGAGTGCCAGGTGCACTCCCCCCAAGAAAAGACCGGCACAGGGGAGGCGTACAATCCTCCCCTCTGCCAAAGGATCCTGGCCAGTAAAACTGACCGAGATCACGGACGAACGACCGCCCGACACCCGCAAACGCGGGGCGGACGGTGAGGGGACCTCAGAGGAGGCCCCCAAAGAAAAAAGGCCCCCGAGGGCCACGCTGACGGCCGTCTCGCCTCCGACCACATTGTCGGAGGTGAGGATGGCCGACATTGAGGGCCGCGATAAATAGTGGCCCTCAAAATTCTGCAGGCCAATCTCAACCACGCCCGCCGAGCGCAGGACCTCTTCCTGTATACGCTGACGGAGCGTGGTTGTGGATTGGGGATTGCGGCAGAGCCCTACCAAGTCCCCGAAACCAGTCCATGTTGGATTGGCGACGGGGCGGGCTCTGTCGCAATCACGTGGAGGAGCGACCCCCTTCTCCCCTGCTGCACGCCAATAGAGGCGGGGTGGGGAGTAGTGGCGGTTCGCTGGGAGCCCATCTCCGTGGTGGGATGTTATGTCTCCCCGAACGTGGACCTCGCCCATTACGAAGCGTTTATGGACAGGGTGGCGGCTGTTTATCGCCGCCAACTGCCTCGTCCGGTAATCGTGGCCGGGGACTTTAACGCGAAGTCGACGCGTTGGGGTTCCCGGTTCACGAATGCTAGAGGCAGCGTCCTAGAAGACTGGGCGGCGGCACTTGGCCTGTGTTTGCTGAACACGGGGTCGAGAAGCACCCTCGTGCGGTGGCAGTCGGTCCCGGATTTATCCTGGGCCACCCCTGCCGCCGCGCGCTTTGTTAGTAGTTGGCGGCTGGCGACGGAGTGTGAAACACTATCGGACCATCTCTATATAAAGATGGTCCTTACCGCCACCCGCCACGGGGTGCTCAGCCGCTCCCAGGGCCGGAGAGATGCCCGGCCACGGAGATGGGCCCTACGGAAGCTGAACTCGGACAGGCTGATCGCAGCTGTCCTCGCGGCCGATTGGCCGTGCCCGGGGGGTAAAGAGCGGGGGATAGAAAAGGAAGTAAACTGGTTCCGGGGCGCGCTTCACGATGCTTGCGATTTTGCGATGCCCCGGACCAACCCCCGCCCGCGGAGGGCGGCGTACTGGTGGTGCGAGGAGATAGCCGAATTACGGCGCTCCTCGATAGCCGCCAGACGCCGCTTCACCCGGGCTCGGCGTCGTAACGACGCCGAGAGGACGGCTATCGCGTATGAGGGGTTCCGAGTCGCACGGAACGCCCTCAGCGCGGCGATCAGACGGGCCAAGGCCAGGGAGTGGGACGAGTTACTCCACTCCCTGAACTCAGACCCATGGGGGCGCCCTTATAAGCTTGTGCTTAACAGACTGAGATCATGGGCGCCCCCGGTGACGGAGACCCTTGAATCCCAGGTCCTCGATGAGGTCCTGGGGGCCCTCTTTCCTTTGGAGGGTCCCCCGTTTTCGAGCGGCAGCCAGGAGTCAGGCAAGGGTATTTCCACCGGGCTTGGGTGAAAGCCCGATTGGTCCTCATCCAAAAGGGGGGGCAAGCCAGGGAACTCCCCTAGGCCGATATGCTTGCTGGATGAGGCGGGCAAGCTGTTGGAACGCTTGCTGGTAGACCGCCTCGTCCGGCACCTGTCCCGGGAGGGAATGGATCTCCACCAGGATCAATTTGGATTCCGCGAGGGAAGATCAACAATCGATGCGATCTTTCGCATCAGATCCCTCGCGGAGCAGAGATGCCAGAAACGGGTCCCGCGGCTCACGGCTCAGCAATGGAAGGAGTAACGCACACAAGCGCGAACCGCGTATATGTGGCACATGTACGCGGTTCGCGCTTGTGTGCGTTACCCCTTCCATTGCTGAGCCGTGAGCCGCGGGACCTGTTTCTGGCATCACTGTCGCGGAGTCCATCATGAAGGAGGGCAGGGTGGTCGTTGCGGTATCTCTTGATATCCGCAACGCGTTTAACACCTTGCCCTGGAACAGGGTGAGGGAGGTCGCCGTCAACTTTGGCCTCCCCCCTACCTGGTGGGGATCCTGGAAGCTTACTTCCAAGACAGGCGGCTGGAGTACACGGATAACCGTGTACTCCTGTGCAGAAGGGGGATGTACTGCGGGGTTCCACAGGAGTCAGTTTTGGGCCCAACTCTGTGGAACCTCGCGTACAACAAGGTTCTTGGTACTGCCCTCCCCCCCGGTTGCAGCGTCGTCGGCTATGCCGATGACACTATAGTACTGACCGGGAGAGATAGCTGGAGGGAAGCCGTTAAAACGGCTAACGTGGCGGTAGTGTGCGTCGTCCGCGCAATCCACGGCATGGGTCTGAAGGTGGCGCCTCATAAGTCTGAGGCGCTCTTCCTCCGTCGGGGGAGGCGGAACCGTATGCACGGAGCCCCCCCGGATGCGGCCTATGTCATGGTGGATGGCACCTCCGTCCGGGTGGGGACCCAGTTGAAGTATTTGGGTCTCTACCTGGACGACACCTGGAGCTTCAACGGGCACTTCCAACGTCTGGCCTTCAGAGTGGAGGCAGTGGCTCACTCTCTGAGCCGCCTCCTGCCCAACTTGGGTGGTCCGGATGGGAAGGTGCGCCGTCTTTATGCGACGATCGTCCCGGCGGTGGCCCTTTATGGGTCACCAGTTTGGGCGGATACCCTGATGGCAAGTAGGCGCAGCAGGATGTTGCTGCGCCGAATATTTAGGCGGGTTGCCATCAGGGTCATCCGCGGATACCGGACGGTGTCGCATGCGGCGGCCTCTGTCCTGGCGGGACTGCCGCCCATCGAGCTGTACGCCCAGATGTACGCGGAAGTGTACGGGCGTACAAAAGAGCTCGGTGGGCTGGGCGTAGTTTTGGTCCCGCGGGTCAGGGCTGCCGTGAGGCTCCAGGCTCGGCGGCCCATGCTGGAGAGGTGGTTGGAAGACCTCTCCAATCCCCGAGATACCTCGGGGATGCGCGTCGTCGAGGCCATCCGCCCCCGCCTGATTAAATGGGTGGAGAGGGCGGATGGCGAGGTGTCATACCGTATGGCACAGGTGTTTACGGGCCATGGGTGCTTCGGCTCCTACCTGTGTCGTATCGGTCGCGAGGAGGACGCACGCTGCCACCACTGTGATGGGGACGAGGACACGGCGCAGCACACGCTGGAGATTTGTCCAGCGTGGGCAGAGGAGTGTCGTGTCCTTGTCCAACAATTAGGGAGTGGCGACCTCTCGCTCTCGGGCGTCATTGCGACGATGCTCGAGGGCGGGGGTCTTGGAGAGGGGTCTCCTCCTTCTGCGAGGCAGTGATGTTGCGGAAGGAAGAGGCCGAAAGGGAAAGGGAGAGACTCCGGCGGACGCCGAGAAGCCCTCCAACGGGGTGTAGTGACCGGGGGCCGGGGGGGGTCGCGGGGAGTGCCTTCGGGCAGGACACGCCAACCCTCCGTGCCCACCGGCCGCAGAGGCGCGGCGCAGCGCCGCGCCAGGAGGCCCCAGGGGGGGGGGTTCGATGGGCGCAGGGACAGTTGTCCCTCGCAGCCCACGAGACCCTCCCCGGCACGGGGAGACGCGGGCGGGGGAGCGGACCTGGAGCCTCCCCCTGCCGACGCGCAGGGCCCGCGAGACACGCGGGCCCGGTGGTCGGCGACCCGAGTGCAGTACTCTGGCCCGGCCACGTCTACCCCGCCACGCCAACGGCGGGAAGTGGGAGAGAGAAGTGGTGGTCTCTCTCTCCCCAATACGAGCGGGAGTGCCCAAGATAACGGGGACTCTGGGTGGGAGATCAATACTCCCCTCCACGTGACAGGCTCGCAGGCGGAAGGCCTCTCCGAAGTAGTGCAACAGCCAGTTTCAGGAGAGGCCTTCTCTAACGCCCGGGCCTAGATCACCCGGAGGAGTTTTAGTGGGTAGTCTCCCGACCGTTTGTTTAGGACGGGGGTGAGCCCCACATAACCCGCCTTGAACCTCATCGAGGCGGGGTATGCGTAAAGGCATTTCCCCTCCGTCACCAAAAAAAAAAAGTTATGATAATGTTTGCCGATATAAAAACCGGTTTCGACTCGAGAGTTTTGTCTTAAATAGTTACATCATAACTATTTCTTTGATTGAAAATGAAAAATAGCGGTAGATCAGAAGGTGTTGATGATTTAATTTCATACTCGATTCTGATTTTCTACAAGGAAAAGACACCGCAAAAATTGCATCGAATTCTACGAAATAAAATAAAATTAATACTAAAAATCATATCAGAGAAAGTCTATATGATTTTTGCAATATCGTTAATCTCAAAGATAAGACAATTCTATGTGCAAAAAATCGTACCCATGTATTACTGATTCATATGGCATTTTTGTTAGCTGCAAAAAATAAATGTGATAGATTATCTATTTTGGGATATAATGTATAAAATAACCTCACAAAGGTAAAAAAAAATACGTCAAGTATATAAAAGAATCCCAACTTGTACGCAAAAAAAGTTTAGGTAAATATGCATATTAGGTTACACATCACCGATGACTTTGACCTTGACATATATTGTCAAGGACATAACCCTGAGTAACTTTTCCTTATAACTTAACCGGCGGTCTCTTATAGTTTCTGAGATATTTAAAGTTAACATTTGGGTAATAATATAGAGACAGAGAAACAGTCCGCCCCACAATTGTTGCATGGATGAGAAAGTATATGCGTGGACGCAGTGAGTTCCGCCCCCCCCCCTTCGGGGGGGGGCTCCACTTCCGGAAGATATAACCTAACCCAAATCTATTTCTGATAAAAAATTAAAATTTGGTTTGGGTTAGGTTATATCTTCCAGAAGTGATGCCCTCCCGTAGGGGGGCCGGAACCCACTGTGTGCAAGCATATACTTCACAAAGCAAAGCGAAGTTCGCCCCACAATTGTTGTGTGGATGGGAAAGTATATGCGTGGACGCAGTGGGCTCCACTATAGAAAAACTAGACACATAGGTTTGCGTTGAACCTCGCTTTGCGTGGAAAGTAAAAACAACTTTTAAAAAAATGTTTCCTTGAAAAATAATTTTCATACAAAATAAAAAATTAAAAAATGATTTTCCTCTAAAAAATAAAAACCTTTAAAAAATCAAAAATCAAAACTAAATATGAAATCAAATTAATTAGCCAAGTACATAGAAGCAGTTCAGTTTGAAAGAGTTTGTAATTTAAAATAGTATTTGTTTGATAAAATCAGTTTTGTATTTATAGAAATATTATAGATTCTCTGGAGAAAATTAAAATGCATTTTATTTTTATAAAATTACGCTATTATGTCCCCCCCCCCCAATAAATATTATATATAATATATAAAATAGCACAATTATATTGCTGATTTTATTACAAATAGTACATCCTAAAACTACTTAACCCTTACTGCAATAACGTCGATCACATCGATCACCAATTTCGAGTTTAAAAGTGCCCCGTGCCAAACTGATCGACTTGTTTTGAAATTAATCATAAGGTTTACCAGATAGGCCTGAAACGAAAAGGATTAAAATTAAAGTGACATACAAATACTTGTCGTGCCCGTGTCGCATTATAAGTCATATATTTTTATTAAAATATTGATAATGATTTCTGATAATCTTTTGGAAATTTTTATTTCAGGTCGGGCACGTCAAGTATTTGTATGTCACTTTAATTTTAATCCTTTTCGTTTCAGGCCTATCTGGTAAACTTTATGATTAATTTCAAAACAAGTCAATCAGTTTGGCACAGGGCACTTTTAAACTCGAAATTGGTGATCGATGTGATCGACGTTATTGCAGTAAGTTAAAATCCGCAATATAATTGTGCTATTTTATATATTATATATAATATTTATTTGGGGGGGGGGGACATAATAGCGTAATTTTATAAAAATAAAATGCATTTTAATTTTCTCGAGAGAATCTATAATATTTCTATAAATGCAAAACTGATTTTATCAAACAAATACTATTTTAAATTACAAACTCTTACAAACTGAACTGCTTCTATGTACTTGACTAGTTAACTTGATTTCATATTTAGTTTTGATTTTTTAAAGGTTTTTATTTTTTAGAGGAAAATCCTTTTTTATTTTTTTATTTTGTATGAAAATTATTTTTCAAGGAAAAATTTTTTTAAAAGTTATTTTTTAGGGATAAATAATAAACTTTTTTTGCGTACAAGTTGGGATTTTTTTATATACTTGGCGTATTTTTTTTACCTTTGTGAAGTTTTTTTAGGTGATCTCATTGCTTTTTGTAAAAATCTATATTTTTACTGCAAAAAATATATATGCGTTTTTAGCATATAATATTTAATAATATTATATAATTTTTTATTCATGTAGAATATCTAATAATAATAAATTTCTTAATAATAATAAGTAAATCACAATAATAAAGTTTTATTGTAGAATTGACATTCGTTAATTTTATTTTTAGTATATAATGTTCAACAATAATATATAGTATGTGCTGACATTATATTATCTCACAATAATACCGTACAGTTTTATTTATGTAGAATTGACATTCGTTAATTTTATTGAATCCTATATAGGCAATAAAATCTTGTATAAAGTAGCTCAATTTAATTATACCTATAAATTCATTCACTTTTGTATTACTGTAACATCGTGTAGACCATTCTTCAACTGTATGATGTTACAGTAATACAAAAGTGAATGAATTTATAGGTATAGTTAAATTGAGCTACTTTACGCAATACTTTATTGCCTATATAGGATTCAATAAAATTAACGAATGCCAATTCTACATAAATAAAACTGTACTGTATTATTGTGAGGTAATATAACATGAAGTGCCATAGAGGATGCCAAAGAAGATATATAAACTGTATTATTGTGAGATAATATAACATAAAGTGCCATAGAGAATGCCAAAAAAGACAAATAAAGTACCATAGAAGATACCAAAGAAGACAAAGTATTTTTGATTTTAAGTATTTTCTTTTATTTTTTATTTATTAATTTTTTTTTAAATATTATCTTACAATAATAGAGTTTTATTTATATAGAATTGGCATTCGTTTTATTTTTAATAATATAATATAGTTTTTTATTCATGTAGAATATCTAATAATAATAAAGTTTAATAATAATAAGTAAATCACAATAATAAAGTTTTATTTATGTAGAATATCTCACAATAATAAAGATTTATTGTAGAATTGGCATTCATTAATTTTATTTTTAGTATATAATGTTCAACAATAATATATATGTGCTTACATTATATTATCTTACAATAATACAGTAGTTTTATTTATGTAGAATTGGCATTCGTTAATTTTATTGAATCCTATATAGGCAATAAAATCTTGTATAACGTAGCTCAATTTAATTATACTTATAAATTCATTCACTTTTGTATTACTGTAACATCATACTTCAATGTAGACTTGTAGACCATTCTTCAACTGTATGATGTTACAGTAATGCAAAAGTTAATGAATATGTAGATATAGTTAAATTGAGCTACTTTACGCAATATTTTATTACCTATATAAGATTCAATAAAATTAACAAATGCCAATTCTACATAAATAAAACTGTACTGTATTATTGTGAGGTAATATAACATGAAGTGCCATAGAGGATGCCAAAGAAGATAAATGGAGTGCCATAGAAGATACCAAAGAAGATAAAGTATTTTTTATTTTAAGTATTCTCTTTTAAATATTTTTTATTTTTTTTGTATTATCTTTCAATAATAGAGTTTTATTTATATAGAATTGGCGTCCGTTTTATTTTTAATATATAATGTTCAACAATAATATAGTTATATATAATATAATATAATTTAATAATATAATATCAATTTAACTACACCTATAAATTCATTCACTTTTGTATTACTGTAATATCATACTTCAATGTAGATCATTCTTCAACTGTATGATGTTACAGTAATAAGTGAATGAATTTATAAGTACAATTAAATTGAGCTACTTTACACAATATTGTATTGCCAATAAAATTAACGATGCCAATTCTACATAAATAAAACTATACTGTATTATTGTGAGATAATATAATATAAGCACATATATATTATTTTTGAATATACATACTTTGGCTTTCTTTGCATACGTATAATATTATAATAGCATGTTGTGCAATTGCGAGATATATATCCATAAGTTTTTTGTTTTATAAAATAACGTATCAGTTATATGTATGCAAAGAAGGTCAAAATATATATAAATATATATAAATATATAACTATGTATACTGACAAACGGATTACTAAATTAAAGCGATTAAAATTTTGTTCCAATAAGATCCACTTTGAGAATAATAAATACTATGTATATATATACTTTGGCTTTCTTTGCATACATATAACTAATATTATAATAGCATGTTGTACAATTGTGAGATATATGTGTAATGTGAAATATATGTATATTCATTATATAGGTTTCTCTTTTTTTATAAAATATAATTATAGATAGAATATTTAAATAAAAATTTAATATATATATAAAAGTTATAATTGTTCTTTTTATTTTACACAAACATATAATTAAATATAGTTTTTTTCAAGTCACACTTAATTCGTCTTTCTGTCTTTCAATATGTATGCAAAGAAAGCCAAAATATACATATACTACGTATATATACTGACAAACGGATTAATAAATTGTAACGATACCGTTACTAACGGCCTAGCGGGCCGATCCACCGCGCGCTTTTCGAGGCTCGGCGCTTATGGCGTCCCTAAGCTCCCACACCCGTGGCGCGGCCCCACCGTAAGGACTACCCCACCACACGTTGAATCGCGCGAGTGGGAGGCCGGCCGCCGGTATATAAGGCGCTCCGGCGAGCGTAGCGGGACCAGTTCCCGATCCCGATTCCTGTCACGTACAACTCTCCGGATCCTGAACCGACTCTCGCGTTATACCAGGCTACGGGCTTTCCGTAGTTAGGCCGGGCTTCCCGGTTGCTGGGACGGCGCACCCTGATACCTCGCGTTACACCGGGCTACGGGCTTCCCGTAGTTAGGCCGGGCTTCCCGGTTGCCGGGACGGCGCATCCTGATATCCCGCGTTACACCAGGCTACGGGCTTCCCGTAGTTAGGCCGGGCTTCCCGGTTGCTGGGACGGCGCATCCTGATACCCCGCGTTATACCAGGCTACGGGCTTCCCGTAGTTAGGCCGGGCTTCCCGGTTGCTGGGACGGCGCATCCTACTAGTTGATAAGTTCGCACCGCGTTATACCGTAAGACCGTTTTGTACATATACCGCGACTTGTTTGTATCATAAGACCGCTTTGGTCTCCGCGCTCTAATAGCTTCTAGTACCGCTTTATACATATACCGCGACCTGCTATATTGTAATACCGTTGTACATATACCGTAACCAGTAAGACCGCTCCGGTCTCCGCATCCTGATAGATTCTAGTACCGCCTTGTATATACCGCGACCTGATTATATCGTAAACCCGCACTGTATTGTTATGCCTCCGGAGAGGCACGGTAGTTAGGATCGTTTGCCGGAAGGAATTTGGGAATTCGGGCGCCGCCCGAGTAACTCACGGGTTTTATTATAAATAGAAATAACACCTTTGTATTTGGAATAAATATATATGTAACTATTTTATTCGTAACTTGGCTTAATTACAAAGTTCCCGCACGTCACTTGCGTCGAGTATCGCGATATCGGATATCTTGGCGTGCGCGTGTCTGGAGTCGAGTTTCGGTCGCGAGACCCACTTTTCGATCTTTCGTATTTCGTTCTGCCGACTGCGTGGCGTTAATGTAATAGTTTCCCGTAACAAGCGTTATTGACTGCCCACGTAATATTAATTGATGATCAAGACTGCCCGCCGATCGTTAGCGATGGGTCTTTTTATTATCTCCCCTTGGTTTCCCAGGAGGGGATCGGTTAGCGACAAGACCATGTGTCGTGTCGCTCGATTTTGCGGCAAGATCCGGATGCAAGCTAAGGAGTTCTAAGGGACTTCTTTGCTTGCATTTTCGCAATTTCCTTTTCGCTTTTAGGTAGGATCTCTACGTTGCATTTTCGCAACGCCTTTAGTTCGCTTGCCTTGATTTCCGCGTTTTCGTAATGAGTGATTGCGCGGTCGCTCGGGCTTCGCGCGTGGCTCGCGTTGTCAGCGCTTCGCTCGGTCAACGTTCGTAACGTGATCTGTATTCGCGTTACACGTTGAGCAATGTCTTATCGTATAAAATAATATCTCTAAAATACTATATATCTATTAATTCGTGTATAGCCTTTTCGGGCTATAACATCCCTCCCCCGTAAAAAAAAGAAAAACGGAAGTGTAAAAGTGACGTTTTTCGCAAAACAAACAAAATTATTTTTTCTTATTCTAATGTACAACATTTTTCCCGTATACAATATGAGATATAATCGTTTCTTATTATTCCTATACTTATCTAAAATCGTGTACTTAAATTACGTTTTAATATGGGTTTTGGGAATCCGTAGGACATACGTGGTTCGTCTTCCTCGTATATCCTGACTGACGGTCGTTTCGTATGTTTCTTTTTATTTTTTATAATTATATAAATTATTAATATTATTGTAATTATTGTGGTTATTCCGCTTGTCGCCATAGGATATACGAATTGTTTTTGCGTAAAGAATTTGTCGTTAGTGTTTTGCAAATCGTTGTTTATATCCTTTAATTTATTTTTTAATTCTGTTAATTCTGAATGCTGTACGATGTTTTGTTGTTTCGTGTCTAGTATGTCTGTATTGTCCCGTATAAATGTAATATTAATTTCCGGTAAATACGTTTCTATTTCGCTGCCTTGTATGACTTCCTTTGGTTGGATCGTCATTTCCGTTGTTATTAATTTACATTTATTTTGAAGTGTGATTTGCCTAGTTCCTTTAATTATCTTTCTAATTTCGTTATAATTTTCGCATTGGATTATTATTAGTTGTTCGCGTATAGTTGAATATAGCCAAGTAAGTGGCTGTCGCAATGGTATCCATATCGTTTCTGTCGCAATTACATGTTTACTTTTGTAAGCCTCGTTTTGGCTTTGTTGTTGCAAGTACATTTGTATTTCGCACGGCACGTTCGAATTGATGCGGTGTATTGGTTGCGTTTTCTCGGATATATATCTAGAACCTATTTGAATACAATTTTTTAAATCTTCTTCGGTTGCGATAATATACGTTAGCCCTTCTCTATTAACTACTATTATTTCGTTGCTTACTTCCGCTTGAGTGAATATATTTTTGTTGTCGTGAGTAGGTAGTAGGGTTAGTTTTTATTTTAATCGTCTATAAATGGTTTTAATTTGTTTATGTGCATGCGAACTGTTTCCCTCCCCTTTTTTATCGTGTAGTTCACGTTTAAATTTTTTTCAATTATTACATACGGTCCGGTCCATAGAGATTCAAGTTTCTTAGATCGTCCGCAACGGAGAGTCTCGTCATGCATTAGTACTTTGTCGCCGACTTTAAATTTTATTTCTCTAGTACTTTTGTCTTACCGTTTTTTGGCTTTAATTTTTTCTTCCTTGATATGCTCTTTTGCGAGCTGTTTCGTTGCCCTTAGTCTTTCTTTCAATTCTTGTGCGTAATCGTCGTAATTATATGTCGGTTTAGGCGGTCTCGTCAGTGACGTAGGTAGATCCGCTTGGTGCCCGTAAACTAATTCGAAGGGTGTATACCCCGTAGCTGTGTGTGGCGTCGTATTATATGTGAACATTGCGAACGGTATCCATTCGTCCCAGTCTGTCTGGTCTTCATTTAGGTAGTGTCTTAAATATTCCGCTAATGTTCGGTGCGATCGTTCTAACGCGCCATTACTTTCCGGATGATAGGCAGTTGCTTGTATTTTATTTATTTTTAATAATTTACATGTATTTTTAAATATTTCGCTGAAATTTGTGCCTTGATCCGTTAAAATTTTTTCCGGTATTCCGTGTTCAAGTACAATTTTTGTAACGAATTCTTTGCTGACCGTGTTTGCTTCTTGGTTTGGAATCGGTATTGCTTTGCTGAATTTCGTTAAATTGTCTTGGAACGTTAAAAGATATTTATTTCTGTTTGTTGTAACTGTTAGCGGTCCAACAATATCTAACGCGCATTTTTCGAAATGTTTAGTAGGCGTATCTGTGATTATTAACGGTACTTTATTTTTTCGCGATAATTTATTTTTCTGGCACAATTCGCATTTTGCAATGTATTTTTCTACGTCTTTTGTTATTCCTGGCCAATTATAATTTAGGCGGATTCTTTTTATCGTTCGTTCAACTTCTTGATGTCCTCCTGTGGGTGCATCATGATATTCATATATCTGTTTCTTGTCTTCCTCCGTGTATATTTTTTTTTCGTCGGAGTTTGTTTCTTCTTCTATTGCGAGGATTTCTCGTTCTTCCTCTTCTATTTCATGCGCTTCTCTTGTTACATTGCGGCTCAGTGCGTCGGCGTTCGCGTTCGTTCGTCCGGCTTTATGGATGAATTCATAACCATATTCTTCGAGTTTTAATCTCCATCGGATCAATCTCGATCCGGGATCGTTCACATTAAATAACCAGATTAATGGTTTGTGATCGGTTACGATTTTGAATTTTGTACCGTATATGTATGGCCTAAAATGTTTTACAGCTCATACAATCGCTAGTAATTCTTTCTCGGTTGTATTGTAATTCTGCTCCGTCCGCGATAAAACTCTGCTGGCGTAAGCAATTGGCCGGTCGTTACCTACTTTTCCTTGTGACAAGACTGCTCCGATTGCATAGTCGGAAGCATCTGTGGTCACTATAAATTCTTGATTGAAATCTGGATATGTTAGCACTGACGCAGTCGAGTGGCCTTCACTTGGACACAGTACAATTGGACACGGTGCAAATGTACACGTTGCAAATGGACACGAAACTTTGCACACGGCTCAATTGGACACAGTGCATTTAGACACAATAATTTTGGACACAGAAGAAAATTCATCTGGACATCGTTCAGTAGCACACCGGTCAGTTGCACACCGTTCAGTTGCATACCGTTCAGTTGCACACATAAAAATGCACGCCGCTCAGTTGCACATCGTTCAGTTGCACACCGTTCAGTTGCACACCGCTCAATTGCACATCGCTCAGTTGCACAACGGTCAGTTGCACACCGCTCAATTGCACACCGTTCAGTTGCACACCGCTAAATTGCACACCGCTCAGTTGCACTTTTAGTGTGCATTTTTATGTGTCCAACTGAACGGTGTGCATTTTTATGTGTGCAACTGAACGGTGTGCAACTGAACGGTGTGCAACTGACCGGTGTGCTACTGAACGGTGTCCAAATGAATTTTCTTCTGTGTCCAAAAGCTACTGTGTCCAAAATTATTGTGTCCAAATGCACTGTGTCCAATTGAGCCGTGTGCAAAGTTTCGTGTCCATTTGCAACGTGTCCATTTGCACCGTGTTCAATTGTACTGTGTCCAAGTGCACCGCTCCCGGCGCAGTCATTAGTCTTTCTTTTAATATTTCGAAAGCATTTTGCTGTTTCATTGTCCACTCGAATTTTTCCGTTTTCTTTGTTAATTTTATCAGTGGCTTGGCTAGTTTTGAAAAATCTTCTATAAATTTTCTGTTGTATCCGGCTAGTCCTATGAAAGATTGTATATCTTTTACTTTCTTCGGCATCGGAAATTCTTTTATTGCCGTTAACTTTGACGGGTCCGGAGATATCCCATTCTCCGAAATTATGTGACCTAGATAAATTACTTCCTTGCGCAAAAATTCGCATTTATACGGTTGCAATTTCAGATTATTTTCTCGGAGTCTCTGCAGTACTTCCTTGAGTCTTCTATTGTGGTCCTCTAGGCTCGATCCGTATATGACGATGTCGTCTAAATAAACTAGACATTTAAGCCCTTGCATTCCGGTTAGAATTGAATTCATCAGTCTCTGGAATGTTGCTGGCGCATTTTTCAATCCAAACGGCATTCTATTAAATTCATAGTGTCCGTAGGGCGTTGAGAAAGCTGTCTTTTGCTTATCCTGCTCAGCCATCGGTATCTGATGATATCCTGACGCTAAGTGGAGTGTGGTAAAATATTTGGCGTGTCCTAACTGGTCCAGTATATCGATGATATTGGGCAGTGGAAATGAGTCGCCTATTGTTAAGTCGTTTAGCTTCCGATAGTCTACTACTACTCGGAGCTTAGGTTTTCCGGATGCGTCGGCCTTTTTCGGTACCACTAATAAGGGTGCGTTCCAATGACTCGCGCTTGTTCGGATTATGCCGTTTTTTAGCATTTCTTGCACTTGTTTATTTACTTCCGTCTTGTGCTTTTCGGGAAGACGATACGGTCTCGTGTTCACCGGCGAGGTGTCGGCGCGCGTGTTTATCTCGTGTTCTACCATCGCGGTGCACGTCAGTGGTTCTCCGTCCAACTGAAATGTATCGTAATATTCTTCGCATATCCGTAGGAGTGCCTGTTTTTCTTCCGTATTTAAATGTTGCGTGCGTAGTAGTTGTCAGATTTGTCTCGAATTAGTAGGCTTAAAATTTTTTCTTGCTTGTATCGTATGTATTTTGGATTCGATATCGCGTTCTACGTCTTCGAGAGTGACGTTCGGCGTCTGTATTTCGACTTCCGTATCGGTTGTGTTTATGATACTAACAGGACACGTATAATCTTCCGATTCCACCAAGCAATTTCGAAGGTAGATTCCTGGAGCTGTTTACTCTGCTCGTACTATTCCTATCCGATTTTGATTCGTTGTCGCTTTTACCACGTGGTGACGGTGGAAGATCGTATTATTAATTAGGAGCAGAAGAGAGGGCTGCTTAGGCGTAGTGGTTTAGGATGGACTACTCGAGGAGGCTTCCATTCATACTGGTGATGAGTCAAGACTCATCGCTGAGCGGCTACGGGGGCCAATTTTCAATCGTTTAATATGATTGGACCTCTCTGGAGACGTGCTGGGGATGTCGTCTCTCCGTGGCAATCGGCACTGCATCCATTGAGCGAGATTCCAACATCGCTCTGGAGTCGTATGTACTGTGTTAGAGTGGCGTAAGGTGCGAGGTCTGAATAGCTCAGTGGTAAGAGCAGTTGCCCGGAAAGCGAGAGACTCGGGTTCGATTCCCGATTCAGCCACTTGTACCTCGCATATTTTTTCAGACCCGCAAATGTTGTTTTCTAACAATTGTTTGTCGGGCTGAGGAAGTGTGTAAACGCCCTACACAGACACGATTGTGCCGCTGCCACGGAAGAGATGGATGCTTGGTTCGTGCCTCTTCCCGCCTTAAATCCCCCCCACGCTTCACGTGAATCCATCTCGCGATCCATCTCGCGATTCATCTCTTCCGTGGCAGCGGCACTGTCGTGTCTGTGTAGGGCGTTTACACACTTCCTCAGCCCAACAAATAATTGTTAGAAAACAACATTTGCGGGTCTGAAAAAATATGCGAGGTACAAGTGGCTGAATCGGGAATCGAACCCGAGTCTCTCGCTTTCCGGGCAACTGCTCTTACCACTGAGCTATTCAGACCTCGCACCTTACGCCACTCTAACACAGTACATACGACTCCAGAGCGATGTTGGAATCTCGCTCAATGGATGCAGTGCCGATTGCCACGGAGAGACGACATCCCCAGCACGTCTCCAGAGCGGTCCAATCATATTAAACGATTGAAAATTGGCCCCCGTAGCCGCTCAGCGATGAGTCTTGACTCATCACCAGTATGAATGGAAGCCTCCTCGCGTAGTCCATCCTAAACCACTACGCCTAAGCAGCCCCCTCTTCTGCTCCCAATTAATAATACGATCTTCCACCGTCACCACGTGGTGGATCTAGTGGACAGATTACCAGCATTTACGCTGGCGCAGATGTACACCGCAGAGTGAAGCGAAGGTGGAATTTAAGGCGGTTTCACTACGCGGTTTTAGAATCGTTTTGTTAAACTTATGGAATTTTAGCACTGCGTCTCCTATTTTTAATTGGTTTTGATTATAATCACATATCGAATGTTGACGAAGGAAATCAATTTCTAATATTCCTTCATATTCGATCGAAAGTCGTCTCTTACAACGTAAGATGCATGTTTTACCTTGTGATTTTCTATTTTAATCGTGGCGTACATTTTTCCTATGGTGTGTACTTTATGCCCGGGTATGCATGTGAGCGCGATTTTACCTTCATTTCCTGTATTCGTGTGTCGTTCTTTAAATGTTTCAGTTTTATTAATGAGATGGTCGACCCTGAGTCGTACAACATCTGTATTTTTCCGTCTTTTGCTTGTCGCATCGGTAATGCTATTAGCAATAAGTCCGTCTTTTTCTGTGCGCGTGGCATATCTTTAATATGCGTAACGCGATACTCAGATGCAGGTCGCGGTTGTCTCTTTCTCGCTTCCTCCTGCTCGTATTCGCTGCTGCTACTTGCGCTATCGGCGTTCCTTTTCTGTTGTCGCGATTTCTTTCGGTCGCGTGTATTTTCTTCGCGCGTTTTTTGCTGATTTCAGATTTTTATTTTCTTTGTACTATTTTTCAGTTTTCCGTTCAGACTCCAGCATTCGTCGCGGCTGTGTCCTGTCCTTTTGCAATGCGAGCAGTATTTACTTATCGCGTTTATCCGCGAGGGTTTTTCCGGTTTCGGGAGCGCGTATCGGCTATTTCGACAATCGCGTCCGTAATGTCCGTTTTTTCCGCATTCAAAGCATTGTGGAGTCGAACTTCGACTATTTCGCGAGTAACTTGATTCAGTTTTGTTTTCATTAGCAAAACTACTTGTTCTCG
Source organism: Formica selysi (assembly GCA_009859135.1). NCBI lineage: Eukaryota > Metazoa > Arthropoda > Insecta > Hymenoptera > Formicidae > Formica > Formica selysi. The sequence goes on from WHNR01000036.1 coordinate 70,362, forward strand.
CCGTTCCCGGTCTGAGTTTTTCTTTGGCGCTCGCGCCCGTTATCGCTTCTTGGAGCGTTGTATATTGCTGCGCACGTACGTGTTCTTGTAATTCGTCGTGTAGCCCAATTTGGTAATTTATTAACGCCTGCTCTTGGATTGTTTGTTGAATCGTGCGTTTTGAGGTTGCGGAATGCTCTTTTCCTTTGATCATCGAATCGTATAATTTCATCGCTAGTAAATCAACGCGTTGTCCGAAAGCGTGCGCAGTTTCATTCGGCTTTTGTTTTAACGAATTGAATTCGATCTGTAAGTGTGTCGTACTTTATTTCGACTGGTAACAAGTTTCGAGTTGTTGTTTTAGTTCGTCAAAAGTCTGAATATTTAGTGTCTCGAAATCCTGCATGGCTTTTCCTTTTAGTTTCGTATATAAAATTGCTCGGATTAAAGATTCTTCATCCGCGGGATTTATGTCTTGAACGGCGTACGTGCATGCATTTAAAAATTCTAATAACTTATGTCGCGATGTTCCGTCAAATTCGGGAATCATTGTTCTTGCTTCTTTTAACGACAAGTAGTTCGGAGCAATGCTTCGTCGATTTCTGATGTCGCGGTCGGTTCGCCCGTAGGTGGCATTAACAGCGTCGTTATCGTTTTCTCGGCGGTTACATCCGTGACGTGGCAAATCTATAATCGCGTCTTCTACTCGCGTTATTCGCCTATTCAATGCTCTTATTTCTGTGCGCATTTCATTTATTATTTCGAGGAGTTGCGAATCATCTCTTCTTTCCTCGCGATGTGTTTCGGGAGGCGGCGTGCGATTTGCCTCCGCTACATTTTGGTCCATCTGGCGAATGGATCGTCGCATATTTTCGATTTCCTCGTCTACCGCGCTTTGCGGCGGGTTCGCGGGAGTGCCTTCGTGCAGATTTTGCAATTCGGCCATATTATTTTCTTGTTGGCTATAAATCTCTTCCGGATCGAACAGATCGCTTTCGTAGGAAGTTAGCGAAAATTCGCGCCGTAAAGATACTCTACTTGGAGTTCTACTAATGTACGGTCGCGTACGTCTAGTCTCGCGTTGAGTGTTGTCAGTGGGGTCAGTCGTATTACGCGGAAGTAGGCTTTCGTCCAAATTGTTAAATGGAAATTCGCGTTCTGTGACTACGGTTTCCGGTAACTCAGGCTCGCTTTCGCTCGAGTATTATGTTTCTAAGTTTCTTCGCGCGTTATAAAGATTTCCTCGCGGTGTTAAACTTAAATTAATAGCTCGTCGGGCTGGTTCGCTCAGTAACCATGATCGGTTCGCTATCGGTTTCGGTATATTAGAACCTTCCGACATTCACGCAGTTATATTTATTAAATTTTTTGGACTTACAATATTATGACGGCTCGCATGATCGCTCGCTGTGTCAGTAGGTCGCTGCCGCTGCAGTCCTTGCGGCGGTCGTTGTCCGGCGTCGGTGCGTTGTCCGTAGTGTTATCGTAGGTCGCGATGCTTGGCGGCTCACGTTTCTGCTACAGCTGTTGTGGCGATACTCGTTCTGTTGTCCGTGCGTTGTCTTCCGTCGATTGTGGTTTCCATCAGCTTACGTTTTACTTGTGCTGGCGTGCCTGCCCTGTTTACACTCTGGGTGCTTTGCAGATCTTGGGGAAGGCTTGGCTGCTTCCGTCCGTCAATTTCAATTCGATTGATTGCTAGCGTGCCCGTTTTGAATACAGTTGTGTCCTTTTCAGGTCTTAGCGAGATGAGCTCGCTGACGTCCTCTGGCAGATCCCACCGCTGCCACCAATTATGTTATGCCTCGGGTGAGGCACGGGAAATTTCGGGATCGTTGCCGGATTAAGATTTAGGAATCCGGGATGCGTCTGGCGGGTTACCCGTAGAACTGGACACTTTTCATATTAAATAAAGCTTTTATTTACTACAAATGGTCTTAATTATAATTCGTCCTCGTTTTTATTATCTACTCGTGTCGCGTATCGCGTTAACTGACACTCGCGTGCGCGTGTTCGGAGTCGGGATTACGTTGCGAGACTCGCTCCTCGATCTCCACGATGTAGATATGCGTGACTACTCGATACTGTAATAATTATCGACACTTGCTGTTGACACTCGCGACTGTTAGCGATACTGCCCGCGTAATGTTAATTAAAGATAAAGATTGCCCGCCGCTCGTTAGCGATGGGTCTTTTTATTATTTCCCCTTGGTTTCCCGGGAGAGGATCGTTTAGCGACAAGACCATGTGTCGTATCGCTCGATTTTGGCGGCAAGAACCGAATGCAAGCTAAGGAGTTCTAAATAGGACTTCTTTGCTTGCATTTTCGCAATTTCCTTATTCCTTTTTATTTCGCTTTTAAGTAAGACTTCTTTGATAGCATTTTCGCAATGTCCTTATTCCGCTTGTCCTGATTTCCGCGTTTTCGCAATGAAGTGATTGCGCGGTCGCTCGGGCTTCGCGCGTGGCTCGCGTTGTCAACGCTTCGCTCGGTCAAAGCTCGTAACGTGATCTGTATTCGCGTTACACGTTGAGCAATGCCTTACCGTATAAAATAATATATATCTAAAATAATATATATTTAGTAATTCGTGTATAGCCTTTTCGGGCTATAACATAATCGATAATAAAACTAGGATCCGCGGACGCTCGAACCAACAGTTTCGGGATCTTTTTATTTTCCCGGTTGCGGACGTGTTTCGCCCAGCACTTAGAACGCTTTGCCGGAGTTGTTTCCACTGGGAAACACACGCAAGAGTTAAATGAGGTATTGAGTTAAACGAAACAGTTTGGTAATAATAAAAAAAGAATAGAGGAAACTCTTAAAGATCTTAATTGTATTTATTATTAATATATATATATATATATATATATATATATATATATATATTGAGGGGGAAAAAACGATATGAAGGGAATTATTATAGAAGTAGAGGAAGAAGATTTTCCTATAGATCTGACAGCCAAGTATGAATGCCAATCATGATATTACGTCACGATCCTGGCTAATCACACTTAGGGACCCGCGAAAGGGGAAGGATTCCTTGAGTCTAACTATAAGTATGAATGTCAATCTTGATGGTATTCAAGATTCTGGCTAATCAAACCTAAGGACTCACAGGGAGAAAGGATTACTCGAGTCTAGCAATAAGTATGAATGCCAATCTTGACAATGTTCAATATCCTGGCTAATCAAACTTAAGGACTTGCAGGGAGAAAGGATTGCTCGAGTCTAACAATAAGTATGAATGCCAATCTTGACAGTTATCAAGATCCCGGCTAATCACACTTAGGGACTCGCGGAAGGGAGGGAAGTTTCAAAGGAGAGGAGATATAAAATATTTAATAACCAGAATTTAATTTAATAATAATATTAGTAAATATGTGTGCTTGGACATTAATTGAAGATTCGAATTTAACAACAAACTGTTTCTTTTGAGAGGAAGGGAAAAATAATGTAAGAGAGAGGTAGAAAACAACATAAAAAAAAAGATTTTTTGGTAGACTCACTACTTGTTGTGTGCGAAGGAAAAGATATCAATTCTCAATAACCGAGTGATGCGCAACCCTCTGTCTGCCGTGGAAGACCTGGCTGGAAAAGTGGGCCCGGAGATCCGTTCGGTTACAGTGGTGTTGATCGATGCACAAACATACACCACACGTCGTTTGTCCGCACGAATAATTCTTAAGTCATATAAGTATAACTCTTTGCACTGCACAACGCACAGAAAACTGTGAGGATAGACTAATCAAGTTCGATATATCGATACGACAGAGCGGTCTGAAGGCAGAAGGTTTCGGATCGAGAGGCGAAGATGAACTAATTTTTCTGAGAGAGGATTTCGCGTACGTTGAATCTTAGCGTCTCTTCGCATACCCTTTCCATTAGGCAGGCAATATTCTTTTTTAACGAATCAATCTCTAAAATGGTGCCCCTCTCATGAGTTGAGGGCATCTCCCTTTCAAAAGAAGGTCCAGGAGGTTGCGCCTATTGGTGTAGGCTTTTGTTTTTAAAAATTAAGTCTTGCCCACTGGAGAGTCCGCCCTGATCGGCCAAGTTGACAGTTTTATTATTCACTTGAGTTTTATCTCAAGCAGATAACGCGCAAGGGTGGTCTAGCACGGCGAGCACGTGATGTCAAGTGTCGCGAGTTTCTGTCGCGGATCGTAATTACGTCGATAAGACATCGCTCTAGTTCTTAGAAGGGCCTTTATTCGAGACTCTTCTTATACCGCGTTTTCACTAGCGGACTTTCAAGAAAAAATATTATTTGATCCGTTTGTTTGTCTCTTACATGCGCACTGTTTAGATTTCAAGCCTTCTCATAGTTCGAGTATCTTTTAGTTACTGTTTAAAATTTCTGGTCTTCTAGCGGACTTTTGTGTTCGGATATTTATCGCGCATGGTTTAGGTTCTGAAATATTAGTCTCGTCTGCCAGATATTCTTTTAGTTTAATGTGTAACACGCCGCTTTCGCGAGGCGGGCGACGGATAACTCGGTCGGGATCCTGGGTTCGGGAAAGCGGTATCGAGACACGAATGCGTTTGGTTGTTTGGTAAAAATGTAATTTATTGCGTGTAAATGTGTATTGGTACAGCGTGAGTGTATGTATAGGTGTGCGAGGTGTGTGGGTGTGTGTGCGCGCGAGACGAGGGGCGAGTATGAGAACGGACAATGTATGTATGCGCGTACGGATAACGGATAGCTGTGAGTATGTACAATGTGTGCGTGCGGTTACGCACTGTCGGTGTGCGAGTACGTATACAGTATAGATGCGAGTATGTACAATGTATGTGTGCGATTACGAAATGTCGGTGTGTGAGTACGTATAAAGTATCTATGCGAGTATGTACAATGTGTGTGTGCGGTTACGCACTGTATGTGTGCGAGTATGCAACGCCGGGGGTGCATGCAATGCACCGCGATTGCGCGCAGCGCGATTCGCGTTTTCGGGTGTTCGATCGCGTATCGATTATAAATCGCGCAGCGTAAATCCGGCAGGAGCCGTTAGCTGTCGGATGGTCCTTTTCGGCCGCGTCGGTGGGCGGTGGGCGGTCCTTCGACGCGGGAATCGATTTCGGCTGTCGATCGGTGTCGCGGTAGGGCGCAGGTCAGCCCTCGGCGCGGGACTTAGCGCTCTCGTATTAATGGCGCGTCCCGATGTCGTAATGGCGGTCGGGCCGTATTAGATACGTGTGTCTAGTGCGGTCGGTAGTACGTCAGGATGGTCTGTCCCCGTGTATGTGCAGGAGTGCAACGGCCGACGAGAACACCCGTCGATGGCAGGGAACTCCCCACCACTGGAAGGTCGCCGTTGCACGCAGGTGGTCGGATTTATGCGAGGTGTCGAGTACTCTCGACGGAGACGAGTACGCCCGTTCCCGTTTGCCTCTTTTTAATCGGAATCGGAAGGATCGCTCTCGGAGATGCCGCAAACTCTCGGCGGAGGCTGGGTACACCCAACCCCGTTTTCTCTCTCTCTGAGCGGTTCAGGATCTAGGCGGTTTCCAGGCGTCTTACAGACTCTGGCGGTGCGGAAGATCTGGTCCCGATAATTAGAAACGCGCTCTATTTATACTAATTCTCCGGCGCGCGCGTCTGCGTAATTCGCGTATTGTTCTACCGGTACTATCTCGAAGCGGCGCGCGCGGCTCGGGTATTTTCGGTACAGGTCGGGTCGGTTACCCGAGCGCGTCGTCGATTCGAGATGTTTACGCGCGCCTAACGGCGGTTTAATAAGCGCGTGTTTCTATTATCGTTTAAAAATGGGCGCTCGGCGCCTCCGCATTTGCCCGATCGGTGTTTGTCGGGCGGCGGACTTCCGGCGGATCGGCGGCCGGGTACGGTGCAGTAACGATGGGGGAATGCATCGTTACAAATGTTTATGTCAAATACAAAGAGTTACAAAGCGTAGGCGTTTTTTTTAATTAAATTCTTTTTATATTTTTTAATTTCTATTAAACTTATTTAAAAATCAGGTTTATGTTAATAAAAATAAAACACGTTTTAATTTTATGGAGAGAATTTGTGTATAACATTTCTATAAATATAAGTTTAATTTTATGACAAATATTATTTCAAATTACAAATTCTCACAAACTGAATTGCTTCTAAGTACTTGGCTAGTTAACTATTGATTTCATATTTAGTTCTTATTTCTTATTTTTTAGGAAAAATTTTTTATAAGTTATTTTTTAGATATGTATTTGGCGTATTTTTTGTACCTTGTTTTACTTCTTTTTAGTGGGATTGAAGATATTTTTAAAATTGACAGTTACGTTACTTGTTTATAGCAAATAAGTCGTAACTTTTAAACTATTCAACTTCAAACGAAAGCAAAATCACTACAAACAACTACAAACGATTCTAAAATACATGGTGCAAGCGGGTTCGACATATCTTTAAAATTGACAAAGCTACGTTATTTGTTTATTGCAAATAAGTCGTAACTTTTAAACTATTCAACTACAAACGAAAGCAAAATCACTACAAACAACTACAAATGATTCTGAATCAAGATATATCAATAATTTTTCTTTACCTTTAAGGCGGGTAACAATCATTTTAAAAAATTTTTTTAAATTTTTTATTGTGGTTTGAACTACAAACAAAAATATTGTGATAGGAGTTTGAGTTTCGCGGGAAGAGAGTTTAGTTGCGCGGCGTGCGCGTCTACTTATTCTGTCTCTTTTTTTTCTCTCTCAATGCTTTTGTACCGGTGGTACGGAAAGTCACGTATAGCATAACCCTTCTTTGTATTTTAGTAAAGATAACTGTTCAGCAGTAATATTCTTACAATATAACCACGTTCTGCTTTATTATACCTAAATCCATAACAAATCTTCAACAAGATTATGGGCCCAGGACGTTTCTATTGCGGATACAGAAATTTTCTAAAAATTATGAGTACAATCTAACTTAGACATGGCAAATGTAAATGCGTTCGATCGAATTGATAGACTGAATAGCAATAATTATCGAACATGGAAATTTGCTATGAAGATGTTATTGATACAAAGAGAATTGTGGGATTATGTAAATGGATCCATTATATTACAAGATGATGCCACGGTTGAGCAAAAGATAAGACATAAGTCGAAAGATGAAAAGGCTTTATCAACCATTGCTCTATCGATAGATCCAGATCAACAAATTCATATAGTACATTGTGAAACGGTGAGGCAAGCATGGTTGGTCCTCGAAGAAATATATGAACCAAAGTCGAGGCAGCGAATAATGCAACTAAAGAAACAATTTGTTCGAATTCGGTTAAAAGATGACGAAAACATGGAGTCATACTTAAGTCGACTAAAAATCTGTTCAGTTTTTTTACGTGAAGCAGGAGCAGAGATTAAGGAAGAAGACTTGGCGTATGCTATGCTTTCTGGTCTTCCTGAAACCTACGATGCTCTCATGATGACACTCGCAAGTCTGGAGGACGAGAAATTTACTTCTACCGAAATAAGGAAAGCCCTAACCATGGAGTATGATAGACGAATGTCCAAATGCCAGGATGAACAGCAAAAAAATAAGATCGTCGCATATCAGACGAAAAAAGGTAAGCAAAACTTTTCTGAAAAATATACTAAATCAGGAAAATGTTCTAGTTGCGATAAACAAGGACATTTTGCAAAACAATGCCGAAACAAAGAAAGAAAAAGTGATAAGAGCGATACTGCCATGGAAAAACAGATTGCTTTATTCACGAATGCAAATTGCACTGTCACAGGATGCTTGGTTAATAGATAGTGCCGCAACGCACCACGTTAATAGATAGTGCCGCAACGCACCACGTTTGTAAAAATGGAGAGTGGTTTGAGAACCTAAAAAATATTAAATTTGAACCCATTGGTACTGCTGAAATAGCAGTTTATCAGGACGAGGGATCACTAACCGTGAAAGGAGTTGGTGATATAAAACTGCAAGTCAAAATCAATCATAAAGGCTACAAAGTGATCTTGCAGAACGTTTATTATGCAACTAAATGCAGAAGAAATTTGATGTCAGTGGCTCAGATAGATAAGAAAGGAAGGATATTAGAATTTAAAAACGGTTTAGCCCGTGTCGTGGATGGAAAAACGGGTCAACGGATACTTGAAGCTCGTAGATTAGATAACTTCTATATAGTTCAAGCAGATGTAATAAATCCCAAAAGCCAAGGTATAATTAAACTACACACTGCAAGCATGACAGAACAAAATTTATGGCATAGATGTTTTTGTCATATCAATAATAAAAGCATAGAGGAACTAAGACAAAAAGGTTTTGTTCGCGGATTAGATTATCACAAAGTAGACTCAGATCTTTGTCATGGATGCTGCATTGGAAAATCTACTAAGATATCATGTAAACGTATCAATGGGCGTCAATCGAGGGGCGTGTTGGAACTAATCCATTCTGACTTGTGCGGCCCCATGCCTGTCACATCTATAGGCGGTTCAAGGTACATAATGACACTAATAGACGACTATTCTCGTAAAATAATGGTTTATTTTTTGAAGAGTAAGGACAAGGTAGTTCATAACATTAAAAACTTTATAAACAAAGTCGAGAAAGATAAAGACTTGAAAATAAAACGCTTTAGAACGGATAATGGGCTCGAATATTGTAATAAGGAAGTACAAGATTTCTTCGACAAGTTAGGCATCAAACATGAAAGGTCATGCGTAGAAAGTCCTCAAATGAACGGCGTAGCTGAACGCACTAATCGGACCTTAATGGACTTCGATCCATGCTAACTTCTGCAAAATTACCGCCGTCTTTCTGGGCTAAGGCAACGAGCGCAGCAGCCTATGTAAGAAATAAAATGATTCATGCTAACCTAAAAGATGGAGTTCCGGAGGGAATATGGAACAAAAAATCACCAAGCATGAAGCACCTCAAGGCCTATGGATGCTTAGCTTACGCACATTTACCTCATCAAGCAAGAAAGAAACTAGATCCTCGAGCTCGCACATGTATACTTGTCGGATATTCTAGCCAAACCAAAGGATATCGGTTATGGGATATTAAAAAGGGAGAAATTATTCAGACCAAGCACGTGAGATTCGATGAGACTGAACTAGGGTACGAACCGACAGAGGTTACAGCAAGTAAAATTTTATTCAAGTTTCCTTATAGTGAATCTTCAGAAAGGGAGCAGGAATCGAATGACACACAAGCAGACGCTCAGCAAAAAAGTGATGATAAGAGCAGCAAAGAACAATACATAAGAACCGAGCCAATAAAAACACGATCTAAAAGCATTGCTGAGCGCAAGGCAGAGGATAGTGACCAAGAATCTTCAGATGAGCACAATGAACAAATGGATGCTAAAAGTGAGAAGATAGTGGGGGCGTCAAGCAACGAAATCGAAAAACTAGCACCAGGTAGACCTAAAAAGAAAATAAGAAATCCATATGCAAGGGTAAACCGAAAGATAAAGTAGAGTTAAACTTAATGCAGATAAGAGAACCACAAAACTTAGAAGAAGCGCTGACATCACCTCAATCAGACTAGTGGATAAAGGCAGTGGAAAAAGAATTAAATAATTTAGAACGGTTAAAAACTTGGGAAATCATTGAACTACCAGCGGATAAAAATTGCATCGATAGCAAATAGGTCTTCAAACTGAAACGTGACACGAACGGACAGATTGCATGATATAAAGCCAGACTGGTTGCGGGGATTTAACCAAAAGGAAGGAATAGACTATGATCAGACGTATGCTCCCGTTGCAAGATTTGCTATAGTAAGATTTTTGCTGGCGATGTCAGTAACTTTCGGATGGATAACACGTCACATCGATATAAAAAGTGCTTATTTGAATGGACACTTAAAAGAAGAACTATATATGAGATTACCGGCATTACATAAGAATGAAAAGACGACTGTCAAATTACTTAGACCAATTTATGGACTGAAACAAAGTGGACATAACTAGAACAAAGCCTTGGATGGTTTCCTGATTGAAATCGGCTTTATACGTTTGAAATCATCTAACTGCACTTATTGCTATGATTTTTGTACATTTTTAGTAATATACGTTGATGACATTATAGTATTTTCCAGGTATCAAGACACTATAAATAAGATAGTCCAGATGATACAGAACAAGTACGAAGCACGAGATTTGGGTGAGATCACACATTTTCTTGGTGTGAATATCGAAAGAAGTCCGGAAGGCGGCATAAAGATGAACCAAGAAACATATATTCAAGAGTTACTAGAGCGACATGGTTTACAAGAATGCCGATCAGCATATATTCCTCTGGAACCAGAGAACTCAATATCATCAGAAGATTCACCGAAAACGAATGATGAAAGGCAGGGTATGAAAAATGTCCCATATCGAGAATTGATTGGATCATTCGGATATATTAGTCAATGTATCAGACCCGATATAGCGTTTGCTGTATCCAAGTTAGCTCAATTTTCATCGAATCCAGGAAGAAAGCACTGGACTGAAGCAAAACGGACGCTTAGGTATTTAGATAGCTCTATGAAACATTGCCTGCACTACGGTAGCGACGAACCAAGTATAAAACTCTGGAGCGACGCGGACTGGACTGGAGACACAGATGACAGACATTCATTTACGAGGACAATAGTTGCGCTAGGAGAAAATATTGTCGATTGGAAAGCATCTAAACAAAAATGTATAACAATGTCGACAATGGAAGCGGAGTACGTCGCTCTATCCAATGCTGTCAAGGAAGCAAGTTGGCTAAAAATGTTTATTGAAGAATTAGAACTAGATCAATGGATTAGCATACCCTACAAATTGTTTTGTGATAATCGAGCAGCCATAGACTTTGCGAAGAACAGAATAGAAAAGAATAAGACAAAACATATAGATATAGCTTTTCATAATGTACGAGAGAAGATAGATAATGGTACTCTCATGCTTAGTTACGTGCCGAGCACGTTGAATGTTGCAGATATATTTACCAAAGCGATACCGAGGAAAACATATGAAGAGCATGTGGAAAGATTAGGTTTAAGATCCTCCACGAAATTCAAAAGTGGGGGAATGAGTTGAGTTTGAGTTTCGCGGGAAGAGTTTAGTTGCGCGGCGTGCGCGTCTACTTATTCTGTCTCTTTTTTTTCTCTCTCAATGCTTTTGTACCGGTGGTACGGAAAGTCACGTATAGCATAATCCTTCTTTGTATTTTAGTAAAGATAACTGTTCAGCAGTAATATTTTTATAATATAACCACGTTCTGCTTTATTATACCTAAATCCATAACAAACCTTTAACATATTGTTACTACAAACGAAATACTACCGTTTTATATATCCAAAACTTTTTTTATTAAAAGTGGGGTGCCAAGCTCACATAAGTAGTTACGAGTACCTTAGATTATCGGACCTCAATAACGGCTGAACCGACCGTATTTTTAATAGGCTTAATCGATAGCTTGGATTTGAATTATATAACAAAAAAATTTTACAAAGGTAAAAAAAATACGCCAAAAATAGTATATAAAACAATCCCAACTTGTATGCAAAAAAAGTTTAATATTTATCCCTAAAAAATAACTGTTAAAAAAATTTTTCCTTGAAAAATAATTTTCATAAAAAATAAAAAACTAAAAAATGATTTTCTTCTAAAAAACAACTCTAAAAAATAAAAACCTTTAAAAAATCAAAATTAAATATGAAATCAAGTTAACTAGCCAAGTACATAGAAACAGTTCAGATTGTGAGAGTTTGTAATTTGAAATAGTATTTGTTTGGTAAAATCAGTCTTGCATTTATAGAAATATTATAGATTCTCTCGAGAAAATTAAAATGCATTTTATTTTTATTAGAAAATTACATTATTATGTTTCACTCCCAAATAAATATTTTGTATAATATATAAAATAGCACTATTATATTGCGGATTTTTATTACAAATAGTAAATCATAAAATTAATCCTTACTGTAATAACGTCGATTACATTAATCACCAATTTCGAGTTTAAAAGTGCTCCATGCCAAACTGATCGACTCGTTTTCAAATTAATCATAAGCTTTACCAGATAGACCCGGAATGAAAAGGATCGAGATTAAAGTGACATACAGAAACTTGGCGTGCCCGAGTCGCATTATAAGACATATATTTTTATTAATACATTGATAATGATTTTTGATAATTAACATATTGATAATAATTTCTGACAATCTTTTAAATTTTTATTTCAGGTCGGGCACACCAAGTATTTGTATGTTGCTTTAATTTTAATCCTTTTCATTCCGGGCCTATCTGGTAAAGCTTATAATTAATTTTAAAACGAGTCGATCAGTTTGGCATGTTTTGAGCACTTTTAAATTCGAAATTGGTGATTAATGTAATCGACGTTGTTATAGTATGGATTAATTTTATTATTATTTACTATTTGTAATAAAATCCGCAATATAATAATGCCATTTTATATGTTATACAAAATATTTATATGGGAGGGAAACATAATAGTGTAATTTTCTAATAAAAATAAAATAATATTTCTATAAATACAAGACTGATTTTATCAAACAAATACTATTTCAAATTACAAACTCTCACAAACTGAACTGCTTCTATGTACTTGGCTAGTTAACTTGATTACATATTTAGTTTTGATTTTTGATTTTTTAAAGGTTTTTACTTTTTAGAGTTATTTCTTAAAGGAAAATCATTTTTTATTTTTTTATTTATTATGAAAATTATTTTTCAAGGAAAAATTTTTTTAACAGTTATTTTTTAGGCATAAATATTAAACTTTTTTTGCGTACAAGTTGGGATTGTTTTATATATTTGGCGTATTTTTTTTACCTTTGTGAGTTTTCTTTTGTGGAATCTCACTGCTAGCAAAAATTTAAAATTTGAAATTTTTTCTGCAAAATCTAAAGTACTATATTATGCAGTATATACATGGATATGATTTTTTTTTAAATTTATTCAATAGAAAGGAAATTCTTTTTTAGAAGGAATTATATAAACAGTATATATTTACAAAGCTTATACCATATTGAATTTTAACGGACACAATCACATGTCTTAATGCTTAATCTCTTAAGTATCAATCATTTATCTATCTTATTTTTATAGATAATTTTAATACAGAAGTTAAACTGTATTCAAACCGTATAATCAATAGTAATAATATAAATTGTGTAAGTGAATAAATATCAAAATATAGAAAGCAATAGGAAGAAAATTGTTTTTATTACGAAGAAGATGGACTTGTTTCTTATTCATATAATATAATATTTAATATGAATATGACACAAGTCCATTCTATTGAATAAACGCATACATTTTAACAGTATATAATTCCTTCTAAAATGTGTTCTAATAAATGATATAACCAAAAGAAATCAAATATTTTTTGCATTAATTGATTTATTAAATATGTTTAAATATCGCGTAATAGTGCAACACAAGAAGAAAAGTAATAAAGTGGTTAACAGTTATTAAAAATATCGCGGAATAGTGCAAGGAAGAGAAGTGATTTCTTTTAATCAATGTCATATTGAGCAAAGTTAGATTATATTAGTGAAACTGATCCCAGAATATAACTGCTATATAACATGGGAATAACATCTAATATAATGGTTGTTATATCTAATTTATATTGAGATTATATAACTATCTGTTATTTATGCAATATAATACCAAAATATAACTGCTATGTAACATGGGAGTAACACGTAATGTAACAATTGTTATACCTAATTTATATTGGGATTATATAACTGTCTTTTATTTATGCAATTTAACACCAGAATATAACTGCTATGTAACATAGGAGTAACATGTAATGTAACAGCCCAAGTAGCAGAGTAACGTCAAAAGACAACATAATGACATCTATTTTTGGTCTATAATGTCGGCATCTAATAATTGACGTTTAAAAGACCTCATTTCTTAGACTAGCCAAAAACGAAATTTTGAAGACATCCTATGATCGTCCAAATAAAGTCCTTTTGTAACTAATATTGGGATTATAGTTTATTTGCTTACCGCTATGCGGTGCGCTATTCACTATCTATACCCGTATTCAAGTTTTTGTCATGAGCGTATATAAAGCCTGCAAAATGTGGCTAATAACATTGTAATTATTTTTATCAGTTTAATTTCTGATACGATTCCCGTACCAGGAAATTCAGATATTGAACTAATTTTTGGAAATTCGGACAGATAATATCCGATTTTAATTTATTCACAATTTTTATCCGAATAAGTGAAAATCGTTTGTTATTATTTGCTTAAAATATAAAACAAAAATTAACTTCCATATAAATAAAATCTTTAATTTTATAAATTAAATTATTTAAATTTACCTATAATATATATCACATTAATATGTGTTATTATATGTTATTACTGTAATCGGTCTTAATTTTGCTGTCAAACAAACGTCAGAAAATGACGTCCCGTGGATGTGACATATCAACATCATTTTCGGGTCTCATGAGACCTAACTTAGGACGTCTAATTGATCATTTTGTGACCAAAATTTATCGTCATTGTGACATCAGTTCGCTACTGGAGTGGTTTTGTAACTTGGTAAAAAAAAGATGAGGATATGACAAGTGCAAGTTATAGTACAGGAAGTGCAGTGAAAAAGAACAGACTCAACGGATCAGTCTGTCCGAGAGCATTATTGTTACATGACTGTAACAGTCATATAACATTTTAGTAACATGTTATATTCATGTTATATAACTGCAATTTTGTATGAGTGGGAAATTACAACTAACGTGAATGTTACATGTAACAAATACGTTATATTACTTGTTACATTCCGTTTCATTATGGCAATGTTACAGTTATATATCTGTGTTTGCTGGGTTCAATGCCTCCATAATCATTTTCCAACAATTTATCACAATCTATTTATCACAAATATGTTGATTGATATTGCACAGAAAATTCAAGCATTGCGTAAAAAGCATTTGTTCAATTTCGCTAATATAACCTAACTTTGCTCAATACAAATGTTACGTCCTGGCGACTCAACGATTCCTTCCTTCCGCGAAGTTGCGGCAATGATAATCGATCGGTGATAGAAATGAGTCGTTCGGTAAATAGAGCATCCTGCGTCACACATTCCTTAAACATTTAGTCACTTATCAATATCTATATCTACGAGTAACCGTGAGAAAGACGCGACGAAACCGTGCCGGTCGCCTAAAAACAAATAAAAACCAGTAGATACCCTTGCAGTGGAATTCTCCAACGCTGATAACGAAAAAATAATAAAATTCTCACAAAATATCCGATGAATACAACTAAATCAATAATGACGAAACTTCTGTGACGTCACGTTTAGACTTTGTCTAAATCAAATCGGGCGTAAGGGAAACCTAGAGCTCAAGGGACTCTGAACTGATCACCAATCGACGATCGTCATGAGTGAAAATTTGAAAAGTAGGAGAAACACCCCGCCTAATGAGGACACTGGCACAACTTTTAATTCGTTAAAGTTTTGGAAGATTCCCACTCTTAGAAATTAGAATACACCCCGAAAAGAGAGATATAAAAAGAGGACTCGAAGGGACATACGCTCTCTCACTTACGTACTTATTCTCCGGTCTTCAGCTTCACGCAGTCTTACTCTGTGCTTTTGCACCGTAATTTGCGAGTTAGGCACTTGTGCCACCAGTGTCCTCACTTGGCATCATCTCCAGAGCAACCACGAATCGAACATCGGGTTGCCGACATGAGACACAGAGCGAAACACCGTACAAAAATTCGCCACCCCTCCACCTCTGAATTACTATTGAAAAAAGTAAGTTTAATTGAATAATTTTTCTTTTCCTCCTTTTTGTCTTGTTTCTTATTTAAATCAAAACTTTCCGAAGAATGTTTCATTCTTTTAAATCATCAACCCGTTTCGGTAATAAGTCTTAGAAAATTTTAAATCCTGATCTTAATCTAACACATATGCGAGCGACCAATTTTATATTTCTGACCGTTCTTAACATATACACTTATTTACTTATACATATTGATTTTGATTTTATGTTTTTATCCTTTAATCAAATATATTTTTATATTGTATCACCCAGTCAGATTCTAAATTTAACAGTAAAATCATTCCATTGCATTTCTGACTGATGTCCTCCGTATTGATGTAACACCCGCGAATTAAAAAACACACATACACATGTACACTCACCAAGAAATTATATTTTATTTTCATTTTTCTTATATAATCATGTATATCCATTTACTTTAAAATAAATAAATTTATATTTTATTAATTTAAAAATCAAAATAACTCTTTATTAAACCCCCCACTCATTCCTCCAGTCGAAAGATCGCACTTGGACCCATCCCGCGTAAAAGAGATTAAATTCTCTTACCAAAAAGGGACCACCGAACGAACGTCTGAATAACCAGCGTAACAGCGACTCAGTCGTTTACCTGCTTTTCAGACCTATCAGTTCGTTCGACCCGATTCCAAACGCCACGAGACGTTTAATTTCGGGAAAATTAAAGATAGTTGTTGCGCCCTTCCGTCGACTCATCCTTCCTCGAGTCTGGACGTAACATACTGCTCTTTAAATTTTGGGGGCTCGTCCGGGATTGTAATGTGCGATCTTTTAAACTGGAATGAGTAAAGGGACAAGAGGTACAGCTGATAAAGACGAAGTAGAACGAAATTTTCAGCTTGCTCAAGACACATACAATCGAACAAAATCTAACAAATCAGAAACACATCACACTTCCACTCCTAATAAAACTACTAAAAACATTAATTTTTCATTAGACGAAACCGTAATTGAAAAAGATTTTGAGAAAAAGTTTAGCGAAATAGCGGCCGAGTCTCATTTTGCCGATTCCTGCGATAAGACTATTATACCTGAATTTAATAAATACGAAAAAAAGAAAGACCCGAGCGGTACCGGCGGCAACATGACTCAAAATAATCCTTTCGCTACTTTGAAATACGCGGTCGAAGCCGTTCCTTATTTTGACGGTCAAAATATTCCATTAAATTATTTTATCGAGGGATGTGAAGAAGCAAAATCTATGTTGCCTAGTGAGGCTGAATTACAGTTTACTAAAATAATAAGAACCAGGATAATAGGGGAGGCTCGCCGAACTATACAAGGTCAAGATTTTGATAGCGTTTCTCAATTAACTAAATATTTAAAACAAATTTATGGACCAGCAAAAAACGTTTATCAATTACAAGGGGAATTGGGTTGTATATATCAAAAGGGTGACGAAGATGTAATAACTTATGCAAATAGAGTAAAGATTCTTGGAAAACAAATTTTAGAAACATATAGAAGTTCGGGAAACGTGTCGTCTGACCAAAATATTAAAGCATCATTAGAAAAGGACATGTGCAAGTGCTTTATTAGAGGGTTAAAACCAGAAATTGAACAACGAGTTGCAAGAAATTTATTAAATGTACAAGAAACTGCAGCCGACGCTTTAAGGATAGAAAGAGAGCTCCGAGAAATGACAAATTTACGACAGGGAATAGATAACAGTTCAGGAAGACAGAAAACTAACAGTATAAAAGAAATTTGTCAAATCTGTTATAAGGAAGGGCACGTAGGCAGTAACTGCAAGAAATATTTACAAACATCTCAACAAGTTAATAACCAGATTGATTTAGGAACCGCGATATTAGTATGTCAAATTTGTAAAAAACGTGGGCATGGAGCAGAGAAATGCCGCTTTCGCGATCCACAACAACGCCGACCGGTAAATGTAGTTCAAGGGAAAATAATAACTTGTCAATTATGCTTAAAATCCGGTCATGATGCAAAATCTTGCCGACGGAATAATACAACCAATAACAATAAAATCTCGGTAATTTGTCAATGGTGCGAAAGACCCGGCCATTCTGCAAATAATTGCTGGAAGAAACAGAACGAACAACGTTATGCGGGAAATAAAACTCGCGTAACTTGTCAAATTTGCAACAACTTCGGACACATTGCTAAAGATTGTCGATCAAAACTGAACCAGCAAACGGGATCCAGGAATTCTTTATTCTGCCGCTATTGCAAAGAGCAAGGTCATCTTCTCGAAAATTGTCAATTACGCCATGCCAGTAATTTTCGGAAAAAAGAAAATAATCAGGGAAACTACAACGGCCCCTCGACGTCGGGTGCACAGCAGGGGTCCGAACGAGAGCCGCACCCGTCCAAAACTCAGGTAGCCAAGTAGACAAGGACAGAACTACCATAAGGCCCGTGACTGTAAACCTCGACAAACATAGTCGCGTGCCTACCGTTCAAATCAACATCGATAATTTAACTACTAGTATAACTTTTATGCTAGACACGGGATCTGGACCTAATATAATTAAAGAAAATCTCGTTCCCGAAGAAATAAATATTAATTATACTAATATCCTCAAGTTGAACGGTATAAATAATTATCCTGTGTACACCTTAGGTGAAATTACATTAACTCTTTTTGAAATACCGGTTATATTTCATATTGTATCTAACGATTTTCCAATTTCACAATCCGGCATATTAGGAAACGATTTCTTTAAACAAACTTCATCGAAAATAGATTACGCACAAGGGCACTTGGATGTCTCCGGAATCAACATACCTTTCTTATCACCTGAAGCCATTATAGTAGCTCCGCGATCCGAATCATTATTTTATGTAAGAATAAAAAATCCAGAACTAAAAGTAGGATATATACCGAGACTAAAGGTGGCACATGGAATTTATTTGGGAGACACCATCGTGGAGAACGTTGCCGGAAAAGCATATTTGAACGTTATAAGTACTTTAGATGAAGAGGCGGAAGTACATGTTCCGACTTTGCGCCTAAAATCATTGAGCGAATTATTAGACGACCATGATTCAAAAATTGAGGCTCTAAACAGTCCAGAAGAACCAAGGAATACGGAAGAAAAAATTACTTACAAATTCGACGATTATGAAAATAATATGAATACTGAAAATGAGGGTGAAAATGTGGATGAAAAAAATATTATTATCGAAGAAATTAATTATGAAGACGAAGAACAAACCTTAAATAAGGAAGGAAATAAAAATAAGAATAAAATTAAAAATAAAGAAATGATAAAAAATAAAACTGACAATGAGAGGAAAAATAAAGAATTGAATGATTCAAAAATCTTTGGAGAGGGAAATTACCAAACCTCTCCTGAAAATCTAATAAATCCAACCATTCCTGGAGGGGGAAATTACCAAACCTCTCCTAAAAATTTAATTAATATAAAAACCCTCGAAGAGAGAAATTACCAATCCTCTCAAGAAGGGAATAATTCTAGGATTTCGGAGGGAAATTTCCAAACCTTGTCAGAAAATCCTAGCTCCGTCGATTGCGAGGAGGAAAATTATAAAACCTCACTACGTATTTCGGCAAAACCTTATTCCAAAAAGGGGAGAAGTCCTTTATCCTCCCTAGATATCAAATTTCCTAAGGTTGGATTATTTAAAGAAGAAAATGATAATGAATTAAAAACCTCTCATGTTACAATAAAAGACCTCCTTGAAGAGGCTCAAAAATATAATTTAAATATTAAAAATTCGAATCTACGAAATATTAAAAATAAAAATAAACCGTCTTCAAAAATCCTTATATCCTTGTTGAATAAATCTCAAGAAATTTTAGAAAAATTTATGCGAAAACGCAAAACAAGATATAAAAGAAAACAAGAAGTTGAAAATTATAATTTGCATAATTGTCTAACAATCTCCGAAGAAAAAGGAAAGAATCGACCCGCCGAAATCATAGAATCATTGCGATTAGAACATTTAAATGAAGCAGAGAGAAAAAGCATTATAAAATTAATAACGGACAGTCAAGATCGATTTCATATTCCTGGAGAAAAATTAACCGCAACTCACGTATTACAACATCGAATACCTACTACAGATGACCAACCAATAAACATTCGTCAGTATCGATTTCCGCAAATTCATAAAGAGGAAATAAACAAGCAGGTAGAAGAACTGTTAGAAGGAGGAATTGTAAAACACTCACTATCACCATATAACACGCCTATATGGATTGTACCTAAGAAAGAAGACTCCAAAGGAAATAAACGATGGAGAATGGTATTAGATTTTCGCGCTTTAAATGATAAAACTATCGGAGACGCATATCCTTTACCAAATATCGTCGATATACTAGACCAATTAGGAGAAGCTCGATATTTTTCAGTATGCGATTTAGCATCTGGATTTCATCAAATAAAAATGAACCGCGAAGATGGTCATAAAACAGCTTTCACTACTCCTTTTGGACATTACGAATTCGACCGAATGCCGTTCGGTCTAAAAAATGCTCCGGCTACTTTCCAGCGCCTAATGGACTTAGTATTAACTGGGCTACAAGGCAAAGAATTATTCGTTTATATGGACGATATTGTTATCTATGCAACGTCTTTAGAAGAACACGAAAGAAAATACAACGCTTTAATGGAACGTCTTCGAGAAGCTAATTTAAAATTACAGCCAGACAAATGCGAATTTTTAAAAACAGAAGTAACTTATCTGGGACACGTAATCAGTAAAGACGGAGTAAAACCAGATCCAAAAAAATTAGAAGCAGTACAACGGTTTCCAAGACCTAAAACGCCTAAAAACATTAAACAATTTTTAGGTCTTGCAGGATATTATAGACGCTTTATACCGAATTTTTCCAAATTCGCCAAACCATTAACAAATTTATTAAAAAACGACACCCGCTTCGAGTGGACATCTGTGCAAGAAGAATCTTTTGAAATTTTAAAACAAAAACTGTGCGAAGAGCCAGTACTGCAATACCCAGATTTTTCCAAATCATTCATTTTAACGACCGATGCATCTGGAATAGCCGTTGGAGGGATATTATCACAAGGAGAGATAAATAAAGACCTACCGATAGCATACGCCTCACGAACCTTAACAGATAATGAATTAAAATACGATACATACGAAAAAGAAGCACTAGCTATTGTATATTGCGTTAAACATTTTCGACCATACTTATACGGAAGAAAATTCACTTTAGTTACAGATCATAAACCATTGATGTGGTTTAAAAACGCTCAAGACGCAAATATGCGAATACTTCGTTGGAGATTAAAATTAGCAGAATATGATTATGAGGTTGTATACAAAGCGGGAAAAACAAACGTAAACGCAGACGCATTATCCAGAAATCCTGTAAATATCGAAGAAATAGATTGTAAAATTATAAAAAACAAGAAACTTTTAAACCCAGATAACCCTAGAGATGCACGATTAATTGCCGAACTATTAGAAAAATCCGATAGCGAAGAAGAAGAAGAAGAAGATGACGATTTCCATTTATATCTTTCCGATATGGAAGAAAACGAAGAAATAATAGCTGAAAGCGATTTATTAAATAACAATAACGATACTCTTCCATTTACACAAACAGAATTAAACGAACCAGATTATTTATCAATTACCGAAAAGGCTTTAATACACGATCCTCCTAAACAAAATAAAATTCAAACAAGAAACCGAACTGCAAGACGAAGTATTGAGCGAAATAAAATAACCAACGAATTGCATAGTGACGAGGGAGAGATCGAAGAAATTGAAGAAAGAAATGATCCGCCTGATAAAATTTCTGACAGTGAAAAAGAAGACGAAGAAGAAAATGAACAAAATATTATTAACAAAAATTTAAAATCAAGAAAAACGAAATCTGCATTTATTGAAAATAGAATAATTCATGGTAATGTCATAGACTCTCGAGAATTATTATTTTTACGAAAAGATAATATAGTATATTTCGTCGACACCCAGGGAAGACCTTTAGATTCAGGCTCACAAAAACTTTTCGAACGAAAAGAGCTTCCAAACCTAGGATCCCTTGTTCTAGGAAAGGTTAAGGCCATAAAATATAAAAATCATTATCATGTGGCTTTACCTGTCAGCGGAGAACAACGAGAAGGCCCTACAGCTACTCTTAAACAAATTGTTAAAATCTTAACAGACTTACGGAAAATAACCGAAGATTTAAAATTAGAAACATTTAGTATTGCAAAAGCCGAGTTTATTAATAATGTTCCATGGAATGACGTCAAATCACATATACAATCAATATTCACCGACGCTCCTACTAAAGTTATTATTTGCCACGGACTAATTAAATATCCACCGAAAGATTTACGTTCCGTTATAATCAGTGAAATGCATTGCTTACCGACGGGAGGACACCGGGGAGTCACAAAAACTTATAACAGAATAAAACATAATTATTACTGGGAAAACTTGAAAGCAGATGTTCAACGGTATATACAGCAATGTTTACAATGTCAATTGAAAAAACTTGTACGAGTAAAAACGAAACAACCAATGATAATCACAGACACACCAGGATCTTCTTTTGATAAAGTAGCCATGGATATCGTAGGCCCTTTACCTAAAACTGAAAGGGGAAACGAATATATTCTAACATTACAAGATCAATTAACTAAATTTTGCATGGGAATACCATTACCGAATCAAACTTCCGAAACCATCGCAGAAGCTTTTGTAGATCGATTTATTTGCGTACTTGGAGCACCAAAAGCAATATTAACAGATCAAGGCAGAAATTTCCTTAGCGATCTAATAAAGAAAATTGCAAAATTATTTAAAATTCGCAAATTTCGCACAACAGCCTTCCATCCTCAATCAAACGGATCATTAGAAAGATCACATCACGCATTAGGCGAATATTTAAAACAATACGCGAATGAACAAAAACAATGGGATAGATGGATTAGCCTTGCCATGTTTAATTATAATACGAACGTACATGAAGCAACAAAGCACACTCCATATGAGCTGGTTTTTGGAAAGATAGCACGTGTTCCATCGAACGAACTTCTACCTCCTGGGGATAAATTAGCAAATTACGACGAATATTTAATAAATCTTGTAACTCAACTTCACGCAATTCAGGGAAATGCTCGCGATAACGTTATTCAAGCTAAAATTAAATCAAAAAATTATTACGATAGAAAAATCAACCCACAAACTTTTAAACCGGGAGATCAAGTATTTTTATTAAAAGGTCCAAGACCGGGCAAATTCGGAGATCAATATACTGGGCCTCACGAAGTTCTAGAAATTTTTAATAAAAATAACGTCAAAATTAGAATAAAGAAAAATAGCCGAGTTGTACATCCTAACCGCTTACGAATTTCATATATTAAACCTACTAATAAACAATTATGAGAATTTTCAGATGGACCTCAGAATTGGAAGACAAATCACGATAAAACAAAAAAATAATAATAATTGAAATTTTATCAAACAGAGTAATAGGAACAGACTCAACTTAGCAGTCACAGTAAATATATTCCCCATCGTGTAAAATAAAAGAGAACATAAGCGAATATGCCATACTGTATCAATTGTTAGATTAATCAATATACTAAAATTGTTAGATTAATCAATATACTAAAAACGTATATATATATATATATATACATATATATATACATATATTATACATATATTATACATATATACACCCACACACATATATATTTTTAGTCTTAGACACATATAAACATTATAAATGTTACTGCGTTTAACATTAATTTAGCGGACAAAAATATTATTAGCATAATATATAGATCAAATATTATATTATATAATATGCATATATAACAAAACCAGAACTATCTTTTCTGAAAAAAAAAAAAAAATTATATATATAAAGAAATATTACCTGATCATCTGAAAAAAAAAGGGAGAAACAATGAGCTAGAAAAACATCATAGAGAAATTATATCATCGGCTCCAACAACCAATAGGCGATCACTATGCTACATTTAGTGATAAACTATCCAGCTTATTATTCTGCAGACAAACATGGTATTTCAACCAACAGCTAATTAAAAGAACAAGGAGAACTACTCCAGCATTTGTCAATTGACAAGTCATCTTGGCGCTCTACATCCATCAGCGCATCCACCTATAACCATTCAGCATCCGGGCAAATAAAGCCTGGACATTTTACTATGGGATTCAACATGATATCCCAATCAATGGCTAATTACTCATAGTAAATGAGAATTCAAGCCAAGCATCGAGAATCTTCCTGACAAGCTACACCTGCATTGTCCGGAGGACATTGATAACCAGAAAAAATGGGAAAAAATGGAGAAAAATATCCTATTTCTCTCAGAGCAATAAAACCTCCAGCTGAAGATTTGAGACTACTAATGTTGGTCAGGTAAACATTATGACATATACAGTTTCTTTTTTCTCTTACGCTATAAATGGGCACATATAAGAAAAGATAGTTTTGTATTAAGACTCTTTAATAAACGTATTAAATAAAAATATCATTACTACAACAAAATTATTGTTAATACAAGAAGAATTATTGTTATTGTGAGAAAAGTTCTTGTTATTACGAGAAAATTTAAAAGAATAAGTAAAAAAAATATATATATATTTTTGTAAAAGAAGGACGAAAGAAGAAAAAAGGTTTTGGTGGTCGCCTTCTCTTTCCTCCTTCTTAATAAACAAATCAGCATACACAAAACCACATACAATTAAGATACTTTAGTTAACTGCGAAAAGAAGGAATCTATTTGATTTTTGCAAATGTCGGGCTTCTCCCCAACATTTGTCTAAGGCCGGGGGTGTTACGTCCTGGCGACTCAACGATTCCTTCCTTCCGCGAAGTTGCGGCAATGATAATCGATCGGTGATAGAAATGAGTCGTTCGGTAAATAGAGCATCCTGCGTCACACATTCCTTAAACATTTAGTCACTTATCAATATCTATATCTACGAGTAACCGTGAGAAAGACGCGACGAAACCGTGCCGGTCGCCTAAAAACAAATAAAAACCAGTAGATACCCTTGAAGTGGAATTCTCTAACGCTGATAACGAAAAGATAATAAAATTCTCACAAAATATCCGATGAATACAACTAAATCAATAATGACGAAACTTCTGTGACGTCACGTTTGGACTTTGTCTAAATCAAATCGGGCGTAAGGGAAACCTAGAGCTCAAGGGACTCTGAACTGATCACCAATCGACGATCGTCATGAGTGAAAATTTGAAAAGTAGGAGAAACACCCCGCCTAATGAGGACACTGGCACAACTTTTAATTCGTTAAAGTTTTGGAAGATTCCCACTCTTAGAAATTAGAATACACCCCGAAAAGAGAGATATAAAAAGAGGACTCGAAGGGACATACGCTCTCTCACTTACGTACTTATTCTCCGGTCTTCAGCTTCACGCAGTCTTACTCTGTGCTTTTGCACCGTAATTCGCGAGTTAGGCACTTGTGCCACCAGTGTCCTCACTTGGCATCATCTCCAGAGCAACCACGAATCGAACATCGGGTTGCCGACATGAGACACAGAGCGAAACACCGTACAAAAATTCGCCACCCCTCCACCTCTGAATTACTATTGAAAAAAGTAAGTTTAATTGAATAATTTTTCTTTTCCTCCTTTTTGTCTTGTTTCTTATTCAAATCAAAACTTTCCGAAGAATGTTTCATTCTTTTAAATAATCAACCCGTTTCGGTAATAAGTCTTAGAAAATTTTAAATCCTGATCTTAATCTAACACATATGCGAGCGACCAATTTTATATTTCTGACCGTTCTTAACATATACACTTATTTACTTATACATATTTATTTTGATTTTATGTTTTTATCCTTTAATCAAATATATTTTTATATTGTATCACCCAGTCAGATTCTAAATTTAACAGTAAAATCATTCCATTGCATTTCTGACTGATGTCCTCCGTATTGATGTAACACCCGCGAATTAAAAAACACACATACACATGTACACTCACAAAGAAATTATATTTTATTTTCATTTTTCTTATATAATCATGTATATCCATTTACTTTAAAATAAATAAATTTATATTTTGTTAATTTAAAAATCAAAATAACTCTTTATTAAACCCCCCACTCATTCCTCCAGTCGAAAGATCGCACTTGGTCCCATCCCGCGTAAAAGAGATTAAATTCTCTTACCAAAAAGGGACCACCGAACGAACGTCTGAATAACCAGCGTAACAGCGACTCAGTCGTTTACCTGCTTTTCAGATCTATCAGTTCGTTCGACCCGATTCCAAACGCCACGAGACGTTTAATTTCGGGAAAATTAAAGATAGTTGTTGCGCCCTTCCGTCGACTCATCCTTCCTCGAGTCTGGACGTAACACAAATATTAAAAGAAATCACTTCTCTTCCTTGCACTATTCCGTGTTAATTAATAATTTTTTGCTTCCTCATAGAGGAAGCTTTGTTTTCGTGACAAAATTCTTTTTCGATTTTTCTATGCCAATGTGTTTAGAATGTTCCAAAACGTCGAAAAGTCATATTCCTAAAAAATGTGTGTGTGTGTGTGTGCGTGTGGTGCGTGGTGGTGCGTGCGTGCGTGCGTGCGTGCGTGCGTGCGTGCGTGCGTGCGTGCGTGCGTGCGTGCGTGCGTGCGTGCGTGCGTGCGTGCGTGCGTGCGTGCGTGCGTGCGTGCGTGCGTGCGTGCGTGCGTGCGTGCGTGCGTGCGTGCGTGCGTGCGTGCGTGCGTGCGTGCGTGCGTGCGTGCGTGCGTGCGTGCGTGCGTGCGTGCGTGCGTGCGTGCGTGCGTGCGTGCGTGCGTGCGTGCGTGCGTGCGTGCGTGCGTGCGTGCGTGCGTGCGTGCGTGCGTGCGTGCGTGCGTGCGTGCGTGCGTGCGTGCGTGCGTGCGTGCGTGCGTGCGTGCGTGCGTGCGTGCGTGCGTGCGTGCGTGCGTGCGTGCGTGCGTGCGTGCGTGCGTGCGTGCGTGCGTGCGTGCGTGCGTGCGTGCGTGCGTGCGTGCGTGCGTGCGTGCGTGCGTGCGTGCGTGCGTGCGTGCGTGCGTGCGTGCGTGCGTGCGTGCGTGCGTGCGTGCGTGCGTGCGTGCGTGCGTGCGTGCGTGCGTGCGTGCGTGCGTGCGTGCGTGCGTGCGTGCGTGCGTGCGTGCGTGCGTGCGTGCGTGCGTGCGTGCGTGCGTGCGTGCGTGCGTGCGTGCGTGCGTGCGTGGCGTGCGTGCGTGCGTGCGTGCGTGCGTGCGTGCGTGCGTGCGTGCGGTGCGTGCGTGCGTGCGTGCGTGCGTGCGTGCGTGCGTGCGTGCGTGCGTGCGTGCGTGCGTGCGTGCGTGCGTGCGTGCGTGCGTGCGTGCGTGCGTGCGTGCGTGCGTGCGTGCGTGCGTGGCGTGCGTGCGTGCGTGCGTGCGTGCGTGCGTGCGTGCGTGCGTGCGTGCGTGCGTGCGTGCGTGCGTGCGTGCGTGCGTGCGTGCGTGCGTGCGTGCGTGCGTGCGTGCGTGCGTGCGTGCGTGCGTGCGTGCGTGCGTGCGTGCGTGCGTGCGTGCGTGCGTGCGTGCGTGCGTGCGTGCGTGCGTGCGTGCGTGCGTGCGTGCGTGCGTGCGTGGTGCGTGCGTGCGTCGGCGTGCGTGCGTGCGTGGCGTGCGTGCGTGCGTGCGTGCGTGCGTGCGTGCGTGCGTGCGTGCGTGCGTGCGTGCGTGCGTGCGTGCGTGCGTGCGTGCGTGCGTGCGTGCGTGCGTGCGTGCGTGCGTGCGTGCGTGCGTGCGTGCGTGCGTGCGTGCGTGCGTGCGTGCGTGCGTGCGTGCGTGCGTGCGTGCGTGCGTGCGTGCGTGCGTGCGTGCGTGCGTGCGTGCGTGCGTGCGTGCGTGCGTGCGTGCGTGCGTGCGTGCGTGCGTGCGTGCGTGCGTGCGTGCGTGCGTGCGTGCGTGCGTGCGTGCGTGCGTGCGTGCGTGCGTGCGTGCGTGCGTGCGTGCGTGCGTGCGTGCGTGCGTGCGTGCGTGCGTGCGTGCGTGCGTGCGTGCGTGCGTGCGTGCGTGCGTGCGTGCGTGCGTGCGTGCGTGCGTGCGTGCGTGCGTGCGTGCGTGCGTGCGTGCGTGCGTGCGTGCGTGCGTGCGTGCGTGCGTGCGTGCGTGCGTGCGTGCGTGCGTGCGTGCGTGCGTGCGTGCGTGCGTGCGTGCGTGCGTGCGTGCGTGCGTGGCGTGCGTGCGTGGCGTGCGTGCGTGCGTGCGTGCGTGGCGTGCGTGCGTGCGTGCGGCGTGGCGTGCGTGCGTGCGTGCGTGCGTGCGTGCGTGCGTGCGTGCGTGCGTGCGTGCGTGCGTGCGTGCGTGCGTGTGTGTGTGTGTGTACGCGATATTTTGTACAACCTCTAACTTCCGCAATTTCTGAGATACCGGGTTAATTTTTTTTACATGGATAGAGTATCATTCAAAGATGGTTGGTATTGAATTTGGTGAGAATCGATGAGAAGGTTCACTTTTTAGAAAATTTTTAATTTTTTGAGAAATATATGTATACATTGTAACTTTCGCAAATTTTGAGATATCAAGTTAAATTTTTTTAGATGGATAAAATATTATTAGAGGATAGTTGTTACTGAATTTCGTGAGTATCGATGAAAGGGTTTAATTTTTATAAAATTTTGGATTTCTTGAGAAATGTCTGTACACGCTGTAATTTTTGGAAAATTGGAGATATCGGATCAAATTTTTTTACATGAATAGAGTATTATTAAAGGATGTTTGATATTGAATTTAGTGAGGATTAGTGAAAGAATTCATTTTTATTTTTATTTTACTCACATAGCTTCCTCTATGAGGAAGCAAAAATTGAAAAAACCGCATGATTAAAGCAGCTTAAGCTTTGTAAGATAAAATGATGAGGAAGCATTGTGCAAGTTTTTAATTTGCACAACTCAACTTGTTTTTACTTTTTTTCCTTGTGTTGCACTATTCCGCGATATTCTCATAACCGTTAATCACTTTATCACTTTTCTTCTTATCGCATTATGCTCCGCGCTTACTTTTATAAAATATAAAATCTCACACGTATGTACACGCATTCACATATGATCTTATCTCTTGGATAAAGTTCCGAAAAGTACTCACCCCCGATTTTTTTGAAACTCAGTATTCTTACGTATCTTGATGCGCTGATTACGAATATCATAATGAAAATTGACGACTATTTGATTTTCATGGTGAAAACCATGAAAACCCATAAAAATTATAGTTTTTTACGCTTATCTCAGTAAATACGGAAAGATTATCAAAAACTAAATATTTTACGAGATATTTTATTTTTTGTATCAAAATATGTCAGATTAAGATATAAAATAACTCGAAAAATACTTAATACAAAAATACTTTATTATAGTGTTTTGAAAAGCTCTCGAGATAAGCTATATGAATATGCAATAAAAAATTGGGGTTTCCATTTAGAAATTTTAAGGTAATCTTTACATGATCATAACAATACTCTTCAAGGTCATACTAATATTGTTGCGTTATTTGAAACCCTACAACTTTTGTATAAAACAGTTTTCTCGAAAATGCGTAGTTTCCTTAAAAAATGTCGGATACGGACGCTCTAATTCACCCTGTATACAGAGTGTCCTAAAACTACCGTACTTCCTCTTAGTAAATTCTTTAGAACATTTCAAGACGAAAATTTTAATACAAAAATGTCGAAGATGTAATAGTTTTTAAACAGGAAGCGATTATATTTTACGAATGGCAAGGCTGAGATTCGCGCGCTCAGGCACGGCGAAATGGTAGACATCTTCATGATAACATTAATCGACCACTTTGACAGCTGAATTTGAAACATGTCGTAAATTTTAACTTGAATCATTTTTGGGTAAATATAGCGAATAGGAGACCCAGCCCCAATGACCTTGATCTTGACATATGTTGTCGAGGACATAATTCTGAGTAACTTTTTCTTCTAATTTAATCGTCGCTCGTTGCTTATTAAAAAGTTATTAACAAACAAAAATTTGTAAAAATCAAGATTTATACATAGTCTGACGATGAGAAACTGAATATTTAAGTTAGTTTACAGAAATAGTCCTACGTATACTACACATATAAACTGAAATAAATACAAGTTTTTACATATATAGGGTGTTCAAAAATAAAATATAAGGGTAAATATAGCGAATAGAGGACCCAGCCCCAATGACCTTGATCTTGACATATGTTGTCGAGGACATAATTCTGAGTAACTTTTTCTTCTAATTTAATCGTCACTCGTTGCTTATTAAAAAGTTATTAACAATAAAAGTTTGAAATATACCAAAGTACATGCACGGACAGGAAGCACGCGCGCGCGTGCAATGTGACTTCTTCACATTGTTATTCACTCCATCTTGATTTACAGTTACATTACTTACTCACTTGAACATAAACATGTGGGAGTTTTTAATTTTCGGCCTATCCACCGTTAACTTGATCTTCCTCACAATGTCGTGGACAAGGGATAATGTTTGGCGTCGCGGCAATGCTAAGAGATCTATATTTGTAACTGCGTTCTTTTAATCGTTAAGACCATGCGATTGCGAACTCGTTCTTTAATTTTATTTGTATTTTTTATATACTAATTGTTAATTTTGCTCTGAAGATGGCTAAAATAAGTAGCCGAAACGTCCGTTTTATTAATTTGATGTCGTATTTTAAATACGTTTTATTAATTTGATGTCGTATTTTAAATAAAGCATTGTTGCGCACTATTTACCGCGCTTGGCTCTATTGCCCTATTATTACATTAGATATCGTAAAAAATGATTCAATATTTGTATAAGATTCAGAAACTACAAACCACCATATATATTTGTGTAGAATGTGTATTATGTACCATATATATTTTTTTAGAACGGATTTTTGAAAAAGCAAACATTATTTTAACGTATTTACATTGTGATTTCTTTACCTATTTTTGGTTAAATACAACGTATAAATTGTGTTTTGCAGAGGATTTTGTTCGTTACAAAGAAACGTCAGACAACGAGAAAACAGAAAGTTGATGTTTTATTCGATTTTTGCGTGGGGTTTACCCTTTAGCTTCGCTATTATCAGTGTCATTATGGATTTTGTTTCCGAAAATTTACCGGAAATTTTGCGACCGGAATTTCAAAAAGGACATTGCTGGTTCGATGGTAAATGGATGTTCCGACAGATTCTATTAACGCCGCATGTATATTATGAGAAATAGTAATAGTGATATATAAAAATTCTTTTTGTCTATCATACTTACAGGGAAAGAAACGTTTGCGTTGTATTATTACGGGCTCAAAAGTATCTGCATCATTAGCAGCATTTGCTTATCCATCTCTACGGCATTTAACATTGCACACTATGAAAAGGAAACAAGCAATTGTTTAACAGATTTGGAAAGTAGGAGATATAATAATAATAAGAAATGGTTTGTACTCAGCCTTTTTTGCATCAATGTGTGATAATCTATCTTGTTAATGATATTTTTGCAGACATATTTTTACCAATATCTCTACTAACAATATTACATAATCGATGGACCTGCATTTCTGATAGAAGAAAAAGATGATTATTTGTAGGCAACACCCTTTTGTGTGCTCGTATTCTTTTTTTTTCTTTTTTTCTTTTACTTACATCAGGCCTGCGGCCGGATTGCACTTTTCGGCCGATCTTGCTTACTGCCATCTCCACTTTCGTTTAATAGTATCTAGGCTGTTCGCGGAGACATAAGACGCTTGAGCTCAGGAATGGTATTAGCTATAAATCATATGGGGCTTTGGCATATAGTCTCGCACGCTATTCACTATTTACAGAATTATTATTATATTATACTTATTATTATTATGTTATAAAGTTATAGGTAACATTAAAATAGAATACATATGTTAATTATATATATATCAGGGTCTGTAGATAAGTTCATTGCATAATAAGACATACATATATAAAATTTATATTCTTATTTAGTATAACAATATTGTAATATAAAGCAAATCAGTATATATTTAAATTTAACGCTGATAGATTTCTACATCATCCTTGAGGTACTATTGTTGATGCGTTTTTTTAAGAATGGTTTTTCCAGTAGGTCTATTCCACTAAAGTTACGAACTCTATTTGCATTTTGTTGCTTTGGACGAAACATCAGTGTCAATTTTTGACGAACTTACATGAGCGAAGATAACGATGTATCGCTTTGTTATGCTTCGGGTGAGGCACGGGAAATTTCGGGATCGTTGCCGGATTACGATTTAGGAATCCGGGATGCGTCTGGCGGGTTACCCGTAGAACTGGACACTTTTTATATTAAATAAAGTTTTTATTTACTACAAATGGTCTTAGTTATAATTCGTCCTCGTTTTTATTATCTACTCGTTTCGCGTATCGCGTTAACTGACACTCGCGTGCGCGTGTTCGGAGTCGGGTTTACGTTGCGAGACTCGCTCCTCGATCTCCACGATGTAGATATGCGTGACTACTCGATACTGTAATAATTATCGACACTTGCTGTTGACACTCGCGACTGTTAGCGATACTGCCCGCGTAATGTTAATTAAAGATAAAGACTGCCCGCCGCTCGTTAGTGATGGTTCTTTTTATTATCTCCCCTTGGTTTCCCGGGAGGGGATCGTTGTTTAGTGACAAGACCATGTGTCGTGTCGCTCGATTTTGGCTGCAAGAACCGGATGCAAGCTAAGGAGTTCTAAGTAGGACTTCTTTGCTTGCATTTTCGCAATTTCCTTATTCCTTTTTATTTCGCTTTTAAGTAGGACTGCTTTGATTGCATTTTCGCAATGAAGTGATTGCGCGGTCGCTCGGGCTTCGCGCGTGGCTCGCGTTGTCAGCGCTTCGCACGGTCAACGCTTGTAACGTGATCCGTATTCGCGTTACACGCTGAGCAATGCCTTACCGTATAAAATAATATATATCTAAAATAATATATATTTAGTAATTCGTGTATAGCCTTCTTGGGCTATAACAGCTTAATGAAGATCGCGCAAACGACTTTTAATTTTAATTTTAAAAATGACACATAAACACGTGAATCCAAACATTGAAAAAATTTTAAGTCTGAAATTTCGCAATTGTGGATACTTGGCTTCATTCATAATTCTGAAAAATTCTACACCTATTTCTTGCCGCGATTTCAGTGAAATATCACTTTATAAATCGCACAGTTCTAATTGCAGATTAACATTTTGTTTAATTAGTGGAACTGTTCGAGGATTTTCGTAAAATACAAGATCTTTCCTCAACTTCAAAATCGCGATATCGCTGATCGAATTGTGCAATCAATGCATTGATAAGATGCATATATTTTTTAAAGTCGCATTTCGTGCTATTTTCTTCAACGAGAACGCTATAAGAAGGAAAGAAAAGAAAATTATTTCTTTCCTAATGGTTAGAAATAATTTCAATTTAGAAGCTTTGCAATGACTCTATATCATCCAAAAATATGAATATTGATTAATAACACTTGAAATGCGCTCTGACAAAACAAAATTGAGCGTGCGTTGTCAATTCGTGCATGTCTATTGTATGTTTTGCAATTTGTGTGTAATATATATTGTCAGTGGCGGATTTACCAAACTTGCCGCTCGATGCATTTGAAATTTTGCCACCCCTCAAACTTGGCTTTAGATCAATTGTAATTATCAACTCATTTTGTTGAACTGTTTCATTATTAAATATTTCTATAATGGATAATGTATTAGAATGGAACTAATAAAAATGTTATCTTCATTCAGTTTTTCAATATTTTTCGGAATGATAAATGAAGAGTGAAGACGTTGATCTTTAGCATTGATTGTGGTGAGGAAATTGTTTGCAGATTAACATGTACATATATGAATCTCATTCTAAATAAAAACAGAAATATACTTCATTCGAAAGAAAAATAGCATAAAGGATTTTCGGATATACGTATTTTGGAACAACGCGTGGGTTCAAGACACGCACGTGTATTATGAACGACATTGTTATCAGATATCAGATCGCTCCACTGCGCGCTCCACACTTTAGTCTATCGACTGTCGGTGATCGCGCATTGCATTGTTTTTGTCAGTCGCGTAAACTCTCAGGAAGACCGGAGTGCGTTATTTTACTGCATTTAGGCAACAGTTATTCTAGCTTTATTTACAGACCCTGTAGTCAGTACGGATACAGCATAAAATGAGTGATGGTCGAAAAAGACTAAGTGGATATCAATATAAAAAGATTGGAAAAAAGAAAAGAAAGAAAGAAGACGAGCTGTTGGAAAAGACGAAGACGCTACATACGTTTTTCTATCCAATCAACTCAGGGTGATGAAAAGAATATTGACAAGCCCATTCTCGAGGCCCACGTACAAACTACAACCATAAGTGAAATTTGCAGTACTTCGAGCCATGGTTCGAGAACTACATCAGAGTAGTTACAAAAACAAGAGATCGCACTATCAAAATTGACTACAGAAAATGCAAATGGCTTAGGCTTAGGCTCGGTGAGTGACGATCCCGCGGAATGGAGAATTAACGACAATTTAATCGATCATTTACTTTCGAAGGAAATTAATCAAAATTTGCATGCCGATTTCTCGTTGTCGAAGACTCATTTTGGTAACCAAGATCGATTTCTTTCAAAAAGCGCGTTTTATCGACGATTACAGAATGGAGAAAATTAGCTGCGGAAATATTTGATTTATTCTCCTATAAAAAAGGCTTTATCTTGCGTATCGTGCCGATTGTTTGATGAAATTTCTCAGCTGGCGACAGAAGGTTTTCGGGATTGGAGTAACGTGAACAAAATATTGAGCGGACACGAAAATTCAAAAAAGCATCTCCAATGTCAAATTGCGCTAATAAAGCGCAGTCGCACGGAAGGAAGAGTTGACTCACGTCTTCGTACACAAGTTAAGAACTAAATTGAATGTTGGAGAAATGTACTAAAAAGAGTGTTTGTTGCCGTAAAAGCTCTTGCTAGTCGCGGCCTTCCATTCCGAGGATCGTCTGAACGTTTCGGTTCTTTGAGAAACGGCACTTTTAAGATGATCTTGGAAACGATCGCCGAGTTTGACCCGTCCTGTCGACTCACATGCACAATGTGGAAATCCTGGTAGTGGAAAAACTTCATATCTCTCCTCAACGACTTGCAATGAGTTTATCAATCTAATCGCATCAAAAGTAAAAAATACTATTATGAGCGAAATACAAGCAGCCAAGTACTTCTCGATCGCAATCGACTCAACGTCAGACATAGCTCATATCCATCAGCTCTCTTTCATTTTTAGATATGTAAAAGAAGATGGTAGCCCGATCGAACGCTTTCTTGGTTTTCTATTAGACGTTGGACACAAATCTGAAGAATTTGAAACGGTTGTAACTTCTATGCTCGCATCATTAAAAATTGACATAGGCAACTGCAGAGGACAATCATACGATAATGCTAGCAACATGCAGTGATGCCAGAATTGAGACGCGAGCAACATGCAACCGAGGTGGAGGGGATAACACACACAAGCGCAAACAGCGTACGTGTGAGCTCGGCGCTTCGGCTAGCTTCGGATAACAGAAGAGGACAGATGTACTGTTTCTGTCTCTCTCCTTCCTACCGAGCCGGCAACGATACGGGCGACGGGCGACGAGCGACGGGCGACGGGCGATGTTGTTCGTTTCTCGATTCTTGATGCATGACAGCGTCAAATGTTCTTTTTACAGCCTATTAATGTGTTATATATTAAATGTTTTCTTTCAACCTTCTTCTTTAATATGTTTTAAATTAAATGATTTTTTACGCTTTTGATAATATATATTTATATCAGAGTTATAAGAGAGAATGCATTATTATATTAAGACAATACTCTGCTTAAATTTTATTTTTAATTTATGTCTACTGCATGTAAAAGTATTCGAGTAAAATACTCGAAGATTGAACATTATATTAAACATTTAATATTCTACATACCGAGAAAAAAAATAATTTGATAGTAAAAAATTTTATTTTATTTGAGAAAACTATTTATTCGGTGAATTTTAATAACGTTTTTGTTTATTGTTAAATCTTTAAGTTTCTTAAGTATAATATATTTATTTAGTAAATATAATAAATATTAAATATATTTTTCTTATCAAAAACAATATCTAGATTATTAAAAAATATTATTTAAATGAAAAGAAATTATACAAAGGTAAAAAATGAATATTGTTAGAACATATCAAATAATTTTTGTTAATAATATACTGAAAGAATAAAAATATATATATTATGCCAGCACTTTTATATATTTAAATAAAAAAATATGTATTAATTAAAGCAGTATTGTTTTAATGTAATAATGTATTTTCTTATAACTCTGGTATAAATATATAGTATCAAAAGGTTGTAAATATATTTTTAAATTGGAGAAATAATATCTGCAATTGTAAATATATTTACAAAGCATTGGGGTTTAACTTAATAAAATAAATAATAAATTTTGGAAATAGTTACAAATTTCATTTATACAACTCGACATATATAATTTATATGAGAATTAAACTCCTACTTTTTGTGCTTCAAACAAACAGTTTACAAATATTTATCGTGCTGAATTCAATCAGTTTAATATTCTGAATCTTGTGTTGGGCTTATATCAGATATAATCAGAAATTAAACTGATTGAACACTACTACGCTTTAAATCTTATATTACTAGCCAAACCTTGCAGGCTTTATATTCATTTGTAAAAATGCGAGAAAGTACATCATCTAACGAAGAAATTAGTAAATCGCTCACATATTTAAATGAAATGAATTGATTTTTAATAACAAAAAATCTGATTGTCTAAAATACATATTTGATTAAATATTATATATTGATTAGTATTATGTATTTAGGATGGCTTTACATAATGAATGGTGCTTTTCCACACCACCCATGGGGTATCACCAATGGCGCGTTCGGTTTTTTAAAGTGGACCTTCGCCTGGAGCCCTATTATACCACTGTATGTTATATGTTATATTGTATCTTTTATTTACAAGTGTGATGTCTTTTATAGACAAGATATTTTTTACACACTTGTTTTTTAAAAATGTGATGTCTTTTACAGACAAGATATTTTTTACACACTTGTTTTTTACAAGTGTGATGTCTTTTAAAGACAAGATACTTTTTATTTTATTTTCAACATTATTATTACATATCATTAACCGATGACGGACCAGCAATGTCATCAATGTCAGCAGCATATAATGTAAGACTGTTCATTTTCTTAGGACAAGTAGAATATAATTTTTCCGATGACATGAGAGATAAATGCTTTTCATTAATCTCCATGTCTAGAACAGTTTGTTTTCTCGTTTTTAGTGCTGATTTTAATACACAAATAGCATTTATACACGCGGGCGAAAGTTTATTTCGTTTTTTTGTTTTTATATCAGATAGAAAAGAAAATATTCTTTCTGGGTCAGCATTTGAATTTGGAAGTGATCTTATAGCATTCAAAAGAGATTTCAGGTTGGGATATTTACGTTTTAAAATTTCTTTCCACATCTCATCAAAGTTTAATTTAGAAAAATGTTCTTTTTCTGCTATTGTAAAATCGAGATGTAAAGCATGCCACTCTTTTTTTAATGCATTTTCGTCAAAACCACCGAGGGTTTGAGCAATAAAAGAAACATCATTAAATGTTGTTTCTCTATCGATGCTACATAATGCTGCGTTTAATTGAAAAACCTTTAATTTATATAAAAATTTATCTTTAATGGGCAGTCTTTTACTAATCTCCTCGGTAGCAGTCACGTAAAATTGCAGACAATTATCTCGAACATTTTCAATTATGTCTGCGTGTCCTTCTTTCATTAAACTCTCGAGATATTCTTCACATTCAAATCCTACATTTAAATTATTTAAAGATGTTTGGTTTTCTTTTTCAGAAAATTTAAAATCATCATTACATACATATTTTAGAAGCTCTGGTTTCAAAAAGTGTTTACAAACTGTTATTAAAAGCTCTACAGATTTTGGCTGCAATAAATGAATTCTTGTTTCCAGAGCTTGGAAAAATGCATTGAAAGAATTAAAAAAATTCAAAATATGTTTTAAAAATAGCAAATATGCTTTTACATCAAGATTTTGCATTATAGATAATAAATGTTCTCCTGACTTTGATTTTTCACTTACGACCATTTCGGTCAAAAAAGCTTGGTAGTATCCCACAACTCAAGATGTCTTTCAACACATGAATGACGAGAGAGCCACCGTGTATCAGACAACTTTAAAATTTTATGATTTGTTTCCTGAAAACATTCTCTAAAATCTTGATAAATAGCAGCACGCTTGGGACTACTGTTAATATAATTCGCCATCTTTTTTAAAAATTCTTCACAATATTCCGGTATTTTTGCACATGCAGCATGTGCAGCCAATGCAGCGGAATGGCATGGACATGAAAATGTTAATAAATTTTTACAAACTTCTTCTAACTTTTTTTTGAACGATAGATGTTTTCCTACCATGACAGACGCATTGTCGCATGATAGGGCAACGATATTTAAAAATGGAATGTTTAATTTCCACATTTCACATTTGAATGCATTAAATAATTTTTCCGCGCTGCTATTTCTCGCATCAATATTAATTAATTTAACTAATTGCGTGCGAATATCTAATGTTTCAGAATCAACATATCGAACAAGAAACGTCATCCATTTTTCATTACTAATATCAGACGTTTCGTCAATAAAAATTGTAAATTTCGTATTTTGAATGCTGTTAACCACACGGGCCGTCTCAACCGGACACAATACATTTGAAATTATACTTTTACATTTTGTTCGACCCATGCTCATACTTTTCAATACATTAGGATCTTTTCCTACTTCTTGGAAAAAACTAAGAATTTCTTTTGCCGTTTGATGCGAAATATTCTTATCAGCAAGTAACGCGGCATATCGAATTTCTGCTGATTTCTTTCGCTCTTCAAATGACAAATGTGATTCGTCCGTCATGTTGATACTTTCGTCCGTATTCTTTGTTTCTGTTTTATTATTTTTACATATTTCTATGTGTGCTATTGATTCTGCGTGACGATAAATTTGTGATAAACCACCAACCATAGATTTATCACAAAATGAGCAAAAAAACGAATTTTTGTCATGTGACACTTCGCGTAACCATGGCTTAAATAATTCGATCTCTAGCCATTGTTGTTTAAATTTCTGTTTTTCTGTTAATTTTTTATTTAAACTCTTATTGTCAGCATTTAATAATAATGATGTACTTTCTTTCATATTATTTTTGTGGCACGCAGAATCCGCATGTCTTAAAACATGTGTGTTGCACGAAATATTTTTATTACATATAATGCAATGATAAAAACTATCATCAGAAGTTACTTTACGTATCCAAGATTTAATTCTATCATCACTAAGCCAAGCTTCTGAAAAGCTTCGCTTAGATTTTTTTTTAATTCATCACACATTTTTATATACAGCAAAAGATAGGCAGAAACAAAGAATTAAAGAAGAATGAGTAAAATAAAAGATAAACAATAAACAATAGGGACTCACAATCAGAATTGATTCAGCTTCTTAGATATCAAGATTTCACAAGA
The DNA here is from genome assembly GCA_009859135.1 of Formica selysi. Classification (NCBI taxonomy): domain Eukaryota; kingdom Metazoa; phylum Arthropoda; class Insecta; order Hymenoptera; family Formicidae; genus Formica; species Formica selysi. The sequence goes on from WHNR01000036.1 coordinate 109,651, forward strand.
CACGTATCAAAAAATACGTTGACTCGCAAGGACAAGAGTGCAAGGCAACAAGATTATCTCACAGAAGCGCCGTGAAACAACAGACAGCGTATGAAACAAATGCACGGCGTACGAGACAAATGAAAAAGTGCCGAGTGCTTTTAGTGCTTTTTTCAAATCAACACTAAAAAACATAGACATAGACATGGGGATTAATGAAAAGCATTTATCTCTCATGTCATCGGAAAAATTATATTCTACTTGTCCTAAGAAAATGAACAGTCTTACATTATATGCTGCTGACATTGATGACATTGCTGGTCCGTCATCGGTTAATGATATGTAATAATAATGTTGAAAATAAAATAAAAAGTATCTTGTCTTTAAAAGACATCACACTTGTAAAAAACAAGTGTGTAAAAAATATCTTGTCTGTAAAAGACATCACATTTTTAAAAAACAAGTGTGTAAAAAATATCTTGTCTATAAAAGACATCACACTTGTAAATAAAAGATACAATATAACATATAACATACAGTGGTATAATAGGGCTCCAGGCGAAGGTCCACTTTAAAAAACCGAACGCGCCATTGGTGATACCCCATGGGTGGTGTGGAAAAGCACCATTCATTATGTAAAGCCATCCTAAATACATAATACTAATCAATATATAATATTTAATCAAATATGTATTTTAGACAATCAGATTTTTTGTTATTAAAAATCAATTCATTTCATTTAAATATGTGAGCGATTTACTAATTTCTTCGTTAGATGATGTACTTTCTCGCATTTTTACAAATGAATATAAAGCCTGCAAGGTTTGGCTAGTAATATAAGATTTAAAGCGTAGTAGTGTTCAATCAGTTTAATTTCTGATTATATCTGATATAAGCCCAACACAAGATTCAGAATATTAAACTGATTGAATTCAGCACGATAAATATTTGTAAACTGTTTGTTTGAAGCACAAAAAGTAGGAGTTTAATTCTCATATAAATTATATATGTCGAGTTGTATAAATGAAATTTGTAACTATTTCCAAAATTTATTGTTTATTTTATTAAGTTAAACCCCAATGCTTTGTAAATATATTTACAATTGCAGATATTATTTCTCCAATTTAAAAATATATTTACAACCTTTTGATACTATATATTTATACCAGAGTTATAAGAAAATACATTATTACATTAAAACAATACTGCTTTAATTAATACATATCTTTTTATTTAAATATATAAAAGTGCTGGCATAATATATATATTTTTATTCTTTCAGTATATTATTAACAAAAATTATTTGATATGTTCTAACAATATTCATTTTTTACCTTTGTATAATTTCTTTTCATTTAAATAATATTTTTTAATAATCTAGATATTGTTTTTGATAAGAAAAATATATTTAATATTTATTATATTTACTAAATAAATATATTATACTTAAGAAACTTAAAGATTTAACAATAAACAAAAACGTTATTAAAATTCACCGAATAAATAGTTTTCTCAAATAAAATAAAATTTTTTACTATCAAATTATTTTTTTTCTCGGTATGTAGAATATTAAATGTTTAATATAATGTTCAATCTTCAAGTATTTTACTCGAATACTTTTACATGCAGTAGACATAAATTAAAAATAAAATTTAAGCAGAGTATTGTCTTAATATAATAATGCATTCTCTCTTATAACTCTGATATAAATATATATTATCAAAAGCGTAAAAAATCATTTAATTTAAAACATATTAAAGAAGAAGGTTGAAAGAAAACATTTAATATATAACACATTAATAGGCTGTAAGAAGAACATTTGACGCTGTCATGCATCAAGAATCGAGAAACGAACAACATCGCCCATCGCCCGTCGCTCGTCGCCCGTCGCCCGTATCGTTGCCGGCTCGGTAGGAAGGAGAGAGACAGAAACAGTACATCTGTCCTCTTCTGTTATCCGAAGCTAGCCGAAGCGCCGAGCTCACACGTACGCTGTTTGCGCTTGTGTGTGTTATCCCCTCCACCTCGGTTGCATGTTGCTCGCGTCTCAATTCTGGCATCACTGCATGTTGCTAGCATTATCGTATGATTGTCCTCTGCAGTTGCCTATGTCAATTTTTAATGATGCGAGCATAGAAGTTACAACCGTTTCAAATTCTTCAGATTTGTGTCCAACGTCTAATAGAAAACCAAGAAAGCGTTCGATCGGGCTACCATCTTCTTTTACATATCTAAAAATGAAAGAGAGCTGATGGATATGAGCTATGTCTGACGTTGAGTCGTAACGACATGTATTGATCCGTGGTCAATTTTAACGTGGTCAATCGAGACCGTGGTCAATCGGGACCGTGGTCAATATCAACGTGGTCAATCGGGACCGTGGTCAATCGGGACCGTGGTCAATCGGGACCGTGGTCAATCGGGACCGTGGTCAATCGGGACCGTGGTCAATCGGGACCGTGGTCAATCGGGACCGTGGTCAATCGGGACCGTGGTCAATCGGGACCGTGGTCAATCGGGACCGTGGTCAATATCAACGTGGTCAATCGCAACGTGGTCAATCTCAACGTGGTCAATCGGGACCGTGGTCAATATCAACGTGGTCAAACGGGACGCTCCCGATTACAAGCACGGTTGAAACGATTGAATGCTCTTGCCGATTATGTACCTTGTGCGGCCCATTCGTTGAATTTGGTTGGAGCCTGTGCCGCGGAGTGTCACAGAAGCTGCATCGTTTTTCAATACTCTTCAAAGTTTTCTTCGCTGCGTCTACTCGACGTTGGGACCTCTTATCATCAAACGTCAAAAGTAATACAAAAGTTTTAAAACGAGTCGATGGAACTCGATGGTCATCTCGCCACGACGCTTGCGATAGTTTGTGTAAGAACTGGGATGGTGTATTGCAATCTTTGACGATAATGATCGAAGATGTTCACGAAAAAGCGGTAACTCGATCCGAAGCTGCTATATTACAAAAATAGTTTTGGCCAATTCGAAACAGTGTTTATGGCGGTATTCTGGAACTCGCTATTGGATCGATTTAATGCAACAAGTGAACTGCTGCAAAGTGTAGATATCGACATAGGAGTCACTGTAGAGCTTTATCGTTCGCTAATCGATTTCGTAGAAAGCTTGAAAAGTGATGAGATGTTTGAAGTGTATGTAGAGAAAGCCAAATGCATAATTCCAGAAGAGTACGAATTCGATAGCAAACGAAGCTGCAAACGAAATCTTCAACTCGGTGAATCGAAAGAGAACGAGATCATCATTATCGGAAAAAATAAGATCAGAGTGGAAACTTTCTACGCGACTGCCGCCCCACGCTTCAGCGTAGTTAGTGTATGGGTAAATCTGCCACTGCATATTGTGTTATACCAATTTTGAGAAATGGCTAAAAAGAATTATAAGTAGCATTTTGATGAAACATGGGAAGACAGTTTCTTCGCATATATTGCAAACCGGACAGTTTGTCTTTTATGTGGTTTTGAACTTGAACCTGCTTGTTTAAAAAAATATGTGTTTCATAGACATTATGATTGCAAACATTCAAAGGAGTATTCAGTGTATGAGGGACAAGAAAAGTCTACTTTGATTGCAGCATTAAAATTAGTGTATCAGCAACGTTTCGGTGAAATTTAGAATCATAAAGTTATTCAAGACAAAACGATTCATGCACTGTATGCCATTTCATATCTCATTGCAAAACACTCAAGACTGTTTACTGATGGGGATTACATAAAAGATTGTATTCTCGCAGCAGTGACAGCACTTGGAAACATTGTGACACTTGAGGACATTAATAACATTCCATTTTCTCGTGACACGGTGAGATCAAGAATTATTATGATAGCCTGTTCTATCGAAGAAAAACTAAAATCGTTGTTAGCAACATGTATTTACTTCTCATTGTGCCTCGATGAAAGCACGGATGTTCGACATGTAAGTCAATTGAACATTTTTGTGCGAATCGTACAAGATGATTTTTCATGTACCGAGGAGATGTTAGATTTCGTGCCATTACACGGTACAACAACCAGCATTGACATTTATAAAGCACTTGAGATTACTCCTAAAAAATTTAATTGCGATTTTTCAAAATGTTCATAGTGCATAGTGACAGATGCGAAGTCTATGGTAGGATCCAAAATTGGACTTTTAGGACAATTAAAGCAAAGAAATTAAAATTTCCTTTGCTTCATAGCATTATACATCAGGAAGCTTTATGCGGGAAAAGTATGAAATTATGTACCAAACAATCGTAAATGCGATTAAAGATGGCAACAAACTGCTTCATCGCAAGTTTCAAAGTTTCCTCAAAGAGTACGATGCAACCTATAAAGACGTGCCTCTTTACTGTGAAATCCGAAGGTGCTGGAAAAAATTTGCAAACATTTTTTGCTATGAGAAAAGAAATATATCTTTTTATACAAGAAATGTGCATCGCAAAACTAGACACATTCAAACCATTTTTTGAAGACGTGGAATCATTATGCGAATTTGCTTTTATCACAGATTTAACCTGTCACCTGAATATTCTCAACTTGAAGTTCCAACAGACTGACCAAACGATATCCGAATTAGTAAGTCATGTTGATTCGTTCCGTGCAAAATTAAAACTATTTTTAAATCATTTAGAAAGAAATAGTTTTCTTTTCTTTCTTTCTTGTAGCGTTCTTGTTGAAAAACATGGCACAAAATGCGATTTTAAAAATTATATGCATCTTATCAATGCATTGATTGCACAGTTCGGTCAGCGATTCGCGATTTTGAAATGCTGAAGAAAGACCTTGTACTTTACGAAAATCCTCGAATTGTTTCAATAGTTGAACAAAGTATTAATTTACAATTAGAACTGTGCGATTTACAAAGTAATATTTCACTGAAATCGCGATCAGAAACAAGCATAGAATTTTTCAAAATTTTGAATAAAACCAAGTATCAACAATTTCGAAATTTCGGACTTAAAATTTTTTCAATGTTTGGATCCGCATACTTATGTGAATCTTTATTTTCAAAAATGAAACGTATAAAATCTGGTGCGCGATCTTCATTAAGCGATACATCATTATCCTCGCTGATGCAAGTAAATTCGTCAAAAATTGACGTTGATATTTCGTCTCTTAAAGCAACAAAATGCAAATAGAGTTTGTAACTTTAATGGAATAGGCCTACTGGGGAAACCACTTTAAAAAAAACGCATGAACAATAGTACCTCAAGAGTGATGCGGAAATCTATTGGCGTTAAATTTTGTTCGATTATACGCAGATATGGGGAAAACGAGCACAACTTAGTTTATGTAATTTGTTATTTATTCTTTGAACATAACCTCTCTAAACCTATACTTGGATGTGTTCGTACTCGCACTGCTTCGGATAAAAACAAAAAGAACAGAACAAAGTTGTCGCAACAGTCGGTAACGAAATGTATGCGCATGTATCGATAAATATGTGACTAAATAAAGTAACATATATATTACGATATCTCAACAAATTTAAATATATATCACTGATTTTCTTTATATTACACATAGAAAAATCGTCTCAGGATTCGCTCAAGGATATGACATTTCAAGGACATCAGGTTGTTTTGAATCACCTTGTATATACAGGGTGTCCCATTTTAAATGCCGCAGACAAATATCTCGAAAAATATGGAAGATACGGAAAAATGATTCAGACAAGAGTTGCATGGTTTGAAGGGGGTCACATGATGAAAATATGGACTTGACCTTGAGTGACTTTTTCAAGGCCAGATCAATGTGATGTTTTCTTAAATGGAATCCCCCATTTTATATTAGACATTCTTGTAGCCTTTGTCGAGATGTTTTCAAAACGCTACCTACTTTTGCGCAAGCCATTCCCAAGATATGAAGCTTCAAAGTTGATACACCGTCGGCATTCGCATTACTCGATGTACACTGTGCGTCAAAGATTCGTTTGCTGAGGTAAGGAGGGTACATAGAAATATAGCCATGGCGCCATCAGCCGGCAGCGGTCGGTAGACGCGGATTATTGACTTATCGATAAAGAATAATGCGCGCGCGATTTATCACAGAGAACATAATATTAAATTAGAAATAACATTGAGAGAAATATATATAATTACCTGAATAATATTGTGCTAATATATATTATAATTATATAATTGTTTATTAGTATAATGTAATTGTATAATGTTATGTTCACACAGTTCTATGTGTAATATAATTGATGAATACATAGTTTTTGAATATATTATTATATAATAAATAATAAATATATACAATTACATGTTCAGTTATATTATTTATAAAAATGTGCGAATATAATATTATAAAAATGAATAATATTCAGTAAGGAGATGGAAAAAGATAAACTAATGGTATCTTTTAAAATTAAAATTAAATCTTTAAAAAGTAACTTTTTTTATTAATAAAATTATATGTGAGCGATTGTTTCTACGTTAAAGAATTTGTTGATTTTAAAAAGAACCGTTTGAAACAATGGTTCTGAAAAGAACCGATTAATAATCAGTCCGCGTTTCGTGCAACTACTTGTTCCAATCTCTTCTCGATAGAGCCGCGTAGGTTTGCGAAAAATTCAGGCTTTTGTCTAAGACTTTCCCATAAATTATTTGCGTGAGCAACCAGATGTGCTTTAGTTCTCTCATGACCAATATCCCACGAATTCGCAATTGCTGCCCAAACATTTTCTATTAAATTAAGATCCGAGGATTCAGCTGGCCAATCAAGAACTTCAATCTCTGGATTTTGGCAAATCACTCTTTTACTACATGGGCAGTATGGACAGCATTATTATCTTGTCCTAATCGAAATATCGGCATACCGTCTTCGCTATAGATACTGCGAACGCTGAGAAGCAAGACGTTCTCCAGAATATCTATATATTCAAGAGCGTTCACATGCGGTGATACTTGGATTAGTTCTCCAGGACAATGAGTATTAATCCATCCCCACATAGCGCAAGTAATGCGCCCACTTTGTTCATAAAGAAGCACATATTTTGGATCAAGACGATAACTTTCAGATCTCCACACATATTTGCGTCGATCTTCTGCTGAACAAAATACCTTTTCGTCAGTCCAGATAGTTCAATCCCAATCTTCCGGTGACGCTGTATTAAGTTGCTGCAGCGCAAAAGCGATACGATCGCCGCGATGTCGATTCGTTAATAGTATTTTGCGTGCTGGACGGTAAGAATGCACATTTCTTTCGTGTAAACGCCTTTGCGCTGTACTGTTATATATCTGTAAATCTAACAGATTTACAGAGTGCGATACCGGAAGAAAAGGATTTTCATCTACCTGCATGAGATCAAAGTTTCATCTTGTTCGACAGTTGTAAATTGCAAGCCATGATTATCTTTTCTTTTGTCTTTAAAACCTTTTTCACCCTCTTCTTGCCATCGCTTGATGCATTTTCGCACACAGTTCGTACTACATTCAATGCAAAGTGCAATGTCATTGATATTCTCACCAGCTTCCCACAAATCTATAATACGGCCACGAGTTATTTTACTGATATTATTTGCCATAGTTGCACGATACAAGATAAGAGTTAATAAAAAAAAGTTGAACATTGTTCTTGCCGATTGTCTTCTCGTGGTAATGCTAATTTGTTTTTTTACATCAGTGAAGTATTATTGTTGCATGAAACGGGTGGTGGACCGACTATTAATCGATTCTTTTCAGAACCACCAAATTCTTCAACGTAGAAATAATCGCTCACGCATAATTTTATTAATAAAAAAGTTACTTTTTAAAAAATTAATTTTAATTTTAAAAGATAATTCATTAGTTTATTCTTTCCCATCTCCTTACTGAATATTATTCGTTTTTATAATATTATATTCGCATATTTTTATAAATAATATAACTGAATATGTAATTGTGTATATTTATTATTTATAACAATAAATTCAAAAACTATGTATTCATCAATTATATTACACATAGAACAGTGTGAACATAACATTATACAATTACGTTATACTAATAAACAATTATATAATTATATATGTGGCGGCCTACAGCAATCACAAAATTACGGCAGCGCGATATTTGCGAAATATTAGCGTTTCTCGCAAGCGCTCGAGCGTCCGCGAGGTGCGGGAAACGCCGCTAGACGGCGTAAGGCGCCCGGGCCAACATGGAAGTGGATAGCAGTCCGGCGGACATATAGCACATCCGCGCGTAGTTGCGGGCGGCACCGCTAGGCGGCGCAAGGCGCCCGGGCCAACCTGCAAGTGGAAAGCCGTCCGGCCGAAATATAGATCAGACCCCCTGCGAAGAAAGGACGACAAGTCACAAAGAAAGTTCTAGGCGCCAGTCGCCTACTTTCTAGCGCAAGTCGCTTTAAAAACGTTGGACCACGACACGGCGCTAGTCGCCGAGAAACCCTGCAAGACGCCGCGGATAGAAAGCGTCATCTCGCTGCCTACGGTGGCCGAGATTGCCCTCCGGCGCAAGACTCGCCCAACGCGCTGCACTTCACCTCGGCCAAGCGGAAAAAAGTCGGCGTTCAGTCGCCTCCAACATCAGACGCTCGGTCGCCTCCAGCTTCGAACGCTCGATCGCCTCCAGCTTCAGGCGCTCGGTCGCCTCCAGCTTCGAACCCTCGATCGCCTCCAGCATCAGGCGCTCGGTCGCCTCCACCATCAGGCGCTCGGTCGCCAAGGACAACCGGCGCACCATTGCCGAGTACACCAGGCGCTCAGCCGCCGCATACGCTGGGCACGATAGACCTGACCTTCGGCGCCAGTCCGCCATACGCCAGGGACGAACCACCGGTTACAGGAGCCCCGCTGCAGCTGTCCGAGCGGAATCACCTCCCGGACAGCCCCCGGAAGAAAAAGAAGACCAAGGCGCGGCTACAGGAGCTCTTCGGCGCTAGCCCGCCAAAATCCAGCCCCGGGCGTTCTGGTTCAAGGATTAGGAGGGATCGACCGATCACTCCAGACATCGGGCGGCCACGGAGTATCACACCTCCGATTCGGTGGTACCCTCCTCCGCTTATTTCGCCCCTACGAAGGACGCCCACGAAGGAGAGCATCGCCACGCAAACGAGCCCTCACAAAATTTGTGTCGACGCGGTGACACAAACAAAGAGACGCGGGGGCAAACGGAAGCCCTTATTCGATAATAACAATACACTTTATGCGTACAACCGTAACCTCCGTTATTAGTGTATACATTGTCGCAGGAAGAATAAATGTATGATATTATGTTTGAAAACCGACTCGTTCATTCGTCTACCTACAAGTAGGATAAGTTGGGTAATATCCTACAGTAAATCCTAAAGCGATAGATCTCCTATCCTATACCATACCCACAATATATTAGCACAATATTATTTAGATAATTATATATATTACTCTCAATGTTATTTCTAATTTAATATTATGTTGTCTGAGATAAATCGCGCGCGCGTTATATTTTATCGATAAATCAATAATCCGGACCTACCGACCGCTGCCGGCTGATGGCGCCATGGATATACTTCTATGTAAAGTTATATAAAAGAAGACTAAAGCATACTATTGGTACTATGTATACCAATGAGCAACCCATGATGCATTGCAAAAGGCCGCGAGAGCCTAACAATCTATATAATAACAATCTATCTTATTTAGCATCTCTTCTTAATAGCGACTGCACACACATCGATTTTTTGCATTGCATTATGGGTGTCCCAGGATGTTAAGGTTGTGAACTGTAGGTGGGTTCTAACTTGGCTCCACACATATACTTTATTTTCACACGTTACAAAATACCTCACGTCTGTACACGGCAGTGGTCACCGAGAGAGAGAGCGGGACCGATACAATAGCGCCCGCATCGACTGCTCGTGATAACAGCGCCGCGGGTCGACACATATTGGATTAAAAGACCGCGAATTATAACTGGCAATGCGCAGACCTAACATCTTCCTTTCTTAAACGAATTATTTCGCTTACATATAATAGACCAGTCTTTAATTTGTCACTATGACGGTTTTGATTTGGCAGCAATCCTGTCAGATCTGCGAGTTATGTCCACTACAGAATTTCGTGGTTTTCTGATAGGTTTTTGCTGGACTATATTTTCTGATTGAACAACCGATTTCTGCGGAACTATTTCCGCTTGCTGTGGCTGTGGATTATCCGGAGGATCATGTGGGACTTCCTGTAATAATTCCTCCGGTTGTTCCTCCTTCTTGGATTCGTTCTCTGATACGTTTGCGTCAGTTCGAATTATCGGATCATCCACGAAACCGTGATCCTCATCTGCATCTTGTTTCGGAGTTGCCTGACCAATTGAACGCATTTGGTTAACGTGCCTACGCCAGGTTCGTCCGTCATCAAGAGTAATTAAATAATGAAGTTTCCCGCAACGGTTCTTAATTCTACCGAACTTCCATTTATCGCGCCCTACAAAGTTCCTACATGATACTCGCTCACCTATCTTAAAACTCCTATTACATTGATATAAGATATGAGCACTGTCTTCCTCCTGTAGCGGAAATAATAAATCTAGTCTTGTACGCAATTTCCTACCTATGAATGATTCCGCTGGAGATCTATTAGTTGTTGCATGAGGCGCGATACGGTAATGTAACAACATTTTACATAGTTTTTCGGATACGTTTGTCGCATTAGCATTCATACGTCGTAATGCGTTTTTCAAGGTTTGAACAAAGCGTTCCGCTTGACCATTAGTTGCCGGATTGTAAGGTGCCGTATATTTAAAATTTACACCATTCCGTTCTAAAAACGCCTTAAACTCCGTAGATGTAAATGTTCTACCATTATCGGTTATAAAAATTTGTGGGACACCATGCATCGCAAAAATCTCTCTACATTCCTCTATGATTGTTTTTGCCGTAATATTTTTAACTATTCGCACTTCTGGCCATTTTGAATACGCGTCTACTACTATAAAAAACCAACGTCCTAAGAAAGGACCTGCAAAATCTGCATGGATTCAATGCATAGGTGCAGCCGATGGCTCCCATACGTGCTGTTCTACTTTTGGTGGGTTATTTTTGAAAGTGTTACAAGCTGAACAATTCTCAACTAACGTTTTAATATCCATATCAATTCCTGGCCACCAACAATAATTTCTCGCAATTCCTTTCATTTTATTAATACCAAAATGGCCTGTATGTAATTCCTCTAGTACTCTAGTACGTAATAATCTTGGTATTACTACCCGATGGCCTCGCAAAATAATATCGCTCTGTAATGTAAATTCCGATTGCTCTAATTTGAATCTGTCAGTACTATGTGCCAGGGAACCCGATTGTAAAGCATGCAAAAGTTTCTGTAACTCTGTATCTTCCTTTGTATGCAACGCTATGGATTTCGCATCTACTGGCATGGTTTCTAACATACTTAACTCAAAAGCGTCGACTACATCCATGCTTTTAGTGCCTATCTTTAACGGTAATCTCGACAAACAGTCAGCATTCGCATGACTTTCTATATCGAATCGCATAGTTAAATCCCTGCAAGAAAATGGCGTAATGTTGCATTCTCATTGCACTGTAAACCGGTAAACTTTTATTTGGCGACAGTATATGTATCAATGGCCTATGATCGGTTACCAATGTAACTTTATTGCCATAAAGGTATTGGTAAAACTTCTTAATCCCGAATATTATACTAAATGCCTCTTTATCTATCTGCGCGTATTTCTGCTGAGTTCCTGATAAAATTTGTGATGCATACTGAATTACTCTTTCTGTACCATCTGGATATGCATGTGAAAGCACCGCCCCCACTCCGTATGAGCTTGCGTCCGTTGCAAGAACGATAGGTAATTTCGGATCGAAATGAGCTAATACTTGCTTACTCACAAATGCTTCTTTTGCCTTTTTAAAAGCTTCCTCTTGCTTCTCCGTCCACCCAAAACGGTTGTTTCTATGTAGTAAAATATTTAATGGTTTCAAAATAGAGCTCAAGTTTCGTATAAATCTGCTATAATAATTGATCATCCCCGCGAAAGCACGGACATCCGAGATATTTTTGGGACGCGGCATCATCTTAATAGCTTCCATTTTAGAAGGTTCTTTATGTACTCCGTCTTTTCGTAACACGTAACCGCAGTACTGTACTTCATGTGTAAAAAAATTAGATTTCTTTATATTAATTCGTACGTTATGTTTATGCAACCTCTCTAATACCATCTGTAATCTACGTAAATGTTCACAATCCGAATGAGCTGTGATCGCTATATCGTCAAGAAAAATAGCTACGCCCGGAATATCCTGCAACATTTGTTCCAATGTTCTTTGCCATATCGCCGGAGCTGACGCGATACCGTACATCAATCTATTAACCGCGTAGAGGCCCCTGTGGGTATTTAAAGTAAGTAATTTACTATCTTTCGGGTATTTCCAATTGTAAATATGCTTGACGTAAGTCAATTTTAGAAAATTTAACACCGCCCGCTAACTTAGCGAAAAGTTCATTTGTAATGGGTAGTGGGTGTTCATCAATTACCAGTTTTGGGTTTATTGTGGATTTGTAATCGCCGCAAACTCTAATAGTACCATTTGCTTTCAAAACCGGAACAATAGGTGTAGCCCATTCCGAATTTTCTACTTTTGTAAGAATTCCGGCTTGAACTAATTCGTCTAATTCTTTTCCTAGTAACGGAAGTAATTTAAATGGAACCGATCGTGCTTTTAAAAATACGGGAGTTACATTTGGCTTCATTGTAAGTCTTGCCTGTATGCCCGTAATCTTAGCCAGAGTAGGCTCACATAATTTCTCGTATTTGCGTAATATCAATTGTAATTGATTGGTAACATCCTGTGTCGTAATACTAGTAATTTCTAATGCATTACACCCCAGGAAATCTGGCACACCGCGCTGACCCTTCAATTGTCTAATCCATTCCCTTCCTAATAAAGGTTCTATCCTTAGTTCCGTAAGGTAAATATTTAACTTTTCTCGCACTTGATTACATTGTACATAAACTCTTATATAACCTGAAATCTTAACTATCGTTTTACAATACGCAACCAAATTGAGATTTGTTTTGAAGACGGTCGAACCTGGGAATAAGACACTAACCTGTTCACGATTCATAATCGTGACCGCAGAGCCACTATCGACTTCAAACCGAATCCGCCTATCATTGACTAAAAGCGTACAAAAAAACTTATCTCTTTGACCGGTATTCTCTAATTGTAGCACTTCGTCCAAATAGTTGGCAGACTCCCTCTTTTTGAAACAGACTTTGACAAGATGTCCAGATCCTCCACAGCCAGAGCAACGTATATCTCGACTCAAAGTACATTGAGATGCGAAATATCCTTTACCACACCTAAAACACTTTACAGTTTTAATATTACTTTTGTTTTGATTAGATCGCATCGAATTACTGTTATTATAATTCGAAGAATTAGTAGTTGCTAATTTCTTTTTAAACGAATTATTATTATTATTTTTATCCTTAAGTTTCCTCGCTGATTTCTTGCCCGCCTGCAGGTATTCTACCGCTGCCGATGGACTTGTAGCGCCATTTTGTAATGATGTGGCACCCTGCTCCGACAGCTCCATCGTTGTGGCTATCTACAAAGCTTCTTCGTATGTAAGCTCTCTCTTCTCAAGGAGTCTCGTCTGGATTTTCTTGCGCTTGAGTACAAAATACCTCACGTCTGTACACGGCGGTGGTCTCCGAGAGAGAGAGAGAGCGGGACCGATACAATAGCGCCCGCATCGACTGCTCGTGATAACAGCGCCGCGGATCGACACATATTGGATTAAAGGACCGCGAATTATAACTGGCAATGCGCAGACCTAACACAGGATTATGACTTAATCTTCTTATATATAACCTTACTTCTATGTACCCCCCTTACCTCAGCGAACGAATCGTTGACGCGCAGTGTACACCACGGGGAGGTTACTCGGTCGGATTTGTACATCATAGTGGCCCTAAAAAGGGCCGGTTTTGTGTGTGCGTGCGTGCGTGTGTGTTATCAGAGATAAGGACCCAACGGTTCGTCACTCCTGTAGTATTTAATGACTCCAAATCTTTTCTACTGTGTGTGTATGTGTGTGTGTTAAGCAGAAATTGTGCATGTAAAATTAGGCCAATAGATGTTCAAATGTTTGGCTGTTTACTTCAATGCATAAGTTTATCCGATTTCGAAAACTGTCCTCTACCCTTTGCAATGTTGCTGCTGATATATCTCGACATGTTTCCACAATACGACGTTTCATATCTTCGGATAGGCTCAACTTGATAAATAATATTTTTTAAATAGCCCCATAGAAAACAATCCAAAGCGGTCAGGTCTGGCGAACGTGGTGAAAATTCTACAGTTCCACCCATGCCAAACCAGCCGAAAAACGTTATTCAGCGTCCTACAAACAGCGCGGGCATTATGTGCAGGTGTACCATCCTGTTGAAACCAATGAGTAAAGAATCACAAGAGAGAGCATATCGATGATGGGGGTAGATTTCTCGTGAACAGTGGTACGTCATCGCAGCCATTTTGACCGTCCATTTTTTCGACGTTTTTCAGGGCCGTGTACAGCCACTTGTTGCCTTACTTATTCCAGTCTGCACTTATTTTGCGTACGATCACCGATTCTAAGTAAGTGAGAGGAAGAGCCAATATTAGGCTAAAAAGATATTATTAATAAGTCTTAATTGTAAGATCATGGTGCATTGCCAGGCCTTTGAGGTACTTCCAGTATCTCTGTCAAGCTGCAATTTGTCCCTGAGCGGCCATCTTGAGCGTCCACTTATATATAGTTACTTCCGTCCGCTTGCTTAGCAACAAATACTCTCTCCTGTGATTCTTTATTCATTGGCTGAAACCATAGGCGTTGTCTTGTGTGCAAATCAACATTCTCCAAAAGAACTGGTAATTTATTTTGAAGAAAGTTGTTATAACGGTTAGCTGTCAAATGGCCGTCAAAGAAGTGTGACCCTACTACATATCCATTCACTAATCCACACCATACATTAAAAGACCATTGATGTTGGTGTGATATTTGTCTAAGCCAGTGTGGATTCTGATTCGACTGATTAACGGTAATTATAACGATTTACTTGGCTTTGGTTATTAAAATTAGCTTCATCCGAAAACATTACGTATGAAAAGAAATTGGGATCCTGATTCATTTGTCGACGAGTCCATTGGCAAAAGCGCAATCTACGACGATGGTCATTTTCATTCAACTATTGATGCAGGGGTAATGCGATATAGATGGAATTTATTGTATCTCAAAAATCGCGATGTAGATGAACGTGGTACATTATGAAGACGTCCAATTTGTCTGAGGCTTATATTAGGATTTAATATAACAACTCTTAACACACCAATTTCAAGAAAAGATGGGACTTGACGTCGACGACAATGTCCTTTTACATGGCCATTCTTTACTCTTTGAACACAACGTTTAATTGTTTTATCAACTGGGTGTTTTCTTCCTGGATGTTGCTGTGCATAAATGCGTAAAGTCTGTCGAAAATTACCATTACTTGCTCCTAAGCAAATGATCATGTCCATAATTTCTTCCGGAAAATAATCGGGCATTACAAAACTAATCGGAAGTACAATTGTGGGAATGATCAAAATACAAAAATGAGATTTATCAGTGAGAGAAAGTACAATAGTTGAATAGTAATATTTAGCGCCCTATTTAGCGTCAATAAGAAATTCGTAGTAGTAGCTCAAAATTGAATTCAAAGTGTTTACTAATAACAGACAAGAGACAGTAGAATACTTCAACCTCTTTACGGTGTATATCGGGTAATGCGAATGCCGGCGGTATGTCAACTTTGAAGCTTCATATTTTGGGAATGGCTTGCGCAAAAGACCAAAGTAGGTAGTGTTTTGGAAACATCTCGATAAGGGATACAAGAATATGCAATAAAAAATGGGGGTTCCATTTAAGAAAACATCGATCACATTGATCTGGCCTTGAAAAGATCACTCAAGATCAAGTCCATCTTTTCATCATGTGGCCTCCTTCAAACCATGCAACTTTTGTCTGAAATATTTTTCCGTATCTTCCATATTTTTCGAGATATTTGCTTTCGGCATTTAAAATGAGACACCCTATACAGGGTATCTGGTAAAGATTGTGCCAACGCTCGTGAGCTGGTAGAGCACAGTAAACTGAACAGAAAAGTCCTTTATCATTTTGCGATTTTCGTAATAATTATTGAACAATTAATTAAAAAAGATCGATCAATATGCGCGCGAGTATTAGCGCGCTGCGAAAAAGGACGGCCCACGGCATCGTGGTTAGGTCGCGCCACGAAGAAGGGGTGAGAGAAGCGGGTAGCAAAGTTTACATACAAGCGTTGCAGAACACTGGATTCCCGTATAAAAAATAGGAAATATTATTCGTGGAGCGAAAAGTGGCCACCCTCTTTTATCTTTTGAACTAAAAGAGATAGACCATAAGATATAGAGATAGTAACAAATATATCAAATTAAATGGTTCAAACTGAACTTTATTGTGAGCATAGTAGTTGCTTTCAAAAGCTATCTGTGTTAACGGACGGAGAAATATGCATAATTTTTTTATAATAATGTGAATATTTTGACATGTAGCACTGTATGAAACGAGTACAACGATATAATATTAATGTAAATATTTTACATATTATACGAGTTTTATCAACTTGAAATATCGCGGGCGACGTCTACCTTTTCATTTTCGGCTCTGCGATATGGCCAACTTCGAATTGAGTATTATGATCAAATGACAATATGACATATGTCAATCTCTAATAGACGAGTCAGAAGTTGGCCATAACACAGGGCAGAAAATGAAACGGCAGACGTCGCCCGCGATATTTCAAGTCGATAAAATTCGTATAATATGTAAAATATTTACATTATATTATATATTGTCGTATTTGTTTCAAAAAGCGCTACAATTTTTATCATATTGAAATATTCATATTATTATATAAAAATTACGCATATCGAGTTACACAAAAGTTACTAGTTACAAATGTATCGAGTAACTAAATTTTCATCGTTACTTTGTTACACATGTAGCGAGATACCACTGTTATTCGATACATTTATAAGGAGTAACCATTTTTTTTTGTTAGTCAATACTTTTCTAACAGGTAACGAAATAAATTTCGTTACTCGCTGGGAAAGTATCGAGTAGCGAAAAAAAAATTTGTTACTCCTTATAAATGTATCGAATAACAGTGGCATCTCGTTACATGTGTAACGAAATAACGATGAAAATTTAGTTACTCGATACATTTGTAACTAGTAACAAGTAACGATCGATACAGATTTTATCTCTGATATTAATATTACCTTTAACTTTATAACATAATAATAATAATAATAACAAACATAATATACTAATAATTTTGTAAACAGTAAACAGCGCGTGACTATACATTCTAAAACCCCATGATTTACAGCTAATATCGTCCCTGAGCTCGAGCATCTTACGTCTCCGTGAGCAGCCTAAATACTATTAAACAAAAGGAATGGGGATGACAGCAGGCAAAATTAATCGAGAAGTGCAAACCGGCCGCAGACCTGATTTACATAATCTTTAAAAAAATATGTACTATACTCACAGAAAATAGAAAACACTTTTCATAAGCTAAAAATTGGACTATTTTCAAACCGCTAAAATTTGGCGAAAAATTATCATAGACACAAAAACAAAACAACATTTTGAAGCTTGAAGTTTTTTGAACTTTAACGCGCTATTGATAGCTTTTTAGAATTTGTTTACTTTCCTTGTTCTGTGCTTTAAGAAAGAACATATTATTTCGTTGTTAGAAAATACATATTTTTGATACTTTGTTGCTCTATATATTTTTCTTCAAATATTTAAGTCAAGTTCCATAAACTACACATACATTTTGCTTAAAAAACTTTTTTAAATTTTTTTGACGATTTTTTTTGACCGAGTTATACAATTTTGTAATTAAACCTGTATTTTTTAAAAATAAGAAAGGTAAAAAATTTTTAAAAATTATCAGTATCACATCAAAGTTGAAACTATAAAGCTTTAAAAAACTTTCTTAATTTCTTGTCTACAATGATTTTTCGCCGAGATTCAACGGTTTGAAAATAGCTCAATTTTTATAGTATGAAAAATGTTCCTTATTTTTTTTTTTAATAATGTATTGCTGCCACTTTAATCATGTGCGTGTTGTTTTGAGAAAGTCTGCAATTCTCGAAATGTGATGAATAGTGAGAATAAAGTTAATGAATGTGTATTTATTTCATAAAGAAGAAATCATATTAAAAATATTTAAAAAGAAATTTACAATTCTCTTTTTTTCTTTTTTCTTAAGATTGTAATTTGTGCCATTACTTTTTAAAAATAATTTGATTAATGGTATTAATAATTGTTATTTTATACATACATATACATATATACATATATTTGTTTCCAGGTTCAATCTGTATCTGAAGCTATTTATTCTACTGTTTATCATAATGGGAATAAAATGGTCCATGATGACAGTGTTTTGGTTATCTGAAAATATGTCGACTTATTTAATATATTTTATTTATTTGGTGGATACTATGCAGAATCTTTGCATCTTTATTATATTTGTATGGAAAAAGAATATCAAGCGGATGTTATTAAAGCGATTCGGCTGCGGTTTGTTTCCAGAAGATTGATGCGCAACAATTGCAACATTGTCGAGTACTTCGACATGTACCTTTTCAGCGTTATTTCTAAACTTATTATCAAGTTTTACTATTCGTTTTGTAAGACTTTATCACGGAATTTCTTTAAAATATTATAATTAATCATAAAATATTATAATAATATCATATTTTATATAAATATGTAAAATATTATTGTTGTATTGGAGACTGTAATAAAAACTTTGTGAATGATTTTTCAATAGAATTATTTGCTGTTGTAAAATTATCCTAACGTAATTTAATTTAATTTATTTCTAATGTTTAATTTTGTGCTTACAATGAATCTCTTATTGGTACATATTATTGCGAGTTAAATTAATGGTTGTAATCTCGTCAAAATTTTTAATGTTGTAAAGAATTGTTAAAAATATTGTGGTGTAAAATATTAATCAAAAAGATTATCTTTCAGGCAAATATATAACTTATAAAGAAAGAATAAAATACTGTCTATTCGACCAATATGATCTAAATGGATTACAAATATATGTATATGAATGCAATCATTTTAAATTGTTTAAAAATAGCATTCTTTTGTTTGATTTTCTCTCATGCAGTTATAATTTTGTATATACAGGGTGTCCCAGATCATTGGGAACAATACTAGGGTGCAGATAGAGCGGACTAAGCTGAGTCGAAAAGTCCTGTATCATATTTTTTTATAACGCTTAATAAAGGAGTGTCGTAACTCGAAATCGAATAACGTAATTACGACCTATAAAAGTAAAAAAGGAGCACAGTGCAAATTCAGCACTTCGTAAGCTGTTGCGCGCGCTCCCAAAACCGCGATTAAATGCAAGATATGCAATTCGTTGCAATATGCAATTAAGACATCGCGACCGAGTACCGAAAAATCACCTACTTTCGGACCATAAAAAGAGAGATAACGAGTACCTCGGGGCCGTATTCCGAAACTAAGTGGTGACGCGTATACTTGAAGAAACTGTGAGATTCTGTAAACGCCGACATTGTTACATCGCCGAAGCATCACCAAACCGAACTCTACGATACGTAAGCTGTACAAATAAATATTTTTGCACGGAATCTCTGCCTCGTGTTTCTCGACACTCGGAGTCCCAACTCCTAAGACGAACCGAACCCTTGGATCATCCCCAAAATTCCCGTTGTACCCGGAGAGGCACAACAGGAGTTATTATTGAGTAAAGTCTGGCGAATCAATGCCGATCTTTAGCCGGGCGCACGTCGGTGAGCCGCGCGCCTGGTAGTATGCGGCAGCGCACACTTCACGGCGCACGGCTCACCGACGTGCGCCCGGCTAAAGGTTGGCGCTGATTAACCAGACTTTACTCAATAATAACTCCTTTATTAAGCGTTATAAAAAATATGATACAGGACTTTTCGACTCAGTTTGGTCCGCTCTATCTGCACACGAGTATTGTCCCCAATGATCTGGGACACCCTGTATACAGGATGTCCGGTAAAGATTGTGCCAACGCTCGTGAGCGGGTAGAGCACGGTAAATTGAACAGGAAAGTCCTTTACCATTTTGCGACTTTTGTAATAATTATTGAGAAATTGTAACGCGGTCACCTCGCTCAACGCTCGGATCGGCTCGTCGGTGTCCGGGTTCGAGAGGAGGGGAGACTCAAGCTTACGAGACACAGTGTGGTTAGAAAGAGATCGTTTATTCAGATAGAGAAAGATAGATACAGCGTGCAGGGTCTGGCGATAACGTGCGGTGAAGGCGGTCGCTAGTAGCAGGATCGGCGTGACGCGCAGGCGTGAAGCGCCAAGCGTTGAGAAGCGCAAGATAGGTGCGGCGTGCAATGGTTCCGGTTTTATTTACATGCGCGGACGGCGTGATTAGAGCTAGCGACTTATTACTACCAGGCCTTATATCTAACGGACTTAGCACTAGACAGGACTTACTACTAGCAGGTCTTATAACTAGCGGACTTATTACTAGGTAAGCCTTAATACTACCGTGCGGTTATAACTAGCGAACTTATTCCTAGCGTGCGGTTATAACTAATGGACTTAAGACTAGGCAGTTCTTATGACTAACAGGCCTTATAACTAGCGGACTTAAGGTTACCCGGGTCTTATTACTAATAGGCTTATCTCTATCATGCGGCTATTATGTACAACGCGGTATATACATGCACCTTATCCTATGGGTTAGGTTAGGTGGTGAGGTATTGCGGGTAGTACCGAGTGTCACGTCGGGCCTACCTTGGCAACGGAAGCCGGCGAAACCCGGCAGGGCTGAGCGAAACCTCAGCCCGGGTAGGTGGTAGGAGCCGGCGAAACCCGACAGGGCCAAGCGAAACCTTGGCCCGAGGAATGGTGACAGGAGTCGGCGAAACCCGACGGGGCTGAGCGAAACCTCAGCCCGAAGGTAGAGAGAGCCGGCGAAACCCGGCAGAGACGAGAGAAACCTCGTCCCCGAGAGGTATTAGGTATTAGGCAGGTCGGTGTCTGGAGCTGGATGTCGGGACAGGATCTGGTTTCGATGTCTCGGCCGGCCGGGCTTATATACCCGGCCGGCGGCCCCCACTGTGCGTCGGCGGTCCGGCGGTGGGAGTCGGTACCGCGTGGGGACCGTGCGAGAGCGAGACAGAACGTGTCGGTGAGCGAGAGCGCGTGTAAAGCGAGAAAGCGCGTGTCGGTGAGCGAGAGCGTAGGCCGAGATCGCGTGCGCATGCGTTAAGCAATATGGCGGTGGCAGGATAGGTAAAGCTGGGTTAATAAGCAGGCCAGGTGTGTATATATATATATATTTTACGGCTATTTTACACGGTCGGTTATATATACTGGCCGTAGTAACGGCCCTGCCGTTACAAAATTAATTAAAAAAGATCGACCAATTCGCGTGAGTATAAGCGCGCAGTAAAAAGGGACAACCCATTGATGTGTGGTTGCTAGGACGCGGGAATCCATTATTATGTACTGCTCTAACGTAATCGTTGTCATTTGTAGAACGCTCCTCCCAAAACTTCGTCGCGCGCCTAGCAACCACAAACTTTTGGGTTGTCTCTGGGCCGTTCTTTCTCGCCGCGTGCTTATACTCACGCGAATTGGTCGATCCTTTTTAATTAATTTCTCAATAATTACTATGAAAATCGCAAAATGGTAAAGGACTTTTCTGTTCAGTTTACTGTGCTTTACCCGCTCACGAGCGTTGGCACAATCTTTACCGGATACCCTGTATATACAGGGTGTTCCGGAACAACCTTCCGTCCGTGAAATGACGTATTCCTGATACAATTCTAAGACGATTTTTCCTTTACCAAAATTTGAATTGAAGCGTAATTTTTGAGTTATAAGCAAAAATAGTTAGCAAATCACGCGTCGAGTACAGAAGGCAGGCAGGAGCGGCACGGCGCGACGCGCCGAGGCGCGCCGCGAGCGCCCGGCACAGCTGACCGTCTGATTACTACCGCATGAGTCGCTAACTATTTTATCTTACAACATAAAATTATGCTTTAAATAAAATTTTGGTAAAGAAGAAAATATGTCAGAATTATGTCAAGAATACGTGTTTCTTAAAATAACGTCACTTTAACAATAGTTGTTGCGGATCGCCGGCCGTCGGACACTGCAATCAGCTGATTGCTAACGCGATGTGTGTATGGCGGAGTGTATGTGCGTAAAAGAAAGAAAGAGAGAGAGAGAGAGAGAGAGAGAGAGAGAGAGAGAGAGAGAGTGAGGAAGGGAAGCAGGGAGAGACGTTTATACACACGCACGCACATACGCATACACTTTTTTCTCGCTCTCTTTCTCTCTTTTACACAACACTCATACATTCTCTCATTCAGTCACTCAATCACTCACTTACTCACTCACCTGTTCACTCACCTGCTCACTCACAGCGAATCTTCATGCTATGTATTGTTAACTGCTGCACGGTTATTATTATTTAGCGACGGACCGCTAAAACTGAAACCTTCGCATCGTAAATGCAATAATTTCGAAAACGTAATAATGTATAATACATGCTTTTTAAAATAATAATTATTTAGTATAATTAGAAATAGTTATTAATTATGATAAATAATTAATTTTTTTAAATACGTCATTATACGTTTCATGTTTTCTACCGCATTCGCAATGCGAAGGTTTTAGAAGATCGTTCGTCTTATCTCGCATCGATCACGCGCCAAGCGCACGTCGTAACTTGCATGTCGCTACATGTCGGGTACATGTCGCGTTTCTCGGCGGCGCTAGGCAACGTAACAATGTGGTCGCGCAGTCTCCGCGGTCCGTCGCTAAATAATAATAACCGTGCAGCAGTTAACAATACGTAGCATGAAGATTCGCTGTGAGTGAGCAGGTGAGTGAACAGGTGAGTGAGTAAGTGAGTGAATGAGTGACTGAATGAGAGAGTGTATGAGTGTTGTGTAAAAGAGAGAAAGAGAGCGAGAAAAAAGTGTATGCGTATGTGCGTGCGTGTGTATAAACGTCTCTCCCTGCTTCCCTTCCTCACTCTCTCTCTCTCTCTCTCTCTCTTTCTTTTACGCACATACACTCCGCCATACACACATCGCGTTAGCAATCAGCTGATTGCAGTGTGCGACGGCCGGCGATCCGCAACAACTTTTGTTAAAGTGACGTTATTTTAAGAAACACGTATTCTTGACATAATTCTGACATATTTTCTTCTTTACCAAAATTTTATTTAAACCATAATTTTATGTTATAAGATAAAATAGTTAGCGACTCATGCGGTGGTAATCAGACGGTCAGCTGTGCCGGGCGCTCGCGGCGCGCCTCGGCGCGTCGCGCCGTGCCGCTCCTGCCTGCCTTCTGTACTCGACGCGTGATTTGCTAACTATTTTTGCTTATAACTCAAAAATTACGCTTCAATTCAAATTTTGGTAAAGGAAAAATCGTCTTAGAATTGTATCAGGAATACGTCATTTCACGGACAGAAGGTTGTTCCGGAACACCCTGTATATATGTACATAAAATTTATTATAAGTTAAAGAAAATAGTAAATTGCTGCACATAAAATGCAAAATTAGCTAAAAATATAGTTTTGTATTCTTAATTAAATATCATGATGCACGAATATTTTTGCGCAATATGCACAAAATAAGAATTGTAATAGTAAACTTAATTTTCAACAAATTTAAATTTTAAACATTAAAAAAATCCAAGAAATAATTCTTTTTTAATAGTTTTTTCTAACACTGTGTAATTACCACTGTGTATAATAATTATTAGCGCTATATGTACATTATATTTTGATATATCTAGTAATCAAGCAAAATAAGTGATATTCTCGTAAAGCAAAATAACTGATTTTCTAAAAATAATTGTTAATGATTTATGCACTGATGTGTGCCATATGAGGTACGGACAATTGCAAAACGGATCTTACGTAACATTTACTGTCAGCTATTAACAGATATATTATCACCTATAAAGTAAGATTTAAAAATATAGGAGATTTTTCTTGCTTTTGTACCGAATTAATCGTTTTCCGAGGTGAAAGTTCTTCGATTTATTATATATTTAATATAAGTATAAAATCTTCATTATTTGCCTCTTTTCTAATCGCTTCATAAAGCAGTTTTTAGATACTTTTACGTCAGACTTGAGGAAGGGTGGAGTCAATGGAAGAGCGCAACAACTATCTTTATTATCCCGAAATCAAACGCCTACCCAGATAGCAAGGTGTCGTCATTATAACGTCATGATTTAGTCACTGGTTACATCAAATTCATTTTTGTAATAAAAGTGACGTTAAAATGACGGTCCTAAGTCACAGACGCCATTGACGTCATATTTATGACGATAAAATGATGACATTTCTCTAATATAAGATGACGTATATACGATATATAAAATTGGTGAACTTTGACTACTTTTCAAAATTTACCATTCTTTCAGTAGTACAAATCCATCGGATTTTTAACTCTTTATCAAATAAAATAATAAATTGTAACGTCTTTTTTTAATCGTCCATCACAAGGGCGGAATTGCTCGGCCGCAGCGCGGGCTTCCGTTCTTTCGTTTTAGGGAGAGAGAGCGACCCGAGCGCGGGTTCGGATGCGATCCCGCGATTTTGTTGCGCTTTGGCGATAATTTTAGAGTTTTAACGTATAGGTGGAAGATGCGAATGACGAGATCTCATCCGGGGATAGCAAGGTGCAAGAGAGGCTAATGTACAGGGTGAATGGAGGCCCGATTCCGTATACACGGAGTACGCCAGGTAATGTCATCCTGCCTTCTTCAATAATATCTGTAATTCGGCCAGAGAATGGTCGCTGTTGTATTTTTAAGAAAACCACTGTCCACAGAATCGACAGAGATACGGAAGAAGACCACTCTGCATACAATTAGCATGGGAGCCCCGACGCGGAGCTACAGGACTGCACCCGACGCATGCGAGCCTGGAATCTCGATCCTGATGAAATCCCGGATCGATAAGGAACTCGAAAGGAAGAGCATCTGGAATTTCGGAGGGACATAAAAGGGCCAGGCCGGCTTGTACGCTGCCGCAGAATATCCTCCATATCCAAAGGAAGAGGCGAAAGATGAAACGATTGAGGGCCAGAAAATCAATACCGTGAGAGTCATAAGGACCAACAAGACTACGCGACAGTCTTGAGGACTCGGAAGCGTCATAGGTGGCTTATTTACACATTAATGTGCCGGCGTATCTCCTGCTGGCCTTCCACTCGTCACTGTTCGGCGGACCGACGTGAGGAACGGAGGCCTATCGAAATCCATCGAAATCCTGGGAAACGAACTACGCACCGGACGCTGAAAACCGGTAAGACGAACGTCGTCGGGTCGTAAATGGGGTTGCCAACCGGTTTTGACCCGAACTGTCAGGTTTTCAAGAGTCTTGTCCGGTGTCCGATTGACAAGTCAAACCGGACGTCATATGTCCGATTTTTAAGTACATATAAATAATAAAATAAAATTTAAATGATAGATTTAAAAGATTAATTATGCTAGATCTAAACCTAATCTATTAAAAGCAGTAAAAATACGGAAAAATACAACTTTAATTAAATGAGCTCAGACAGATTTATATCATCAAATTTTGTTTTTCTTGCTAAAATACTTTTATTACTTAAAATTTTCTTATTTTCTTCAACAATATATATTTTATGTTTATATCACACTGTAATTTATATCACAAATTTTATTTTTCTTGCTGAAATACTTTTATTACTTTTCTTATTTTTGTTCAAAAAATATATTTTGTTTTAATAAATGTTAAATGTTCTTTATTTTAACGTGTTAAATGTGTTAAATATTTTAACAAATGTTAAATGTATGTGTAAAATTTAAAATATTTAATTTTATGTTCAAAAATAAAATGTCATATTAAATAATAGTAGTTTATTTTATTCATCTAAATTCTGTTTTCAAAATTGTTTAAAAAACAATATTGTAAGCAATTTCTAATAAAATTTTGTATTTAATCTTGTTTTATGATTACTGTTTTTGTCCGGTTAGATTTCGTTTCCAAAGACGAAATGTCCAGTAATTTAAATTTCTGGATTTGGCAAGCCTAGTTGTAAAGCCGCTAATTTCGAGCATGATTCGGAGAAGTTGCGCCAGATATTAATTGCTGCCGTAAATTAAAATTTCCTTTATCGAATTCGCATGTTGCTATTTCACGGAATAACCGGCCGAAGGCGAATCGACTCATCTGTGCCTCTTTCTCGCGTAAGTACTCTCTCTCCTGGGAACCTTCTCGCCGACAATCATAATTGTATCTTTATTGCTATTGTTTTTGATATCTCATTTTTGTCTCGCAGCGAGCTCATATACCGCGAATATTCCGCATCTTGCATATACTTCGTGCATTGTGAAAATCTCGTATGTTGCGTATGTGTCGACTTTTCTCGATATTTTCTTTAATATGTAATTATTATAATACTATCCGAGTATTGATACCGCGAGGTCTGTACACGATATAGATTTTCGAGATCCCGAATATTATATTATGTTACGTTAGTTGCCTATTTAGTTTCTCTCTCTCTTTTGTGCAGCGTCCGTCGTTCGCTGTCGCAGTATTATTGTACGCCTGAGATCGCGGAATTAAAAGACGAGTTAGATTCATGTAAAATTATCGAGATTATCCCGCGAATACGAACTAATGTCGCGAATTAACGGCTGCTATACGAGCGCCTTTGTATTTCTTGCTGTACGACACCTTTGGAATTTAACGTGAGTGAGTGCAGGCTACATAATGAGATCTAAAGGATTTTTTTGTCGCTACCGAGGCCCGAACAAGCCCCGCGCGTCAGGAAATTCTCATCGTCATCTAATCGATTTTTGCTCGCGCGTGCCGTGAAATATGATGTTCTTGCGCTCGATCACGGTAGAACGTTGAAGCCGAAGAACCGGCCAATCTCTCGGAATTATATTTTATATTCTTTTCACCTATTCCTATTTGTCAATATATCCTTATTTTATCATATCTTTGTCTCTTAAAAATTTCAGACTGCCTATCTCGATTCTCTCCCGTCCTTTCGTATGAATCACCCTCTCTACCAATTTCATTAACTGAGCGGTCGCGAATTCTGCCGTGGCGATTATTCCTCGATCTAGTATTTATTAGTTTTTCGCGAGTTTTGTGTGGCGCGAATTCTCGCGCCTGGCGCTCAACCTATCGCTATGGATATTTGTTCTTGTATGAGATCGAGCTATCGTATATCGCGCCGAAGGTGTGCCGTCCCAGACAACACGCATGTCCTACAAACATCTTAAAGACGTCTTAAAAATGATGTCTTTAAGATACTACCATAAATATGTCTTCTAGATGTCTTTAAAATGACTTTTTAAGACGTCTTTAAGACATTACTAAAAGACATCTTTAAGATAACTTTTTAAGACATCTTTAAGACGTTACCAAGAAAAGACGTCTTCAAGACATCTTTAAGATGACTTTTTGAGACATCCCAGGTAGCAATATAAAGTGTCGTCATTATAACGTTATTTTAAGGTTATTTTTCGCCATATGACATCAGTCGACTAAATAATGACGTAACACAGACGTGATATTTTTGAAGACATATTATCGTCACAGAAATAACGTCATTTAATCGTCTGTTTAAGAGTATTTTGTAACGGCAGGGCCGTTACTACAGGGATGACCTATGTAAACCCGCAAATATATATACACATATACACGACTTGCTTATTCTGCCCAACCTTACCTATCCCGCTGCCGCCATCTTGCTTGCCGCCCGCATGCGTTCTCACCACTGATGCCAGAATTGAGACGCGAGCAACACGACTCCGTACTGGTGGGGATACACACACAAGCGTAAACCGTGTACATGTAATGCGCAGATCGCTCTGCGCATTACACGTACACGGTTTACGTTTGTGTGTGTATCCCCACCAGTACGGAGTCGTGTTGCTCGCGTCTCAATTCTGGCATCAGTGGTTCTCACTCTCGACCGGCGCTCTCGCTCACCGGCACGCTCTATCTCTCTCGCGGGGTCCCCACGCGGTACCGACTCCCACCGCCGGACCGACGGCGTACAGTGGGGGACGCCGGCCGGGTATATAAGCCCGGCCGGCCGAGACATCGGGACCAGATCCTGTCCCGACTTCCAACTCCTGGCATCGATCTAACCACTACCTACTACCTCTTGGGGCTAAGGTTGTACTCAGCCGCGCCGGGTTGAACCGGCTCTCTATACCTCGGGCCAAGGTTGCACTTGGCCCCGTCGGGTTGAACCGAGTCCTGTCTCGACCGCTACACGGGCTGAGGTTGCACTCAGCCCCGCCGGGTTGCACCGGCACTTACCTACCTAGGGCCGAGGTTGAACTCAGCCCTGTCGGGTTGAACCGACTTCTGTTGCTCAGGCAGTGCTCGACGTGACACTCGAACCTGTCGGCAATACCTAGCCGCCTAACCTGACAGTAGTGTATAAGTGCATGTACAGACCGCGCTGTAAATATTAGTCGCATGATAGAGATAAGTCCGCTAGTTCTAAGCCTCGTAGTAATAGACCTGCTAGTCGTAAGCCTGTTAGTACTAAGTCCGCTAGTTATAACCGCATCCTAGTCTTAAGGCCTGCTAATAATAAGACCTGCCTAATCCTAAGTTCGTTAGTTATAACCGCATCCTAGTCTTAAAACCTGCTAGTAATAAGACCTGCCTAGTACTAAGTCCGCTAGCTATAAGGCCTGTTTGTAATAAGTCCTCTAGCTCTAACCGCGCCGTAGTCGCATGTAAATAAAACCGGGAACGATCGCACGCCGCACCTGTCTTGCGCTTCTCGCCGCTTTGCGCCTATCGCTTTGCGTCTCCGCTTTGCGCCCCGTACCCTGCTACCAGCGACACCGCTCCACGCACGACATTGCCAGACCCTGCACGCTGTATCTATCTTTCTCTCACTGAATAAAGTATCTTCTC
Source organism: Formica selysi (assembly GCA_009859135.1). Taxonomy (NCBI): domain Eukaryota; kingdom Metazoa; phylum Arthropoda; class Insecta; order Hymenoptera; family Formicidae; genus Formica; species Formica selysi. Next base: position 138,640 of record WHNR01000036.1, read on the forward strand.
TACCTATACTGTGTCTCGTAAGTTTGAGTCTCCCTTCCTCTCGAACCCGGACACCGACGAACCGATCCGAGCGTCGAGCGAGGTGACCACGTTACATGGCGCCCGAATAGGGACCTGCTCCGTAGAGACTCTAGCTTGCGTGCGCACCCCGATGAAAATCTCCTGGATATACTTGCTAATGAAAGCCCAGCTCGCGATTATTCTAGTCTCCCACGGTCTCGACAGTACCGGAACTATCGACACGTTGTGACATCGACTGCGTCAATTCGTAACAAAGAACCCAGGACTGTTCCCCGAACACGACAACGCCGACATGCCGAACAAGGGAGAAACAACACCGGTACGGCCCGAGCCAATCCCAGACCATACCGAGACGAATTCAGACCATACCGAGCCGACCCCAGACCATGCCGAACCGGCTATACCCGACCCGACCGCGATGCTAGATCGAATCCAAAAGTGGGGCCTATGCTTCGAAGGCAAGGACCCATTCGCGTTTATAGAGCGAATTGAGGAACTAAAGCGATCCTACCGCTACGCCGACGAATTCCTCCTCCTCGGGCTACCCGAAATGCTACGCGGGAACCCCTTGTTGTGGTACCGCAACAACCACGAAGATTGGACCACCTGGGATGCCTTTTGCGCTGCCTTCCGACTGAAGTACCTCCCACCCGACTATCAGGATCAAATGCGGCAAGATGCCCAAGCCCGGAGACAAAGACCTGGGGAGTCTTTCGGCCAATACGCCACGGACCAGCTAACGATGATGAGGCGCGCCAGGGCTACACACCACGGGAGAAGGCCCGCTTACTGTATAATAACTTGCACTCCAGCTACCAGCTGTACATTCGAGCGGCAGAAGCCACCAGCGTCGCCGAGCTAAGCGCCCGAGCGGCCGAGCACGAGAAGGTCCTGCGCCGGCAGAAAGAGGAACAACCACCGGCCCGCAGCATGCCAAGCTCACCGGTCGCCGCCGCCACGTACAGCCGGGAGGAATGTTGCTGGCGCTGCAAGCAGAGAGGCCACACGCGGCTCGACTGCAAGAGACCGCCGCGCAAGTTCTGTTCTCGCTGCGGCAGAGACGGGGTGCTCACCCGCGACTGCCATCCACCGTCGGGAAACGGCTTTCGAGCCGGGGAAACAGCGGCCACCGCCCGACCCGCTCCAACCCAATAAGGTTCACACCTAGGCCGCATCTAAAGATACGAGTGCTCGACCGACACATATGGGCGCTACTGGACTCCGGCTCCGAAGTCTTATTTGTGAGCTCGGCTACGGCAAAACGCGCCAAATACTGCGGCCACCCCCTCGGGGGGTGACCCAGCAGATCAACTTGGCCTACGGCACCACGGTCCCAATCACGCAAACAGTAGACATACCGATCACCGTTACCGACCGCACCGTGGTCCACAAGTTTCAAGTCATGCCGAACCTCAGCGGACCGATCCTAATCGGCATCGACCTATGGGCTAAACTCGGGGTCGCCCTCCGACCGCCAAGACCAGCGATCCGCCGATGATAGGGGAAATTTCGGCCGGGCTTACGCCACGCACCATAAACGAAGACCGCCGACTACAGGAGTTCCTCCACCGGGAGCTATCAGCCTTCGAGGCCGTGCGCGGCCCGACCGATCGAATCAAACACCGGATCCATCTAACAACCAACCAGCCGATTAAGCAGCGATACCTGCCCCGTAATCCGGCCATGCAGGCCGTAATTGACCGGGAAATCCGCAAGATGGAAGAGGCGGGCTTGATCGAGCCGTCACAAAGCGCCTGGAGCTCCCCGGTGGTGCTCGTAAAGAAGAAAGACGGCACCTATCGGTTCTGCATCGACTTTCGCAAAGTCAACGACGTGACGCAGAAGGACGCCTATCCACTGCCGCACATCACGGCCACGCTCGATAAGCTACGGGGCGCCCAGTACTTTAGCACCCTGGATCTAAAAAATGGGTACTGGCAAGTCCCGCTGGCACCCGAGAGCCGCGTTCACCGTACCAGGGAAGGGACTCATGCAGTTCCGAACCATGCCGTTCGGGCTGCACTCGGCCCCCACCACGTTTCAGCGCCTCCTAGACTCCATCCCGGGGGCCAGAGCTGGAGCCCAACGTTCTGGTATACCTGGACGACATCGTTGTGGCCAACCCAATGTTCGATAAACACCTGGAACACCTGGCCGAGGTCTTCCGACGCCTGCGCACCGCCAGACTTCGACTTAATGTAGACAAATGCCACTTTTGCCGGAACAGCCTCCGATACTTGGGCCACGTCGTCGATCGGCACGGCATCCGCACCGACCCCGCCAAGGTGAGCGCCATCGCCGACTGGCCAGCGCCAACCAGTCTCCGGCAAGTACGACAATTTCTGGGCTTAGCGTCATGGTATCGGCGCTTTATCGCGGATTTCTCCGCACTGGCCGCGCCGCTGACACGTCTGACCCGCAAGAACGCCCACTGGACGTGGACCGCCACCGAAAACGAGGCCTTCCAACGCCTCAAAGGGGCCCTGACTTCCGCCCCGGTGTTCGCGTGCCCAAATTTCGGAGTGCCGTTCACCCTGCAGACCGACGCCAGCATGCACGGGCTGGGCGCCGTCCTAACTCAACAGCTAGCCGAAGGAGAGCGGGTCATCGCATACGCTAGCCGGACGTTGAATCAGGCCAAACGAAATTACAGCGCGACCGAGCTGGAGTGCCTCGCCGTCGTCTGAAGGATCCGCCGGATGCGGGACTATCTGGAGGGATACCGATTTACCGTACTCACCGACCATCAGTCTCTACGATGGCTTCAACGCCTGGAGGCCCCGTCAGGATGACTGGCACGCTGGATGATCGAACTTCAACAATACGACTTCGAATTCAAATACCGATGAGGCACCCAGAACCAGGTGGCCGATGCGCTCTCTCGCCAGCCCGAGGTAGTCGCAACACGGCAAATCCCGCCATGCGCCTGGTATCGCCGGATCAAACAGGACGTCCAGACCCAACAAGCCGACCGGCCGTATTACCAAATAGGCGACGGGCTCCTATACCGACATATACTCCACGACTTAGACTTCCGGGAAATACCCGCCGACGCACAGTGGAAACAATGCGTCCCGATACCCGAACGTACCGCTCTACTCGAATGCTGGCACGACGACCCGGCTGCCGGACGCTTAGGGACCGCCAAGACCATGGCCCGCATCGCCCAGCAGTACTATTGGCCAGGGATGCTCCGGGAAATCGCCCGATACGTACGCTCCTGCGCGACCTGTTTAGCCCACAAGGCATCGCAACAGCGACCCGCCGGCACGCTGCATACCGGTCGCCGCACCATGGCAGCAGGTCGCAATCGACCTGGTGGGACCACTGCCCCGCTCCAACCAAGGACATACGTGGCTATTCACGATGCAGGATCGGTTCACGAAGTGGCTAGAAGTCACGCCTCTGCGGAAGGCCACCGCAGCCAACGTCACGAAGGCCTTCGTTGACCAAGTCGTGTACCGACATGGGTGCCCACAGTGGGTCATATCGGACAACGGGACCCAGCTAAAATTCAAGCAGCTAGAACGACTGCTGACCACGTTTGGAATCCAACACCGCACCTCACCGCCCTACACGCCGCAGTGCAACCCGGTGGAGCGGGCCAACCGGACCATCAAGACAATGGTGGCACAATACGTGGGGCGGAACCAAAAGACGTGGGACGAGCACATCACCGCTCTCCGATATGCGTTCAACACCGCATGGAGCGAGGCCACACCCCTGCCTACCTCAATCACGGGAGAGAACTCGCCAGGCCGCACCCGGAAGACCGGCGCCAACCGGAAAACGCAGCACCGCCAGACACGACCCACCGGCGGCTACAAGAGGCATACGAGCTCGTAGCGCAGGCATTCCAACGCCAAGCACGACACTATAATCTGCGACGGCGGGATTGGAGGCCAAGATTGGGGGAGCTCGTATGGAAGAGGAATCATACCCTCTCCGACAAGGCCAAGGCATTCAACGCCAAATTGGCCCCGAAGTTCGTGTGGCCCTTGGAGGTGCGGAAGATCATTTCGCCAGTCATCGTCGACCTCCGGGATCAACGCGGGCGCTGGCACCGGCACGTGCATGTGCAGGACATCAAGGCGCACCCGGACCAACCCGAAACCGAAGACTAACGCCTGGCCGCCGGAACCCGCCATGCATCCACCACCGGAACCCGCCATGCATCCACCACCGGCGGGCAAATCACCGTCACTCGGCGATTACCGATTGCCAACGCCGATAACGCGCGATAACGACACGGTTATCGATCACGGGCGTCGATATCCGCGAAACCCACCGACCCCGGGGAAGTCACGCTTACCGATCACAAGAGTCGGTACAAGCAGAAACAGTCGCAATATCCGATAACGGCGAGATTACCGACCCCGGACACCGATACACGTATCACTCGCGGTTACCGATCCGGAGCGCCCCAAACCCGCGATGCTCAACCGAGGGCGTGACCAGTAATGACCGATAACGCGCCAGGACCATCCTAAAAACCGCGCATACCGCATACCGGACATTTCAGAAACGCGTATAAAGGGCCGAGCACCGAACCGCGAGCGAATCAATCGACGAGCAAACCGCACCATGCCGACAGAAGCCGAACGCCGGCAACTGATAGATTTGTTTGGACGTTGATCCGAGGACGAGGAAGGCGAATTCCCCGACGGCCCCGGGCCAACGCCCGTCACGCCGCCACGGACACCGGATTCACCCGACCGCCACCGACGACCAGCACCCCGCGTCGGAACCGCGATCCAGCGGGGCGACGCAGACAACAGGAGGAAGATCCTCCTCCTGTCCACGCCGCCACCACCACCACCGGACCAGCGCGGGCAGGCACGTGCCCGGCAACAGGCCCCGCGGGCCAACTGGCCGGCACCAACCATGTGCCCAGCAGCCGCCGGCACCGCGGCACCACGACCACCGCCAGCACCGCCACGATGCGCCGCCACCGCCAGAGACCACCCAGCACCGCCACCACTAAAGGCAGTGGGCGCCCACCCAGCGGCGCCCATCACCGTCTAGGTGGCTCCGGGGACCACCACCCGAGTCCCACAACTGTACACCATGTACGCCGCCACCGCGCCTGGACCCCGGAGGGCCTTTGGGTCCTCCGGTTCAATGGGAATGGCACCCTGCGCAGCAGCCGCCTACGACCCCGTAACGCCACCATCTAACTGGGGAGGGTGATGCTGCGAGCACGCGTCTAAAAGACTCGAGACGCAGGGCAGGACCTCCGGAACGTGGTTTATCATTTACTGATTAATTAACTAATGTTGTAAATACGTCAATATTAAAATTAACGTATTTATATAAGAAAAATAATAAATATTTTATGATACTTATAAAGTTTACATGACTTTCTGTTCAAAACCCTTAAAAATATAGTATTATTATATTACAATTGTTATATGTGCATGTTTATCTATATCCAAAATTATTAATTATTTAATATCTCATAAAAAATGTTATTGCGTGCAACATTTCAAAACTTTACAAAAAGATAGTTCATACTTCAGCCGCTAGTTCGTTTATTTACCGCTATGGGACGCGCGATGCACCCCATCTCGTATTTGAGTTTCTGTCATGAGAATTATATAAAGCTTGCAAAGAGCAATTGGCAAGAGATTAAAAATGTAATTATTCCTATCAGTTTAATTTCTGATGCAGTCCCAATATAGGGAATTCAGATATCAGACTGATAGTTTAAAAATCGGGCAGATAAATATCCGAAAAAGTTAAAATCATCCGTTTATATATATATATGTATGTATGTATGTATGTATGTATATAAAATCATATTTATTACATTTGTAATTCCATTAAAATATTTTATAATAATTCTGTTTATTATTATATTTGATAAAAAGTTAAAATTCCGATGGATTTGTACTATTGAAAGGACGGTAAATTTTGAGAAGTAGTCAAAGGTTCATCAATTTTATACGTCATCTTATACTAGAGAAATGTCGTCATTTTATCGTCACTTTTACGTCGTTTCAAAGGTGAATTTGACATAACCAGTGACTGAAAAACGACGTTATAATGACGACACCTTGCTACCTGAGATCTTTAAGACATTATCAAAAAAACGTCTTCTACGAACCAATTCGTCGATCGTCATTTTTTGCAGTTAATGCGCTTTGCGTTATTTATTTTTTTAATGGCGAGAGCTATCGGACACGGAAGGTCCATCCGAGTAGAGTTTGCCATCTTCGTGGCCCAAGTTAAGTGAGTTATTTTAAGTGATATACCAAGTTGAGTGAATTAATATAGTTGAGTTACGAGATAGCGAAGGAGTAGATCATCTGTACGTGACAAAGGTAATATTTATTCAAATATAAATTTTTTTAAATTTAATACACACACTATATATATGTAGGATGTCTGGAGTCAATCGCGTCACCCGTCGTATGCAGATAGAGCAGATAAAACCGAGAAGAAAAATTCTTTACCATTTTGTGATTTTTGCAACAATTATTAAGAAATTAATTTAAAAAGATCAGCCAATGCGCAGGAGTATTAGCACGCAGCGAGAAAGGCGACACATTGATATGTGATTGCTAGGACACGAGAATCTAGCGTTATGTACTGCTTGTACGTAACCATTGTCATTTGTAGAGCACTCCTCCCAAAACTTCATCGCGCGCCTAGCGACCGCATACTTTTGGGTTGTCTCTTCTCGCCGCGCGCTTGTACTCGCGCGAATTGGTAGATTTTTTTAAATTAATTTCTCAATAATTATTACGAAAATTGCAAAATGGTAAAAGACTTTTCTTCTCGGTTTTATCTATTCTACCTGCACACGACGGGTGATGCAATTGACTCCGGACACCTTGTATATATATGTATATATATGTATACAGGGTGGGGAAAAAGTCCCGGACCCTTGAAATATCTCGGAAGGATTGAGATATAGAAAAAAATGTTTCAGACAAAAGTTGTATGGTTTCGAGGGGGCCACATGATAAAAGTATGGACTTGACCTTGAGTGACCTTTTTAAGGTGAGGTTAATGTGATCGATATTTTCTTAAATGAAACCCCCATTTTTTATTGCATATTCTAGTACCTTATCTCGAAAGCTTTTCAAAACACTATAATAAAATTTTTTTTCATTAAGTACTTTTTGAGTTATTTTATATTATAATCTGACATATTTTGATATAAAAAATAAACTATCTCGTAAAATATTTAGTTTTTAATAATCTTACCGTAATACTTTTATGTACAGAATAATGAGATAAATCAATTGGTATAAAAAAATAATTATTTAAACAAATACATTGTAAATAATTACATATTTTTTCTTAAAAACAATTATTTGTCTTTTTTAAACCAATTGATTTGTCTCATTATTCTGTACATAAAAGTATTACAGTAAGATTATCGAAAACTAAATATTTTACGAGATATTTTATTTTTTATATCAAAATATGTCAGATTAAAATATAAAATAACTCAAAAAGTACTTAATGAAAAAATACTTTATTATAGTATTTTGAAAAGCTCTCGAGATAAGCTACAAGAAAATGCAATAAAAAGTAGGAGTTCTCGTTTAAGATTTCAAAGTTCCCCTCAGCCCTCTCTAGAAAGGGAACGGAAGCAATTTTATGTTTAATTAGAAATGCCCCTCGAAAACATGAAACTTTCTCATGAACAATTTTTTGATTCGACAAATATTTTTAGAGTTATTAGCTTGTAACACTTTACGTGGGCCACCCTGTATATTATTAATATAATCTGTTTTTGTTGCAAATTGATGTATTTGTTTTTTTATATTGTCTATTTAAATATTTTTTTATTTGTGATTTTTATAATAATGGTTATTTTATGCAATGAAAAATTTGTTTAAAAATGTATTATAGGTAAATTTTATATTTTACTTTTGATGTTTTTATTAGTATATTTTGTTTTTGAATTTGAAATACCTGAAATTATCTAACATTAATATTATATATTATAAATATTATCAAATATTTTATTTGATTTTTGTAGAATACTTTTGCGTGTGTATAAAAAAACTTATAAAATGCCGATGACAAAAAAATTTAGAGATTTATCTCGGAGCCAACAAAATCGACGTTTATTGCTTGCACGACAAAATAATGATAAGTACAATTTTTATAATACAAAATGTCTTCCAAAAAAGCAGAATTTAAGTACAATAGAATTACATAAAGTGAACACAGATATGCCAGATGCAGATAAAACAAAAAATAATATTGAATCTGCAGAAATATTGAATCTGAATAATATTGAATCTGAAGAATTTTATATAACATACGAGGGCTGTATGATAAGTACCCGTATTTAACGACTGATAGCGCCACTGACTCAAAATCTGTATACCATCGTTTAACGCCATCTTTCGAACGACGCCTGTCAAAATTTCAAACAGATTTATCGAGTAGTTTTGTTTTGATAGCTGTTGAAAGTGGTTAAGTTTGTGTTTGTTTGCAACTACGGAAAAAGAGCAATATCGGTCAGTGATTCGACTCCTTTTTTTGGATGGGAAGACGTGTGAGGAAATCAAAGTGAAGTTGCATGCCGTTTATAAGGACCATGCACCTTCGATGACTAGCATCAGATATTGGTTCAATGAATTCAAGCGTGGCCGAACATTTGTTTTTGATGAAGAGCGCAGAATTCGACAAATCATATTTTTTGGATGGCTTAAAAAAGTTGGAATATACACGCTGGACTGCGTGTATAGAGCTGAAAGGAGATTATGTTGAGAAACAGATAAAAAAAAATTTTTTTTAATGCGTTTCCTTCCCTAACACGGGTACTTACCATACAGCCCACTTTGTATAGTAATACAAAAAAACAAAACGATACTTTACAGCAACGATTGCATATTACTGAATACAATGTGACGCAAACATCCTTAACGGCCTTATTAAATATTTTACGGGAAGAAAGCCATAATGAATTGCCCAGTGATGTCAGAACTATTTTAGGCACACCTAAAAATACAGTTTTTTGCGAATATGGGGCTGCACATTATTTTTATTACGGTTTAGAAAAGGCATTACGTAAAAAATTGGAAAATTATAAAAATATAAATAATGTTATCGAAATAAATATAAATATTGATGGCCTTCCTCTTTCTAAAAGTTCACAGAGTCAATTATGGCCTATACTTGGCCAAATCTATAATATAGAACTCATAACAGAATCTTTTTTGATCGGTGCCTATCACGATTATAAAAAAACCTACAGATGCAAGCAATTTACTATTAGAATTCTGTAATGAATACCGCATCCTACAAAAAAGAGGATTTCTTTTTAAAGATAAAAATTATTATGTAAAAATCCGAGCAGTTATTTGTGATGCTTCTGCAAAATCTTTTGTTACTGGAACGAAAGGGCATAATGCATATTTTGGTTGCGGAAAATGTTGTTGTGAAGGTGATTATTACAATCATAAAATTGTTTTTTTAGGTGAAAATGCCCCGCTAAGAACTAATAATGATTTCCACAATCGGAAAAATGAAGAACATCATGTTTCCATTTCACCCTTTGAAGATTTGCCTATAGATATGATTCATAATTTTCCATTGGATTATATGCATTTGATATGTTTAGGAGTGATGAAAAAAATGTTGCATTTATGGATTAAAGGAAACCATATATCACGGTTACGTGCAGCAGATATAGAGGCACCCCTATCGAGCTAGCCCCTCCCCACCTTGCAAAAATAAAAAACAGATAGCGCACAATTATGAGCTATTTATGAGCTTTCATATCCCGCAAATTAAAAATTTTGAGCTCGTTGCACTGCGCAGGAATTTAATACTTTTGGTGGGGGGGCTGAGTCAACATCGACTCAGCCCCCTCACCATTTAAAAATAAAAATATTCAATCAATCTTTGCGGCAGAATTAGGAGCTATTTATGAGCTTTTAAACTAATACAGTTTTAATTTTTGAGCTCATCCCCTTAATACATAAAACCACCCTACGTCTCCCCAGCACAAGAGAGAACTATACTCAAAATCAAAGAAATTAATTATTTTCCGACTAAATATTGTTTATCGATTTATAAGCTCGCAAAATATGCGAATTTCGATTATTAAGCTACAACCCCTTTATAATAAAACCATGCCACATCTCCTCGGCACAAGAGAAAACTATACTTAAAATGAAAGAAATTAATTATTTTTCAACTAAATATTGTTTATCGATTTATGAGCTCGCAAAATACGCGAATTTCGATTATTGAGCTGCAACCCCTTTACAATAAAACCGCCCCACATCTCCCCGGCACAAGAGATAACTATACTTAAAATGAAGGAAATTAATTATTTTCCAGCTAAATATTGTTTATCGATTTATGAGCTCGCAAAATACGCGAATTTCGATTATTGAGCTACAACTCCTTTACAATAAAACCACCCCACATTTTTCCGGTACGTGCATTTTGATTATTGTATTGTAACTTTTTTTGCAAGAATTACTATTATATTTCTATATGATAAAATTATACATTATAATTATAAAATAATAAATTTATATATTATGTCTGAATTAATTTTTTGATAGACCAAAGTATGCAACTCAATAATTTTTTCATATCTTGCAAACTATAAATTAAAAAAAAAATTAGATCAATTGCGCAAATGTTTAGTTTATATTGTGATGAATCTTAGTATATATTCTTTTTATAAATTCTTTGTTTATGAATTAAATTAATACTGATATGTGAATTATAAAAGATTATTGCAGATAATCTTAATGTTAGATCTCAGATATTTAAATTGTATTACAAGACAACATTTAATAATTTCCTTACATCTATTTAAAAGGATATAAAAATTACTGAATTAATAACAATTCTTACTATCCAATTTTGTTTAGAAATAAATTTATCTATTATATTATTATTGCATGTGATTTGGATTTTATATAAATCGGTAACCGAAATATAATCGGAATATCGGATCTCTAAAGTAAAAGTAAAGTAAAAGTAACTTAAGAAAACAGTATGCTTTTGTAGAGATCCGACATTCCGATTACGTTTCGGTTACTTTTGAATTATCGAAGTCAATTTTGCGGCGCGTATTAGATCATATGACACAAACCACGCCGCGAGCGGAAGCCAAAACACGCGGCATTTAATACGCGCCGCAAATCGACTTCGATAATTCAAAAGTAACCGAAACGTAATCGGAATGTCGGATCTCTACAAAAGCATACTGTTTTCTTAAGTTACTTTTACTTTACTTATACTTTAGAGATCCGATATTCCGATTACATTTCGGTTACTTTTGAATTATCGAAGTCGATTTGCGGCGCGTATTAGATCATATGACACAAAACCGCGCCGCGAGCGTAGACCAAAATACGCGGCATCGCTAATATCTTTTGATCTGTCTCTATATAAGAAGAATGCTCATACTCGAGAATCAGTACATCGAGAGCTTACGTTGTAGAGAATCAGTCGATCGAGAACTTTTAGTCTTGGATTTCGTTTTGTTAAAAAAAAGAGTGGAAGTGAACGCAAATTTGGCATTACAATATGGCACTTCAACGAGGAAGACCGCGTGTGTTGAACGAAGAAGTCATCAAGCGTACTATTTTCTACCATGCGCAAGAAATTGTAACAGACCAAGGTAAAATTATATCCAAGCATAACGAGATATGGGCAACTATGTCAAAAGAAATAGGACTAATACCACCGCATGCTTTATATGAGTGGCCTTCACTTGGACACAGTACAATTGGACACGGTGCAAGTGGACACGTTACAAATGGACACGAGATTTTGCACACGGTTCAATTGGACACAGTGCATTTAGACACAGTTTATTTGGACACCGTTCATTTGGACACAGAAAGACGCGCAGCGTTCATTTGGACACCGTTCATTTGCCCACCGTTCGTTTGGACACCGTTATTTGCCCACCGTTCGTTTGGACACCGTTCATTTGCCCACCGTTCGTTTGGACACCGTTCATTTGTCCAACGTTCGTTTGGACACCGTTCATTTGCCCACCGTTCGTTTGGACACCGTTCATTTGCCCACCGTTCGTTTGGACACCGTTCATTTGCCCACAGGACAGGAAGCACTCGCGCGCGCGCACATACACACACACACACACACGGGGGGGGTTGCAAGGGGGGCCTTCGGCCCCCCTCCCGCACCCGCCCCGCCGGTAGGCAGGGTGGACCTCGCTTTACAACTACGGTGGGCAAATGAACGGTGTCCAAACGAACGGTGGGCAAATAAACGGTGTCCAAACGAACGGTGGGCAAATGAACGGTGTCCAAACGAACGGTGGGCAAATGAACGGTGTCCAAACGAACGGTGGGCAAATGAACGGTGTCCAAACGAACGGTGGGCAAATAACGGTGTCCAAACGAACGGTGGGCAAATGAACGGTGTCCAAACGAACGGTGGGCAAATGAACGGTGTCCAAACGAACGGTGGGCAAATAACGGTGTCCAAACAAACGGTGGGCAAATGAACGGTGTCCAAACGAACGGTGGGCAAATGAACTGTGTCCAATTGAACCGTGTGCAAAATCTCGTGTCTATTTGTAACGTGTCCATTTGCACCGTGTCCAATTGTACTGTGTCCAAGTGCACCGCTCCCGCTTTATATACCCTGGTTGTGAATAATCGCTTTAATATCAAATGCACCTTGCTTGATAAGATAATCGAATTAACCTCGGAAATAGATAAAGATCTCTCGAAAACTAGTTCTTTGGATGTTAGTTTTGCCAATTTATCAAAGACAACTTCACTTTCATCAGACGAAGAACCAGAGCATAGTATAATAGATGTTATATTCGATAGAAATGAATTCGATAATCTTATAGAGACGAAACAGTATGCAAGAACGGAAAAACGCAAATTACCTTTGTTATAGCCCGAAAAGGCTATATACGAATTACTAGATACATATTATTTTAGAGATATATTATTTTATACGATAAGACATTGCTCAACGTGTAACGCGAATACAGATCACGTTACGAACGTTGACCGAGCGAAGCGCTGACAACGCGAGCCACGCGCGAAGCCCGAGCGACCGCGCAATCACTTTATTGCGAAAACACGGAAATCAAGGCAAGCGGAATAAAGGCGTTGCGAAAATGCAACGTAGAGGTCCTACCTAAAAGCGAAAAGGAAATTGCTAAAATGCAAACAAAGAAGTCCTACTTAGAACTCCTTAGCTTGCATCTGGATCTTGCCGCAAAAATCGAGCGACACGACACATGGTCTTGTCGCTAAACGATCCCCTCCTGGGAAACCAATGGGAAATAATAAAAAGACCCATCGCTAACGAGCGGCGGGCAGTCTTTATCATTAATTAACATTACGCGGGCAGTCAATAACGCTTGTTACGGGAAACTATTAAATTAACGCCACGCAGTCGGCAGAAAGAAATACGAAAGGTCGAGAAGTGAGTCTCGCGACCGAAACTCGATTCCAGACACGCGCACGCCAAGATATCCGATATCGCGATACGCGACGCGAGTGACGTGCGGGAACTTTGTAATTAAGCCAAATTACGAATAAAATAGTTATATATATATCTATTCCGAATACAAAGGTGTCATTTTTATTTATAATAAAATCAGTGAGTTACTCGGGCGGAGCCCGAATTCCCAAATTCCTCCCAGCAAACGATCCTAACTACCGTGCCTCTCCAGAGGCATAACACCTTTTAGACAATACCAAGTATTACATGCAGGAAAATGGTAAGATGCAATTAAAACAAAATTATGGGAAGCATGTAAATTGCAATGTGGATATCAATTTAAAAGAAATAAAATTTTCAATAATACTTTAACAATATGTGGAAAGTGTAATTGCGGTAGCACTATAAATGAAATCGCGAAAAATATTAGAGATAGTGAAACTATTATAATTAAATGCACAATAACAAAAGGAACAGGCAATTGCAGTAAAAGATATTTACGAAATCCTATACGTCTTGAGATAGGTGAACAATTATATAAAGACAATGAAGGTGCTATGATTTATAGAACTAAAACAGCTGCAAAAATAATGTCACCGGGCGATCCGGAACCTCCTCATTTGTACAAACAACAAGCTCTCTGTGATGCAGTATATGAATATTCAGATTCAAAAATTTTTGATAAGAATCCGATTATATCGTTGGCTATAGCAAAACGTACTATATTAACAAATATTATTCACGATATAGGAATGGATCCTTTTTATACAATATTTTATACAATATATATATATATATATACAATATATATATTTTATACAATATTGGTTAAAATATCAGCTTGATACTTATAGACAATACACATTTACGGAACCCGCCTCTATAGCTATTGATGCTACTGGCAGCGTTATTAAGAAAATAATTTATCACGATAAATCGCGATCAAAACATATATTTCTTTATACTTGCGTGGTTAATTCAAGTAAAGTAAAATATCCGGTTACGCAAATGTTAAGTGAATCGCATACTACAATAGCTATTTGGATGTGGTTAATACAATGGATTCAAAGCGGTGCACCTTTTCCGCGAGAAGTAACTTGTGATGCATCAACAGCATTGCTTACTGCTATCGCTCAAGCATTCACTAATTATAATAATATTGATGAGTATGCCGATAACATATGGGAAGATAAAGAAATACCTTCTTGTTATATACGCATAGATGTTGCCCATTTCATTAAAAAATACGCAAATTTTTTAAAAATTACACGTTTACGCGTAAAAACATTTTATCTAGCAAGTATTAGCCAATTAATATTAGCTCGTAATATTGAAAAAGCGGAAAATATATTATTTTCTATTTTAACTGTTGCTATTAATGAAACGGAAGGAAATAATCCCGATGGAACACTCACATGTTGCGAAATTCATAAACAGAAATTAAAATGTTTATTGACAACCGAAACATTAAACAATGCAGAAAATTATACAATTAATGATGAATTTGAAGATGAAGAGTTAGATATAAATAATAATACAAATACAGCGAATCGATGGCAAAAATGGGCAAATAATATTAATACGCGTGTTCATAAAAATTTCTTCTTCTTCTTCTTCTTCTTCTTTCAATTTATCTGGCCGCTTGTGATCAAGGGTGGATCAACAAATTCTGGCCAACAACAGGTTATAGTGAGAATAAGTTTCTGGGAGAAATTATTTATAGGATAATGTGAAACCTCTTTCTGAGGCATGTGGGGAAGTGGAAGGATAGAGTTTTATATGATAATCTGTGGAAAAACCTCTTTTGAGGCATGTGGGAAGGACGGGACCCGAGCGGAATCGAACCTGGAATCTCTCGATTACCAGGCCGCGACTCTACGCCCGGCGCCACGCGTCGCCCCCTCATAAAAATTTGGATGACAACGGCGACAGAGAAAATGCGCATTATCTTCCTCAATTAGAAATAAAACTGTTAAAAGACATGAAATGGTTTCCTCTTTGGTCAGCTGTGTATCGGGATAAATTTGGATACGGAAGAGTACCTGCATCTAGTGCAGGTGTTGAAGCAGAATTTAGTATCGTTAAAACGCAATTACTTGCAAATATTAAATTACCAATGAGAGCAGATTTATTTATTTTAAAACATATTGAATATCTCAAATGGCGCCTTAATTTAGCAAATAGCGTTATGTCAGAAAAAAAATACTGAGTCCCAAATCGAAATATTAAGTGCATCACAAAATATCGACAACGGAATTATAAATACTGATATACAATCTGATACAACAATCACAAATGATGAACTTCTACAAATTGAAGAATGTCCCGCTTGCAAGAATAATGATCTTCCCTCTGGTGCTCGCAAATGCCACGTATGCAAAAAAAATGTTCATGCATTAGATTCATGTTCAAAAGCTATTGAAGAAGAAGACGAAGGATTTGGACAAAAACGTATTTGTAAATCTTGTCAACGTATGTCACTTCGTATCACAAGTAAAATATCAAATTTCAACAAAATAGAGAATTGGCGTGGATTAGCGATGCCAAAATCAAAATCACAATATTTACATAAAAATTTTAATAAAAATGAGTTTATATTACATGATAAACTTTCAAAGATTCCCATTTTAAGCAATGGTAATTGTTTAAAACTAAAAGCTATAAACAAAAAAGGAAGAAAACTGACGCTGGCGAATACTTGCGCTTTTGATAGCGTATTCCAATTATTTTTAGCAGCGATTTATGATAGCAAAGCATTTGCAAATAAGTGCAGTTCAATGGCACAATAAAATTTATTTTTTTTTAATGATATTACATACATCAACAAAAGGAATCTCAAGAAATACATATTATAATCGTGCCAAAATTTTGCAAGATATTTTCCCGATCGAAGTAGGATCTCACAATTGCGGTTTTATTAATTGTGAGGTTGCTGTAGCATACTTATGCACAAAATTATTTTTGACGATGCCAAGTCTGCAAGAAACATCTTCGTGTGACGAAGGATGTCCTGCACGAAAAAAATATTTTCCAACATTGCAAATTCAACATGAATTTCTCATAGAAGAACAATTCAGTAAAATGGTTGAAGAACATTTTCTTTTGGGCGGCGCAAGTAAATGTTCCAGAACAAATTGTATTGGTGTAGAAACAACTACTCCACCTCAAGCAGGTATAATGAATATTTTTTTAATATATTTATTTATATTGTAATATATGATACTTAGTAGAGGGAGATCCGAACAGATAAATGTAATACAATAATGTAAGAATGTGTATCACTAAAATGGATGAAAACACAGTAACAAGTGTTTATAATAAGTATTAGAAAGAGAATAATATTATTTTTCTGTTAAACAATCTCATCTATATGCATTTTAATATATTTTATATTTTATTTATGATATAATTTTATTTTGCAGGTCATTTCATAATATGCGAATTATATGATATTGAAAATATTAATAAAACTATACGACTTTCTGACATACCAACTACTCTAAAATGTAGTTTTATGTCTCAACCATATCGCTTAAGAGGAGTAGTTAATCTAAGATCTTCTGGAACACGTAGTTCTGATCCAAAAACAATAGAACACTTTACTGCTATTTGCCAAAGAAGAGATAATTCCTGGATACAGTACGATTATTTAAAAGAGACAGAAATTACTGTATCATCAAATTTCAACGGAAATGTACAATTATTATTATATACCATTTAATATTATATACAGAAGCATTACATAATATTATATAATTGTTCATGTTAAATCTTAAATGTTTAAATAAGATGTTGTTTAAATAAACTATACTATAACTAGTTTTAATAAATGAAATGTGTTTAAAATAAATTATTTTCCCCAAAAAAAGAATTTCGATTTATATAAAAATCCAAATCACATGCAATAATAATATAATAGATAAATTTATTTCTAAATAAAATTGGATAGTAAGAATTGTTATTAATTCATTAACTTTTATATCCTTTTGAATAGATGTAAGAAAATTATTAAATGTTGTCTTGTAATACAATTTAAATATCTGAGATCTAAGGTTAAGATTATCTGCAATAATCTTTTATATTTCACATATCAGTATTAATTTAATTCATAAACAAAGAATTTATAAAAAGAATATATACTAAGATTCATCAAAATATAAAATAAACATTTGCGCAATTGATCTAATTTTTTTTTTAATTTATAGTTTGCAAGATATGAAAAAATTATTGAGTTGCATACTTTGGTCTATCAAAAAATTAATTAAGACATAATATATAAATTTATTATTTTATAATTATAATGTATAATTTTATCATATAGAAATATAATAGTAATTCTTGCAAAAAAAGTTACAATACAATAATCAAAATGCACGTACCGGAAAAATGTGGGGTGGTTTTATTGTAAAGGGGTTGTAGCTCAATAATCGAAATTCGCGTATTTTGCGAGCTCATAAATCGATAAACAATATTTAGCTGGAAAATAATTAATTTCTTTCATTTTAAGTATAGTTATCTCTTGTGCCGGGGAGATGTGGGGTGGTTTTATTGTAAAGGGGTTGCAGCTCAATAATCAAAATTCGCGTATTTTGCGAGCTCATAAATCGATAAACAATATTTAGTCAAAAAATAGTTAATTTCTTTCATTTTAAGTATAGTTTTCTCTTGTGCCGAGGAGACGTGGGATGGTTTTATTATAAAGAGGTTGTAGCTCAATAATCGAAATTCGCATATTTTGCGAGCTTATAAAACGATAAACAATATTTAGTCGGAAAATAATTAATTTCTTTGATTTTGAGTATAGTTCTCTCTTGTGCTGGGGAGATGTAGGGTGGTTTTATGTATTAAGGGGATGAGCTCAAAAATTAAAACTGTATTAGTTTAAAAGCTCATAAATAGCTCCTAATTCTGCCGCAAAGATTGATTGAATATTTTTATTTTTAAATGGTGGGGGGGCTGAGTCGATATCGACTCAGCCCCCCCACCAAAAATATTTAAATCCTGCGCAGTGCAACGAGTTCAAAATTTTTAATTTGCTTGATATGAAAGCTCAGTAATAGCTCATAATTGTGCGCTATCTGTTTTTTTTATTTTTGCAAGGTGGGGGGGCTAGGTCGATAGGGATTATAGAGGCATTATCTATAGATTTAATAACATTACGTAAATTTATATCGATAGAATTTAGCCGTCATCCACGAGGTTTAAATGAATTAGATCGTTGGAAAGCAACAGAATTGAGAATGTTTCTTTTATATTTGGGACCAATAATTTTACACAAATACTTAAAAGAAGATTACTATAAATATTTCTGTACTCTACATACTGCCATACGTATTCTATGTCATACAAAAGATTGCTTGCGCAATAATACTTTATAAAGTAGTTTATAAAGTAAATTATTGTTTAATTATCGTTTAATTATTGTTTAATTATCAATAAATAATATTATCTTTAATAAATAATATTGTTCTTATTTCATGCAATTTTGTTTTTTCGCTATAACTTTGAAACAATCGACTATAGGGCATATGTGTATTAAGACTTTTTGACTTAGAATGACAAAAAGAATACACAGTTTCAGTGTGGACATCACGTTGCGGGACACCCTGTATAAGCCTTGAGTATAAAGATTAAATATTTAATAAAATCAAATTTAATTAATTAAAAACATTTTAAATATAATTATTATTTCCACAAAAATATTTTTTTAGATCATGTATTACATCATGTTATATTTTATAACGATTGGTGTTTGACAGTACCACAATTGTGGACAAATCTGGAAAATAAAACATTTTTATGACCTCCAAAAGAAATAAATATGACAAAAGCAATAATAAAAAATATTCCGCCAAAAAATAACTGGATTACACGCACTTACCGACGCATTATGGGACCATATAGTAATTATAAACAATTAATTATATTACAAGATAAATAGTCTTAAACATTTCCCTTAATGTTATAAAATATAATTTATTATTTTCCATAGAAACGTATGAAATAACTCGAAAGATGGAAAAAGAGGCTATTTATATCTCCTCCTCGGAAGAAGGGCAGCTGAAAAGGCTTAACCAATCAGCAGAAAACTTGCAAAAAAGAATAATAAAAAGACCTCTTTTTTATGATGAGTTGGACGATTCTAGCGACGATAGTAATTCATATTTTTTTATTATTTATTTCTTTAGTATAAGTTAACATTTCTTTTAATAATATACCTATTTTACAGAACGTACAACAAAAAAAGCAAGTCGCATACCATCTCCTCCTTCCGCATACGTCCCAGCGTCCACTGATAAACAATGTAATAGACAATATATCAATAGAAAACTGGATAGTACGTATCTTTTTTCTTAAATTGTAGTAACTTCTTTAACTTGAAATAATAAATAATAATAATTACTTAAAATTTAAAAAAAAATATTATTTTAAATATAAAAATATATTCATTAAATAACGACAGCAATTAATTTTGAAAAATGCTCATAGTTATATAAAACTTTTATCTATATAAATCTTAAATTTTTTATTATCTATATTTTAAATAATTTTTTTATTTCTACTTTTTATAGAACACTTATCAAAAAGTATTAATGATGTGGCATCATCTTCTATTTACATATCAGCATCTAGTAATGTTAACCATATTCCGAAGGATCGAGATGGTACGTATAATTGATCTTTGTTGCTATTCATTACGTGATTTTCATACCTGTAACAATAAATAACAATGTGATTAAGAGATGATAAAAATGCTAACATATTAATACTTCATATTTTATCTATAAATAAACACAAAATTTAATAAATTTACATTTCTAATAGATTATATTACAGAAAATACCAACAGTGTGATATTGTTTCCTTCAACTTCCGAGGAAGAGAAATTTGATGGTATATACAATATTTTTGTTAACTATTTAATAATATTATATATATATAGTGTCTCGTGATTCGCAAAATATTATTACATAAAAGTTGTCAAAAAACGAAATAAAAAAGTTTGTTACATTTTTTCATTCCACGTAATAGTTTAAAAAAATATAAGAATTTAAAACTGGCATGTGGCAGTATTAGTGACATAGTGACTAACGGATAAGCAACTACTTAAGAGGATGCCGGATTACCGACAGAATGCGAATATTAGTTAAAATGCAAAATCTTTTTGTTGATTATAGATATCAACAAATCCTTTTCCACAATTAAGGTATACATAATAATGGAGTGCGGAGTTTAACATTTCATATGAAAAGTAAAAAAGAATGAGAAAATTACAGTTTTGTTATCGGCTTCTGCCGTCAAAATTTACTTAATATAACAAATTTGTAATCTGCACGTGCCTAATGAGTAAACCCCGCACTCGGCATTTCATCAAAGTATATAAGTGAACTTAGAGAAGTGAGTTTAGAAGCTTTATAAAAAAGATTTTACGATGCAACACTTTCGTGCATATGTGTGTGACGAGATCGAGGCTCAAGAGTAAAACAGAGCAGTAGATTAGTTGCATGATGTCGCGATAGACGGAGCTGCAATCTTACATGACAAGGACAGACATAATCGTACTATCTTTGTCTCTTTCATGCGTGTGAGAGTAATATACATGTACGCACTAACATTATTGCAGTATCTTTTCTCTCTCGATCATACGCTCTATCTCTTTCTAATCGCTCGCTCGCTATGTATTACGTATCGTATAGCTTCATGCTCCTCGCATATTCACTTACGCGTTCACTCGCGCTTCTCTCTCTCTCTCTCTCTCTCTCTCTCTCTCTCTCTCTCTCTTTCTTTCTGCTCGTTCATTATTGTATTCTTTTATTCCCATTATTATATTCTTTTATTTGCTCAACTTTTATTCTTTCTCTTCTCGTCTCCCTAAATGAAAATAAATAAATTTATTTATTTATTTTTATTTTATACAGCATAAATGAGATGTACAACACAAGTTATTTTTTTTTATTTCACTATAGTTAATACAATACATAATTACGTTTCACTATAGTTAAATACAACACATGTACATACAAAAATACACACGCACACATACATAATACTTTTTTTATTTATAAAATATACAATATCTTATTTATGCTTTATAAAATAAAGATGAATAAATTAATTTATTATCATGTAGGAAAACAAGAATAGAAAGAATAAAAGTCGAACAAATAAAAGATTATAATAATGGGAATGAAAGAATACAATAAAGAACAAGCAGAGAAAGAGAGAGAGAGAGAGAGAACGAATGAGGAGCAAGCGAGATAGCTAACGTGAAAGACTTCCGAAGTCTCGCTCGCGAGGCTTGCTTCATCAATAATCTCTCGCGTTATATATCGTTACTGTAAAATTTGTTTTTTGCGCTTATTGATCCGAAAATAATTACAATGAATTAATGATATTTTACCAATTAAAATGATACCAAACACGAAATCGGATAATTTTTAATCAATTATGTAATTAAAATTATGATTACTTATTTCATTAAAAATAATCCGATTTATGTCATATTTAGTATCATTTTAATCGCAAAAATGTAATTAATCCATTACAATTATTTTCAGATATATACAATGCGAAATATATAACTTTTATTTTCTATAGTAAGGTGACATATACATGTCAAAGATTACAGATAAAGGGAGCCTGGCGAGCGAGACTTCGGAACTCTTTGATGTTTGTCATCTCGCTTGCTCCTTCATTCTTTCTTGCTCTTGCTTTTGTCGATTCTTCAGCATCGGGGATCTTTCCTTATGTACAAAATTTAAACATTTTATAAAATAAAAACTGAAACTTACATTTTGGATGTTATTAGTATGAATATAATTATAATGGATTAATGAGATTCTTGCGATAAAAATGATACTAAACACAACATAAATCGTATAATTTTTAAAGAAATAAGTAATCATAATTACATAATACATAATTGATTAAAAATAATCCAATTTATGTCATGTTTGGTATCATTTTAATCGCAAGAATCTCATTAATCCATTATATTTATATTCATACTAATAAAATCCAAAATGTAAGTTTCAGTTTTTATTTTATAAAATGTTTATATTTTGTACATAAGGAAAGATCCCCGATGCTGAAGAATCGACAAAAGCAAGAGCTAGAAAGAATGAAGGAGCAAGCGAGATGACAAACATCAAAGAGTTCCGAAGTCTCGCTCGTCAGGCTCCCTTTATCTGTAATCTTTGACGTGTATATGTCATCTTATTATAGAAAATAAAATCTCTGTATTTCGCATTTTATATATTTGAAAATAATTGTAATGGATTAATTACATTTTTGCGATTAAAATGACACTAAATATGACATAAATCGGATTATTTTTAATGAAATAAGTAATCATAATTTTAATTACATAATTGATTAAGAATTACCCGTTTTATATCATGTTTGGTTTTTAATCGGTAAAATATCATTAATTCATTGTAATTATTTTCGGATCAATAAGCACGAAAAACAAAAATTTTACAGTAACGATATATAATGCGAGAGATTATAGATAAAGCGAGCTTCGCGAGCGAAGCTTCGGAAGTCTTTCATGTTAGCTATCTCGCTTGCTCCTCATTCGTTATTTTACTCTCTTTCTCTGCTCGTTCATTATTGTATTCTTTTATTCCCATTATTATATTCTTTTATTTGCTCAACTTTTATTGTTTCTATTCTCGTCTCCCTACATGAAAATAAATAAATTTATTTATTTATTTATATTTTTTAAAGCATAAATGGAATACACAACAATAAGTTATTTTCTTTTTCTATTTAACTATAATTAAATACAACACATGTACATACAAAAATACACATAATTAAATACTTTTTTTATTTATAAGATACACAATATCTCATTTATATTATATAAAATAAAGATGAATAAATTAATGATTAAATTTATTATTATTATTATGTAGGAAGACGAGAATAAAAAGAATAAAAGTCGAATAAATAAGAGAATATAATAATGGGAAAGAAAGAATACAATAAAGAACGAGCAGAGAAAGAGAGAGAGAGGGAGAGAGAGAGAGAGAGAGCAACGTGAATGAACGTGTAAACGAATGTGCGAGGAGCATGATATATATATATATATATATATATATATATATATATATATATATATATATTGTAACCGTTATTTTTCTTTTTAATTATTTAAATAATAATTATTTGTTCGGCGGGCGGTTCTCGGTGCCCACGGCACACCTTCGGCGCGTATCTCGAATATCGGTCCCGATATCCCGCAAAAGTCCGTATATCACAAAAAAAACCGAGTTGGGCGCCAGGTACGGCAGGCCGCACCATTCACGATAATAACAACGCTAAGAGACAATTGCGAGACCGATAATTAACGCGACGGCAAAATTCCGCGGCTACTCAATTTACCCAAAATGGTAGAGGGGGTGGTTCGGGGGATACGGGAGAGCTCTGAGAATCGAGAACAAGGGAGCGAAAATGAGCATTCGATAAGTTAATAATAAAGATAACAATAATATATTAAAAAGAAACAAGAGTATAGAGCAGTTCACATAAATAATAGCCTTTGATGACAGGGGTTATTTTACAGGCGAATTAGATATATTATTTCCGCGGAGATCGGCACGATCGTGCGTAACAGTATTAAATTACCGGGCGTCTTACGCGCTTTCACTCGACTTTTCGGCCGCGAGGATTTCTGCCGTGCGAGACTTAATTAGGCCGCGACAACTAAAGAAATCTCTCGAATGCGCCGATAACTACTTTACGCACGCCCGTAAATCCGCTTCAATACAATATAAATTTCTCGGTGATACGACTCGAATCGGTCTTTTAACGCAGCTCGTAATGCTGGAATGTGCCTCAATAATAATAACGACGACCTTTGCTTGAAATACGCCACGTATATTACTCGGATGACTCGCGAAAACTAGAGACAGGGTCACAAACACCCGATAGATACTCTGCTCGATACCGGAGAATTGCGCTTTCTCCTTACTCTAATTACGCATAGCGTGTACAGAATAACTGCTAACAATACTTACAAAGAATACAAAAACTACCGGTGACGACTGTGGTGTACGAGTCGTATGACGCAATACTTTGCGCGATCCGGAATATCGATCGCGCGAGCGTAAAAATCCCGATATTTTACAGCACGTAATAATTACAGACGCGAAACTAACATTAATGACTGTCGGCGGCGGCGAAGTGGATAGAGAGAGCTTAATTTCTATAATTCGGATGAGCGACGTGTGCCCGTCGGCCTTGCGACTTAATCTAACAAAAGATTCACCAAGTTAATTCACAAAAACGCGTGGCTCGACAACTATTAAGGGCGCGACTCATCCGAATTAATTACCTACTAATAAACGGCAACAAAATCTGGCTGGCGACACTCGTCCCACCGGCAGGAAGTTCTCGGATCTCCTTCTTGCTCGAAATTTTGGATACGCTCGAAGAGGCCTGCGTCCTTTTCGCTATCTCGCCGAACAGTGCCGAGCGAGAGTCCTGCAGGAGACACGCCGGCGCGATAAATCGCTATCGTGCCACCTGTGGCGCTTTCGCGTTACGCAGGGCCGTCCTGCGGTCCTCGCGATCCTTGTTGTCATCACGGCCGTGTTGGTGGGTTCATCGCCCCGGAGTTCCCAAGATTTTCTGCTTTTTGGCTTAAAGGTGCGGGCTTACGGCTGCGCCCGATCGGCTCCCTTTCCTATCTGGTTGGATAGGTTCCGGATTGAGAGTCCGCTCGCCGCTCCGTTCTTGGGACTCCCTCGCTTCGTGCGGGTGGAGTGGCCGCCCCTTTGGCCGGATTATTCCGGCCCTCCGCTCTCCTTTCCTGCCATAAGAAATATAAATTTACCGGCAGCGATGTTTGTCGGCCATATAAAATGTTTTTAATATTAGACAACTACGACCTGACGTCTCCTGTTTCCCGGGTGTCCTGGACTCCCGCTCTCGGCCGTCGCTCTTCTCTTTTCGTTTCCTTCCGCCGGATGGGATCCCGCCGCTCGATCTCGTGCCGACAACCAACTCGCGGGCTCATCTCGAGCTTACATTTACGATAACTATTACTAACCAAAAGTCAGATTTCGTCGATCTGACTATTGGGTTGCTCTCTCCCTAAATAGAGAGGACGCAGGCCTCCGGAAAACCGCCCCCGATCGGGTCATTCGACCCTTGTGACGGACGTCCCAAAAACGTCACGTCACAATATATATATATATATATATATATATATATATATATATATATATATCTATATATATATACATATAATCTTTATGACAATTTATTATTATTTATAGTTATATTTAGTAATTTATAAATAAGAAAAGAAAATTTGATATATTTTATCCTCTTATGTTACCAAACATTTGCATATTTATATAAGCTTGCCTATATTTATAGAAAATAAACTTTTTCTAAAGCAAAAATTTAGAAATTTAATTTTTGTCGTAAAATATTTATAAATAATGGTTTTATGTATCGAATTAATTTTAATCAATATAAAAATAATTTTTTTATTTGGTTAGAGAATATTCGTTTATAAAGATGCGCATTTGTTTTTATTATTACGCGATATTTATAGCATGCATGTATGTAAGTATATATGTATGTATCGGGGAATAAGTCGACTGTACCATGCACACACACATGCAGGCAGGCACACGCGATCATATCAGTGCGCGGCAGATACTCAGTCTCAGTCGCGCGTGTTGTGTACATACGCGTAACAAGAGATTACCGCAAAAGTACGCTCAACTGTTATAACGCGTTATAACGCGTTGAATTTAAAAAACGAGTGTTGTGTTTTTGTAGTGTGGTTTTAATAGTGTGTCCACATAATGGGACGAAAATATAATTTTCGAGAGATGCTTACTCTTTGCCCGCAGACTTTCTTTAAAAAGAATAAGGGTCAAAAGATTAGTATATTTATATACCATAATTTTAGAAGGAATTGTTTTAATGTATACTATATACTAATATGTTGCTAGATATTATTTAATTTTATTTCCCTTCAGTCTACACAAAGATATAAATATGATAATGTAATATTATATAAAAATATAATATTCCAAATCGATTTTTTTTTTTATTATAATTATATTTTTAAAGCAATTCCTAAATAGACAACAACATAAAGATTTTTATATAAAAAATTATAACATAAAATTGATCTTCAAATAGAATTTAGAATGACTACTCTATACACATAAATATACACATTATATATGATGCACATAGTATGTAATACTCATATAGTATTTTTGTTATAAATAAATGGACAGATATGTGCAAAAAAAGAAAGAGGAAGAGAGAGAGAGAGAGAGAGAGAGAGAGAGAGAGAGAGAGAGAGAGAGAGAGGATAGGAATCAGTAAGCGAGGGTATGGCTGTAAAACGATATATCGATTGATAATTCACATGTGTCACTAAACATTAGTAAACATGAAGTATTGCTACGGAGAAAGATATAATTATTTACTTCTTTTTCTTACTTTTGGCACTTGTATAGACACTTGCTCAGTTACACTCATATCTTCTTTCTTTCTTTGCCCATTCTTTTCTGTCCATCTCTTTCTTATCCGAGCATACTATATATCTGTTATATATTATCTACATGTATGTATATGTTTGTGTATATGTAATAGTAACTTTAAATTTATTAAAATATCATTAATCTTTTGCTCATTTGTATATTTCACTGAAAATTGATAATATTTATTTTGCAATAGTAGTGTCACAGTAGTTAGTTAGCCATAGGCGATCAATTCGTGATCTGGTTGTTGAAAGAAATATTTCCCACCAAATGCGTTTTGCTTGTACGCTTTGGTTGAAGAATGTATCCCAGAAGCGATCAATTCGTGAATTGGTTGTCGAAAGAAATATTTCCCACCAAATGCGTTTTGCATGTACGCTTTGGTTGAAGAATGTATCCCAGAAGCGATCAATTCGTGAACTGGTTGTCGAAAGAAATATTTCCCACCAAAAACGTTTTGTATGTGCGCTTTTGTTGAAGAATATATCCCAGAAACAATCAAATCGTGAAATGGTTGTTAAAAGAAATATTTCCCACCAAAAACATTTTGCATGTGCGCTCTGGTTATTAAAAAAATAACATTTTGTCCCAGAGGCGATTTTTATTCGTGTGCTGGTTGGTTTAAAAAATATTTCATATCATATGGGATTTGTGCATGAATACTCTGGTTATTAAAAAACAATTATTCCAGAAAAAATTTAAAGATATTTCCGTTTTTGAAAGACTAAGTGTGCAATATCTGGTATTCCTTCATATGATTGCAAACAATCATATACAGTAATAAAAGCTTTCAAATTATTGGAAGGAATTATTATTGTGATTCCTGGCGATGTATTTTTTCTTTTTTTGATGGCACCAAATTTCGCGTATATAATAGTCTATTAGGCTGTGTATATACAAGTTGGTAGCTAAAGAGAAAAAAATATATACATCTTCGTTATTAGGAGGCAATCCTTATGAGAAAAAATACTTCAAGGATGTAAAGAGTATGAGGAAACAGTTTTGTAATATTATAGCAAGCAATAAACTGCTGCCTTTTTTAAAATGATAAGAAATTATGATTAAAACAAATCGATCCTGATACTGGTAACAATATTGGCCAGAAAAAAGATGGCTCAATCTCGCTTGCAAATTATAATCGCAGATATGAAAATAATAAATAAAATATTTTGGTTGCGTTCGCACGAAAATGGGCGATGGAGGAGCCCTTTCTATATTATTGTAACGATGCATCCCCCCATCGTTACTAAACCGTACCCGGCCGCCGATCCGCCGGAAGTCCGCCGCCCGACGAACACCGGTCGGGCAAATGCGGAGGCGCCGAGCGCCCATTTTTAAACGATAACAGAAACACGCGTAAATTTTATTAAACCGCTGTTTAGGCACGCGTAAACATCTCGAATCGACGACGCGCTCGGGTAACCGACCCGACCGTTACCGAAAACACCCGAGCCGCGCACGCCGCTTCGAGATATTACCGTTAGAACAATACGCGAATTACGCAGACGCGCGCGCCGGAGAATTAGTATAAATAGAGCGCGTTTCTGATTATCGGGACCAGACCTTTCCGATCCAGCAGAGTCAGTAAGACGTCTGAAACCTTCCGAAATCCTGATAACGCTCCTAAGAGAAAGAACAACGGGGTTGGGTGTACTCAGCCTCCGCCGGGTATTTACGGCATCTCGAAGAGCGCTCCTAGACACGAAATAGAGGTACACGAAATCGGGCGTGCTCGACCCCGCCGGGAGTTCTCGGCCCCTCGCGCGTCTGCGTAATTCGCGTATTGTTCTAACGGTAATATCTCGAAGCGGCGTGCGCGGCTCGGGTGTTTTCGGTAACGGTCGGGTCGGTTACCCGAGCGCGTCGTCGATTCGAGATGTTTACGCGTGCCTAAACAGCGGTTTAATAAAATTTACGCGTGTTTCTGTTTCCGTCCACCGGGTGTATCAGCATTATTCTAGTGGCAGGGAGTTCTCTGCCACCGACGGGATTTCTCGTCGGCCGATACATTCCTGATTCCGCCACCCGCGGTCCCGATACGCGAATTACAGCCGACAATTATACGTACGGACATACCATTAGCCACCGCCATTAACGCACCCCACGCGCCATTATTACGGGCACGATAAGTCCCGCGCCGAGGGCCGACCCGATCGACATCCGAAATCGATACCCGCGTCGAAGGACCGCCCACCGACGCGGCCGCAAAGGACCACCCGACCGCTAACGGCTCCTGCCGGATTTACGCCGCGCGATCAAGAATCGATACTCGTACGCATCGCCGAAATCGCGAATCGCGCTGCGCGCAATCGCGGTGCATTGCATGCACCCTCCGGCATTGCATACTCGCACACCGACAGTATACGTACTCGCACGCATACATTGCGTACTCGCACACATACATTATACGTATTCGCACATATACCTGATACGTGCTCGCACACATACATTATACGTACTCGCACATCTACATTATAAGCACTCATCACTGTCACTCGTCTCGCGCGCACATACACACACACACCTCGTGTAACTATACATACACTCACGCTGTACAATCACACATTTACACGCAATAAAGTACATTTCTACCAAACATCCATTCACATTCGTGTCTCGATACCACTTTCACGAACCCAGGATCCCGACCGAGTTATCCGTCGCCCGCCTCGCGAAAGCGGCTTGTTACATTATAAATATCCAAAATATTGTAACAATCATAAAATTTTGTTGCAATGTTTTGCGGACAGAGTATTTATGTGTTTGTATTTATAAATATTTATATTAATATTTATATAAATGTAAATTTTAATATGTGCATACTTATGTCATAAGAATATATAAACATCCACATTTAGAGTGAAGAAGTTTATATATTACTCATTAGTCCTCAATCATATCGATTATACCGATATACGGTCGATGATAAAGATTTATCATCGTATTCAAAATTATATGTATAATATATTTACATCCATATATAATATATTTTAGTTCAATTTTCTCGAACTGTACTGCATAAATTGTAACCCAACAAACCAAGATATGATTGTTATACATATAACATGTACATAATAAGTGCACATGTTACATCTATGTTATATGGCAGATATATTCGATGTTTGCTGGGTATATGTGTCATGTACAGGGTGGTCCTCGTAACGGTCGCCACGATTTTTAAGGCACTTACAATAATCTGACATAAAAAAGTTAAAAACAGAAATTTATCAGTTTCTAACCGGCAACAAATTGCAATAATAAAAATTGACCAAACATTTTTTTTCCATAAAAAAGCAAGGTCACCTTCAATTTTTTAAATGGAACTGCCTACTTTTTATTGCATATTCTTGTAGCTTATTTCGAGAGCTTTTCAAAACACTAATAAAATATTTTTTCATTAAGTACTTTTTGAGTTATTTTATATTTTATTCTGACATATTTTGATAGAAAAAATAATATATCTCGTAAAATATTTAGTTTTCGATAATCTTACCGTAATACTTTTATGTACAGAATAATGAGACAAATCAATTAGTAAAAAAAAAATAATTGTTTTTAAGAAAAAGTATATAATTATTTATAATGTATTTTTTTAAACAATTATTCGTTTTTTTCAACTAATTGATTTGTCTCATTATTCTGTATATAAAAGGGTTACGGTAAGATTATCGAAAACTAAATATTTTTATTTTTATATCAAAATATGTCAGATTAAAATATAAAATAACTCAAAAAGTACTTAATGAAAAATACTTTATTACAGTGTTTTGAAAAGCTCTCGATATAAGCTACAAGAATATGCAATAAAAAGTAGGCAGTTCCATTTAAAAAATTGAAGGTAACCTTGCTTTTTTATGGAAAAAAAAATGTTTTGTCAATTTTTATTATTGCAATTTGTTGCCGGTTAGAAACTGATAAATTTCTGTTTATGCCTTTTTTATGTCAGATTATTGTAAGTGCCTTAAAAATCGTGGCGACCGTTACGAGGACCACCCTGTATATATATATATATATA
This sequence comes from Formica selysi, assembly GCA_009859135.1. Taxonomy (NCBI): domain Eukaryota; kingdom Metazoa; phylum Arthropoda; class Insecta; order Hymenoptera; family Formicidae; genus Formica; species Formica selysi. Next base: position 169,624 of record WHNR01000036.1, read on the forward strand.
TATATATATATATATATATATATATATATACAGGGTGAGTCATTTTAATCAACGCACGCAAATATCTCGTAAAGTAAGCAAGATGGAAAAAAATGTTTTATACAAAAGTTGTAGGGTTCAGAGGGGGACACATGATGAAAATATGGACTTGACCTTGTGTGACCTTTTCAAAGCCAAGTCAATGTGATCGATATTTTCTTAAATAGAACCCCCCATTTTTTATTGCATATTCTTGTAGCTTATTTCGAAAGCTTTTCAAAACACTATAATAAAGTATTTTTTCATTAAGTACTTTTTGAGTTATTTTAAATTTTATTCTGACATATTTTGATATAAAAAATAAAATATCTTGTAAAATATTCAGTTTTTGATAATCT